>BSBM01000502.1:7750000-8350000 GCA_027924585.1 Larix kaempferi
TTTGACTTACTTATGTAATGATTTTGGAATCGATGTGCAATGATTTGGGTTGCAGTTTGAACTATATAGTCTTGACCCATACTACGTTGATATATTTGGGGGCTACGTGGTTGATTCTCCTCCATGCGGTTGGCAATATATAAAATGTTGATCGAAACCCTACCAGGTTGTTGTATTTTCCTTCGGGCTCGGGTCCTGAGAATGAAACCCTCCCTGTCTGAGTTTTTGTAATGAGAGCACTGTAACTGAGTGCAACGTGTTGGGGTCTGGTCTCGTGGGTTTCATTCTGAAGTAGAATACATCCTCGGCTCTGTTGATAGATTTGGCTACGGTTTCCTTATTTCGTGGTCTCGTTGCTCCGTCATTGTTTAAAACCAGCTACTTACAGTCCTTCACTTCGCTGGTGTGGATAGGAGACAGGGTTTTGCTACTGTCTTTAAGTTATGTGAGAGGTGATGCATTTGGGTTTTGGGTGTGCTTCAAGTCTGGTTCCATGCCAGCGTGAGGGTTTCGTCGGGAACTATTACCTTGTCTCAGCTGTCAAGGAATGTTATGTAGGTTTTGTTTATTCACCTATCTGACGAAGATGATGGGGTTTCTATATTTATTCAGCCTGTGGCTACCGGTTGTCCACTGTTACTTTCCTCCATGTCTCGGTAAGGTGAACCACATTTTTACAGTTTTTAAGTTTTATAATCATTAATTAGATTTACGTTTTTGTTTCTATTCTCTGCATTTAATATGGTGACTAAAATCCTCGGCATTCGTCAATGTGCAGGTCACGCGGCTCTTGAAGGTGTACATGGCTTTATCACTCACGCAGGCTTCTCCGGGTAAGCCTGGTTATCCACGGCTGTCTCTTCCTTTGCTGGTTTTGTGGCTAGGGTTGTGTCAAGGAGGAAAACTCCTGTATAGTGAAGTCGTTTGACAACTTGCAATTCATAGTTGCAGTCATATGTATGGAGTTGTTTTGGTTTGAAATGAAAGGGGTTTTGAAACCCTGTTAAGTGTATGGAGAGCCATTCACGGCCACGCCCATATGAGGCCAGGGTTTCGGCTATGGTTTCTATAATGGCTAAGCATAGGATTTAAACCTCGCTGTATAAGATTTATATTTTTAATATATATTACTGGGTCTGTTATGACCGTGTTTCGTTTTCATGTTTTGTTAAAAAATATAGAATGTATTTGAAAATGAAGATAAAAAGGGTGCTTCGGTACCTGTAATGGAGGATAACTCGGTTTATAAATGAAACCCTAACTTGTCTCTATGTGTTTTTCTTCAATTTGAAAAGTTAAATGAAAGATGATGACTGTTCCTCGACTGTGACTGTAATAATTGAAAACTTGGGGTTATTCTGGCGAATTTGGGGTGTTTGTTTTATGTTCAAAGCATCAGTATGGTATTGTTACTCGATGGTGACTGGGATTGAATTATAATATTATTTATTTTGTTTCTTGTATTGTTGTTAAATGAAACTGTATGTAGAATAAAATATACTTAGAACTAAGTATAAGGATACTGTAAGTTATGGCTGCCATATAAGGCATTCCTTTCATTTGTTTTTCAGTCTGTCGAAAGGGATAATGTAAGGCTACGGTCGTGTATGGTTTTGGAAATACTTTAAGGGAGACATTTATTCTGAGTAATTAAAATTACTGTGTATAATTTAAGATGGTTGTAACAGCCAATGATGACTGTGTTAGTCGACAGTTTCTCTGTTGTAATAATATGTTTGTATTGTTTAAAAACAACTCTGTTATTTCTATTATATTGACATGGCTACTGTGTTCTGATACTAGATAGCAAGTAAATAATAATCTACAGTTACTAGTGTCTGTGTTTGACTACTGTGTAAATGTTTAAGATTTATGAAAACTTGTAACAATGAAATATTGTTACAGTCATTTTTTTTTTAATAAATCGATAACCGTCAGACATGTTCTGAGTACAAATAAGATATTAAAAGGAGTTTTGTTTATCTGTTAACTTGATATAAGAAAGACCTGTAACTTAAAGTTTACTAAAATATACCATACATATATATATATATAGATAGGTTATTCTGATAGGAATTATCTCAAAATAAACACTAAGGTTTGTCTAGATTTGTTCTTATGATTGTTTAATAGTTATAAATCTGGATTATCTATTATCTAATATTTCTGTCTACTATTAAACTAATAACAGAAATTCTAGCATATGCACAAACATAGTATTTATTAACTGTAGCAGTGACAAATAGGTTCTGTATAAGATAAATACTCTATTTAAATAAAAACAGGAAAACTTCTAAAACATCTGCATTCTGAAATTTATACCAAAGGATAGTACAGATAATGATTTGCTGAAGTTGAACACAATCAATACATAGATGTACTAGTTTATCTCATACGAAAATAATTTGAACCAACAACAGGAAGAGTGGCAGAACCTGTAGCTATGGTAGACAAATAACAGCAATGGGAGGCTGTTCCTCCCTACCAATTCCTGGAGAGTGCCCAGACAGCACTTCTCAGGACCCCCGAGCTTGCTCTGGTCTAACTGGCTGGAATCTAAGTACGGCCAATAATTCCCTCAGCCAAAACAGCTATACTGGAACCAAGTTACTGCAACTTCCTGCTCAAAAACACTTCCTTACTGTTTTCCCACTTCCTCAATGGGACTCCTGAATAGCATTCACCTGAATGTATTCTCCCTCTAGAACAAATGCTGAACCCCCAGCTCAGTTCATTGAGTAGTATTTAAAAGATTGCCTAGGTCTTAGTTGGGCTAACTGTCATTAATGAGCCACCTGCTCAGATTCCACTTTCTTGGGGAATCATGACCCCAAAATATAGGGAAGTTGCCACCTGCAACTCAGGAAGTGTTTGAGGATGCTGCCACTTGTCTTTTGTCCTTCCACCTAATTCCATCCACCAGTTAGACCAGTAATCTCTTTTAACAGCTCTCCCATGCTGTTGTCTCCATAATTTATTTATTAATAATAATTATTCAGAATTTACATTCCATTTCTGGAGACTCTGCTGAGTCATCCATTCCTACTTAGCATTAAATTTAACATAATGTTCTCAGGAATATTAAAAATAATTACATTATTTTAATAAAATTGGGGTATGTGACATACACACCCCCTTAAAATGTAACATCGTCCTCGATGTTACTTATTCTTCTTCTTCAGCTACCTGCTGGAATAGATGGGGATATGCTTCCCGCATCTTACTTTCCAGCTCCCAGGTAGATTCTTCAGGACTAAGGTGCTTCCATTGCACCTTCACTTGTCCAATTATCCAGTTCCGTAGAGTAATTTCCCTCCTCCCGAGGATACAATCCGGTTCTACCAGAACTTCCCCTTCTGGTTCTACCTGTACAATGTTCCAATCAATAACATGAGTAGCATCATGAACATACTTTTTCAAAACAGAGATATGAAAAACATTGTGTACTTTTAAATTTGGCGGTAATGCTAACTGATAAGCAACTTGACCAATTCTAGCTAAAATTTCAAATGGACCACAGTAACGTGGTGCTAATTTTGCACAACTTCCTAATCTTAGGGAGCTTTTCTTTGGTCTTACCTTGATGAACACATGTTCACCTACCTGGAACTCTTTAGGAGTTCTTTTCAAATCTGCTTGACTCTTTTGCCGATCCTGGGCAATCTTCAAGTTTTCCTGCACCTGTTTCACAATCTGTTCCATTTCTTTCAATAAATCAGGTCCTAATACCAATCTATCTACTGGATTACTCCAAGAGATAGGAGTGTTGCATTTTCGTCCATACAAAACCTCAAAAGGACTAAACTTAGCTGATGATTGATAGCTGTTATTGTATGCAAATTCAGCTAAGTGTAAATAATCCTCCCACTTACCTGGTTGATCTTTAACATACATCCTTAACAGATCTTCTAGTATTTGATTAACTCTTTCTGTTTGTCCGTCCGTCTGAGGATGGAAAGAGGTGCTGAAATTCAAAGTGGTGTTTAATCCTTTGAACAAGGATCTCCAAAAATTTCCTGTGAATGTAGGATCCCTGTCTGATATAATAACCTTTGGAATACCGTGTAACCGAAAAATCTGTTTTAGAAAGATATCTGCTATGTTTGCAGCCTTGTATGTGGTTTTAACAGGAATAAAATGTGCTGATTTACTTAATTTGTCTACCACTACCATAATTGAATCATTCTGATGTTGATTTTTGGGTAAACCCGTAATGAAATCCAGGCTGATTATTTCCCATTTCCAGCTAGGAATAGGTAAAGGTTGCAGCAATCCAGCTGGATGTTGATGTTCTGTTTTTACTTGTTGGCAGTCCAAACACTTAGCTAAATATTCAGCAGTTTCAGATTTCATGTTAGGCCAAAAATATTCTTTTCTCAGCATAGTGATAGTCTTTTGATAGCCAGGATGCCCGGAGTAAGGGGTTTTATGTATTTCGTCTAAAATTAATAGCTTAACTGTAGGTGCATTAGGGATATACAGCCTGTCCTTAAACAGCAAAAATCCGTTTTCGTTTAAACTATACCCTTTTATCAAACTTTCTGTGGGCTGTTCTTTGGCTGTAATTTGTAAGTGTTGATAATTTTCATCTAATTTTATCCCTTCAGCCAGCTGTTCATTTAAATCAGAGGTATAAGTGCTGCTAGCTGATATAAAATTTAGTTTTGCATTCCTGCTCAAGGCATCAGCCACCTTATTTTCCTTCCCTTTTATGTGTTGGATTTCAAAATCGTACTCACTTAGGAATGCCAGCCACCTGGCTTGTCTTGCATTTAAATTTGGCTGGTCTAAAAGGTATTTCAGACCTTTATTATCTGTTAGTAAGGTAAATTTTCTGCCTATAAGGTGATGTCGCCACATCTTTAAAGCATGAATTACAACAGCTAATTCTAGGTCATAAGTGGCATAATTCTTTTCATGGATTTTCAGCTTCCTAGATTCGTAAGCAATGACATGACCTTCTTGAGTCAGCACTCCACCTAAACCATCATTACAAGCGTCGGTGCAAACTATGAAGTCTTTATTTGGGTCCGCTATTCTAAGAATAGGTGCAGTTGTCAATAAGGTCTTAAGTTTCTTGAAACTTTCTTCACATTTCGTATTCCAATCAAACTTCTTGCCTTTCTTCTGCAAAGAAGTGATTGGATTGGCTATTTTTGAAAAGCCTTCAATAAACCTCCGGTAGTAACCGGTGATTCCCATGAAAGATCTAACGTCCGTCACATCTTTAGGTACTGGCCATTCTTCAATCACCCGAATCTTTTCGGGATCCACTGAAATCCCTTCCTTAGTGACTACATGTCCTAAGTACTGGATTTCATCTTTGAAGAAGTCACATTTACTAAATTTCGCAAAAAGTTGTTGTTCTCTCAGTTCTTGTAAAACGATACGTAAGTGTTCCTTATGCTCCTCCTCGCTCTTAGAATAGACTAAAATGTCGTCGATAAATACAACAACAAATTTATCTAAGTACTTGTGCATTATGTTGTTCATTAAGCACATGAAAACAGCTGGGGCATTTGTAAGTCCAAAGGGCATTACGACAAATTCGTAATGTCCGTACCTTGTTCTAAAGGCTGTTTTGAAAATGTCTTCTTCTTTAATTCTTACCTGATGATAACCCGATCTCAGATCGATCTTAGAAAATACCGTAGCGCCACGTAGTTGATCAAACAGATCATCAATACGAGGTAACGGATACCTGTTTTTGATCGTCATCTTGTTTAGTTGACGATAATCTATGCAAAGTCGCATAGTTCCGTCCTTCTTTTTAACGAAAATTACTGGTGCTCCCCAAGGGGATACGCTGGGTCGGATATAGTTCTTATCTATTAACTCCTTCAACTGAGTTTTCAACTCGTTAAGTTCCAAAATATTCATACGGTACGGGGCTTTTGAACTAGGAACAGCACCTGGTACCAGCTCAATGGTAAAGTCAAGCTCTCTCTTGGGAGGCAATTCTGGGATTTCCTCAGGAAAAACGTCAATAAATTCATTGACGACAGGAATGTTCTCTACTGTTTTCTGGTTGTTTTCAGATTTATCGGTCTCGTCTGTAATAGTTACAGCATAGGTCTTGCACCCTTTCCTGACTGCTCTTTTAATTTGTAAGGCAGAAATCTGCCTAACTACTGTTTTCCTAGGGATACCTCTAACAGTTACTGGCTGTCCACTACTGTTTATACACCTAAAAGTTTTGTCAAAACAGTTTAAAACGACCCTATGTTGTTCCAACCAGTCCATTCCGATAAGTATGTCATAAGAGCCAAGTGGTAAAATGTTCAGTTTAACTGTAGTTCTAAAATCAGTCATGTTTAAGATGCATTCTTTTACATAGCAGTTTACTTTCTTCTTAGCCCCAGTAGCTAATTGTACAGACCAAGAATTATCAAACCTTTCAACAGTCAAATTACATTTTTCTACCAGTTGAGGTGAAATATAACTAAGACTAGCACCTGGATCTATTAATATAGTAACTGGGGTTTTGTTAATCATACCTCCTACTTCCACCATGGAAGTTTGATAGTCAGCCTGACGATTTTCCAACGCTGCATTTATTCTGGGCATAGTTCCTGCAAAATCTCCAACCGTCATTTCATCTTGAACAGTATGAATATTGCTGACTTGTTTCTTTCTGTTTGGGCAGACTGAAGCATAATGTGGCCCATTACACTCCTAGCACTTGACAGGTTCTTTTCGCTCAAAATTTTTGGTGTAGTTTCCATGGTTATTAGGAGTCTCTTTGCTGTTTTTGTAATTGTTTGAATGGCTGACAGCTCCATTTTTGTTTCCTTGGAAACTTTTACTGTTAAAGTGGTTCCCATTTTTGCCATTCTTGAAACTTTTATGGGGAACAAATTCCTTTTTCTTGTACTCGATCAGATTGTTGTTCTTTTTGGCTTTCCAGCTGGCTATTCCCTCTTTCTTTTTATTCTGTTCGTAACAGAAATTTGCCTTGCGCATAGCTTCTTCCAGTGTTTTGGGGTTGTCATATTCAATTATGTCCTTGATATGATAGGGCAGGCAACTAAGAAACCGCTGTATTTTTGGTTTCTCTTCTACAAAATACGGTACATAACGCAACAGACTTAAAAATTTACTGTTTAAGTCCTTCATCGTCATAGATCCGAGTTTTAGTTCATAAAATTCCTTAGCCCTTTCTTCATAATACTGCTCGGACAGGAATTTCTTCTTGAAATACCTTTTAAAGGTACTCCAATTAACTTCTCTTTCTTTGATCCCTTTGACCCTTTTCAGGTCTTGCCACCATATGTCCGCCTTTCCCGAGAGGTTGTAGATGGCCATTCTTGCCTTTAGCTGATTTGAGTAGTTATAGATCTGAAAATATTTTCTCATCCTGGATAACCAGGATTCTGCCTCTTCTCCAGTTTCAGCTTCTCCATTGAAAGTTGGGGGCTTTATCTTCTTAAACTCCCCGGAAATCTCCTCATAAGGCCTGTACTTTTTCCTTCGGTTGTGCATCTCAGCTTCACTGCTGTCACTGCTAGTGTGATAACTGGGTTGTCCCTTTCTTTCTTCAGATGAGGAACTGCTGTCAGATTTAGTTGGTTTTGTCCTTTTTGACCCTCTTGGATGACTAACTTCTTCTGAGTCAGCGGGTTTGCTCCTTCCGTCAGTCTGAAATTTTTCCATCAATAGCTGATTTAGCTGTTCCTGAGTCTTTAGAATTCTTTCATTATCCTTCTTAACTGTTTCCATTTCTGTCTTTAATCCTCTTATAGTCTGCATCAGTTCAGTGGTGTGAGCAATTTCTTCTTCTGTCTCCAGTTCTTTTGACATCTGTCTTGTCACAGCTTTGGGAGATTCCTCCTCAGTATATTCTCCCAGTTTTTCCATATCTGTCTGTAAAATTCAGAAAAGAGAATTTTTCTGTTCTGTACATGAAACCGAAATATATGTTAGTATTTTATAAATAAAACAAAATCTTCTTTTATGATCGCTGTTTGCGGAAGTTTAGTGGAGTCACATCCAGGCCTAGTGTCTGAAACTGAGCTCTGATACCACATGTCAGAACCCGAAATTTCTGAAAATTTTAAAATTTTTATTCATAAGAATAAATGTTAACTAGGTAGTTTTTTTTCTGATTTTGTTTTAAATTAAATAACTAACATAATCTGTTGAAAGACTCTGTCTTATTAAAAACTTTGATTTTGGTGATTGTAATTTATGACTGTTTTGTTTTGAGCCGCAAGGGAAGAGCTAGTCGTAGTTGACTGGCTTACTTAGCTTACGAGCTAATGCATATGTCGTCTTTTGTTTCTCAGGTACGCCAGTGAAGTAAGGATCACCGTTGGTTGAACTTGGTGAGCATCAATATTCCCTGTACTTAAAACTTAAAAGATCGTCATGATATTTCTTATGCAGATAGTATCACCATGTTCTGCAATAGATTACACAGTTCAGTTATAATTATTGTTTTATGAATATTATGCTATGTTACTGCTGTAACTTATCAATGGAACAATAGTTTGTATCATAAATTATCATCTACGTAAGGCGACATAGCACCAAGTGACTTGTTGTCATTTTAATACCTATGATTTACTGTTTTGTTCACGTAATAATAATCGTAAGTAAAAGGGTGACGCCTCTAGCATTATTCCATTATATTCAACTATACTGCAATGTTCAATGTCTACTTTAAAGTTTATATTCTGTTACATGACTGTGCATGGATTTTAACTACCTTCACGATGTGAACCTGTAGATGAAACTCTATTTCAATCATCTTACTAATAGAGATTTATTATTCAAAAATTGTTTACTGTTACAATAGTATTGGTAGCAAACACGATGAGTGTGTATGATAGCAATTGTGTATGATTGTCAAATAGATTTGGTAACATTTCCAGGTGTTAAGTAACACGGTATTTTCATTTGAGGTTGACTACCTTACTGCTTACATGATCATGGAATGTATTATGCTCATGGCATAAATCTAGGATTGATTTTAATATATAAATATCATGTAACCTAATGTTTTTGCCACATCATGTTGTCCCCATACGATGGCAAGCTTTATAATACATATAGTGTAAAGGTTATATTTATCATACTAGGTCACGAAAACTTTATGGTTGAAGTTGACCATACCTCCTTTATATTGTTGTAGGGATTATACGTAGCACGTACCTTGGTATTCCATGAAGGTTCGATTGCAAGCATACACTATATGCTAAAATGATTGTATATCATATGTTGTCTTTTACATTTGACTTACTTATGTAATGATTTTGGAATCGATGTGCAATGATTTGGGTTGCAGTTTGAACTATATAGTCTTGACCCATACTACGTTGATATATTTGGGGGCTACGTGGTTGATTCTCCTCCATGCGGTTGGCAATATATAAAATGTTGATCGAAACCCTACCAGGTTGTTGTATTTGCCTTCGGGCTCGGGTCCTGAGAATGAAACCCTCCCTGTCTGAGTTTTTGTAATGAGAGCACTGTAACTGAGTGCAACGTGTTGGGGTCTGGTCTCGTGGGTTTCATTCTGAAGTAGAATACATCCTCGGCTCTGTTGATAGATTTGGCTACGGTTTCCTTATTTCGTGGTCTCGTTGCTCCGTCATTGTTTAAAACCAGCTACTTACAGTCCTTCACTTCGCTGGTGTGGATAGGAGACAGGGTTTTGCTACTGTCTTTAAGTTATGTGAGAGGTGATGCATTTGGGTTTTGGGTGTGCTTCAAGTCTGGTTCCATGCCAGCGTGAGGGTTTCGTCGGGAACTATTACCTTGTCTCAGCTGTCAAGGAATGTTATGTAGGTTTTGTTTATTCACCTATCTGACGAAGATGATGGGGTTTCTATATTTATTCAGCCTGTGGCTACCGGTTGTCCACTGTTACTTTCCTCCATGTCTCGGTAAGGTGAACCACATTTTTACAGTTTTTAAGTTTTATAATCATTAATTAGATTTACGTTTTTGTTTCTATTCTCTGCATTTAATATGGTGACTAAAATCCTCGGCATTCGTCAATGTGCAGGTCACGCGGCTCTTGAAGGTGTACATGGCTTTATCACTCACGCAGGCTTCTCCGGGTAAGCCTGGTTATCCACGGCTGTCTCTTCCTTTGCTGGTTTTGTGGCTAGGGTTGTGTCAAGGAGGAAAACTCCTGTATAGTGAAGTCGTTTGACAACTTGCAATTCATAGTTGCAGTCATATGTATGGAGTTGTTTTGGTTTGAAATGAAAGGGGTTTTGAAACCCTGTTAAGTGTATGGAGAGCCATTCACGGCCACGCCCATATGAGGCCAGGGTTTCGGCTATGGTTTCTATAATGGCTAAGCATAGGATTTAAACCTCGCTGTATAAGATTTATATTTTTAATATATATTACTGGGTCTGTTATGACCGTGTTTCGTTTTCATGTTTTGTTAAAAAATATAGAATGTATTTGAAAATGAAGATAAAAAGGGTGCTTCGGTACCTGTAATGGAGGATAACTCGGTTTATAAATGAAACCCTAACTTGTCTCTATGTGTTTTTCTTCAATTTGAAAAGTTAAATGAAAGATGATGACTGTTCCTCGACTGTGACTGTAATAATTGAAAACTTGGGGTTATTCTGGCGAATTTGGGGTGTTTGTTTTATGTTCAAAGCATCAGTATGGTATTGTTACTCGATGGTGACTGGGATTGAATTATAATATTATTTATTTTGTTTCTTGTATTGTTGTTAAATGAAACTGTATGTAGAATAAAATATACTTAGAACTAAGTATAAGGATACTGTAAGTTATGGCTGCCATATAAGGCATTCCTTTCATTTGTTTTTCAGTCTGTCGAAAGGGATAATGTAAGGCTACGGTCGTGTATGGTTTTGGAAATACTTTAAGGGAGACATTTATTCTGAGTAATTAAAATTACTGTGTATAATTTAAGATGGTTGTAACAGCCAATGATGACTGTGTTAGTCGACAGTTTCTCTGTTGTAATAATATGTTTGTATTGTTTAAAAACAACTCTGTTATTTCTATTATATTGACATGGCTACTGTGTTCTGATACTAGATAGCAAGTAAATAATAATCTACAGTTACTAGTGTCTGTGTTTGACTACTGTGTAAATGTTTAAGATTTATGAAAACTTGTAACAATGAAATATTGTTACAGTCATTTTTTTTTTAATTAATCGATAACCGTCAGACATGTTCTGAGTACAAATAAGATATTAAAAGGAGTTTTGTTTATCTGTTAACTTGATATAAGAAAGACCTGTAACTTAAAGTTTACTAAAATATACCATACATATATATATATAGATAGGTTATTCTGATAGGAATTATCTCAAAATAAACACTAAGGTTTGTCTAGATTTGTTCTTATGATTGTTTAATAGTTATAAATCTGGATTATCTATTATCTAATATTTCTGTCTACTATTAAACTAATAACAGAAATTCTAGCATATGCACAAACATAGTATTTATTAACTGTAGCAGTGACAAATAGGTTCTGTATAAGATAAATACTCTATTTAAATAAAAACAGGAAAACTTCTAAAACATCTGCATTCTGAAATTTATACCAAAGGATAGTACAGATAATGATTTGCTGAAGTTGAACACAATCAATACATAGATGTACTAGTTTATCTCATAGGAAAATAATTTGAACCAACAACAGGAAGAGTGGCAGAACCTGTAGCTATGGTAGACAAATAACAGCAATGGGAGGCTGTTCCTCCCTACCAATTCCTGGAGAGTGCCCAGACAGCACTTCTCAGGACCCCCGAGCTTGCTCTGGTCTAACTGGCTGGAATCTAAGTACGGCCAATAATTCCCTCTGCCAAAACAGCTATACTGGAACCAAGTTACTGCAACTTCCTGCTCAAAAACACTTCCTTACTGTTTTCCCACTTCCTCAATGGGACTCCTGAATAGCATTCACCTGAATGTATTCTCCCTCTAGAACAAATGCTGAACCCCCAGCTCAGTTCATTGAGTAGTATTTAAAAGATTGCCTAGGTCTTAGTTGGGCTAACTGTCATTAATGAGCCACCTGCTCAGATTCCACTTTCTTGGGGAATCATGACCCCAAAATATAGGGAAGTTGCCACCTGCAACTCAGGAAGTGTTTGAGGATGCTGCCACTTGTCTTTTGTCCTTCCACCTAATTCCATCCACCAGTTAGACCAGTAACCTCTTTTAACAGCTCTCCCATGCTGTTGTCTCCATAATTTATTTATTAATAATAATTATTCAGAATTTACATTCCATTTCTGGAGACTCTGCTGAGTCATCCATTCCTACTTAGCATTAAATTTAACATAATGTTCTCAGGAATATTAAAAATAATTACATTATTTTAATAAAATTGGGGTATGTGACAATGATGGTGGTGATGAGGATGATGATGATGATGGTGATGATGATGATGATGATGATGATGATGATGAGTTGATGAGGAGGAGGATGATGATGAGGATGATGATGATGATGATGATGGTGATGATGGAGATGTTGATGAGGAAGGTGATGATGATGGAGATGTTGATGATGAATGTTGAGGTATATGTAACTTTGGAATGTATTTCACCTATGTATATTGTACTCCTATAGACATGTTATTATTCCTCTATACATAAGTGTCGTCATTTGTATTGACAAGTGTCGCAAATTGCAGGTGATGGGTTATTAGACCACCAAGTGTGGGGTCGGCCTTGTTTATTATAACCATGGGTTATTAGACTGAGTTAGACAAGTTGTCCATGCTAGGTTATTAGGCAGGTTGGTTCATGTATAAATAGAGTGGGGGAGGCACTCTATTTGATCATCTCATTATTAACTTCTACACTAGTCAGAAAGTGGTGCACTAGTAGAGGAGGAGGTTCAACTGCTAGGAGGACTATCTCTGTTTACTTTGGTTGTATCATTGCTCTTTCTATCTCCGAGGAAGTTGTGGGGTTTTTCACCTTTATGGTTTTCCCTAGTGAAACTCTATGTGTCTATTGTCTCATCTGATTGCTTGGTGTGATTGATATGCATTGTTATACTTGATATGTTGTACATGCTATTCTCTCAGTAAAGATCCTAGAATATGTTGAACTAATGCTAAAAAATTAACATGGTATCAGAGCTAACCTCAGTAGAAGACATTGTGCAGTTGTGAAAACTAGGGTTTCCTATTTATTGGGTTTCCCTCTACAGATATTGAAACGCAGTAGGGTATTTTGACTCTCCCCATCAAGGTGCATCTTTTTGTCCAATCAAAATTCAATTCTCAACACTTTCATTTTTTACCCTAAAATTTAAGGTTTCCACAAAAATAGGCATTTCTGAAATCTGAGGACATAGCTGGAAGCTCCTTGGAAAAATCAAAGTTTAGAGCTTTGGATTGAACTTTTTGGTTGGGTGAAGCTCTGGGAAACTCAAACCCTAATTCAGGGTCCTCCCAGTGAATCCGGGAAGATTAAAAGGCATTTCTGAAGGGTGAAACTTTGCATATTTCAAATTCTGAATATACCAGGCTGATAAGCTCATCAAGGCGCATCTTTCTATCCTTTCAGAAAGTTGAAATTCACATTTTGAATTTTTAGGGTTTCTCTGACAAACCCTAATCCAACACCAGATACAGATTTCTGCAAATCAAGTGGTAAGACCTAAATCTTTTCTATTTCCCTTTGAAGTTCTCTTTAAGATGTCTCACCACACCAAGCTTGAGGATAAGCTTGAAGGGGCTGATAAATTCCGAGCATGGAAGTATAGGATTCAGTTAATCCTTGAAGAAAATGAATTGGATACTTACATAAGTTCTGAGGTCCCTGTCCTAGAGGAAGAAGAGGCTAAGGCCTTGCATAATAATAACTTGGTCAAGGAAAAGAGGATCATTGTTGATTCTATCAAAGACCATCTCATACCACATGTGTCATCTCTAAAGACACCCAAGGAGATGTTTGATTCCCTAACCAAGCTATTTGAATGGAAGAACATAAATCGAAAGATGACTCTGCGGAATCAATTGAAAGGGGTAAAGCTTCAGAATGGAGAGACCATTCAATCCTATTTCTCTAAGGTCTCTCAGATCAAGGAACAACTTGAAGCTATGGATGAAGTGGTGGAGAATGGTGAAATTGTTATGACCACTTTGAAAGGCCTACCTAGGTCATGGGATTCCTTTATCCAAGGAATCTGTGCAAGAAGAAAACTGATCTCCTTCAGTATATTGTGGGAGGAATGCTCTCAAGAAGAAGCTAGGCTTGTGGACCGAGAAGAAAAGATGGGGAATGAAGATAAAGCTCTCACAGCACACACCAAGAAAGGAAAGATCAAGAGGGAGCCATCCCACTTCAGGAAATATTCACACCACCATTATCACAAGGATAAGAAAGATCTCAAATGCTTCACATGCAATGAGAAGGGATACTTTGCTGCAGATTGTCCCAAGAAGAAGAAAGACAACAACAACAACTTCAACAACAAGAAGAAGAACAACAAGAAGACATATCATGCTCATGCTGTTGAGGATGATGAACCTCCCAAGAAGAAGGCTAGAGCATAAAGTTATGATTCATCAAGTGAAGATGAATATATTCCAAACACATGATTGGGTTTAAAGAATATTTTGCAAATCTATCTGAACATAAGTCACCCCATAAGGTGAAACTTGGGGATGACTATCAATATCATATCAAAGGAAGTGGTTAATCCTCCTACAACCTAGACTCCAGGAAGTCTTTGAAGATGAAAGATGTTCTATATGTACCTGGGCTCAAGAAGAACTTACTCTCCATATCTGCAATAAATGCAAAAGGAATGAGGGTTTCATTTGTAGATGGCCAAGTCCTAATGTGGCCAAAGGGTAAAACTATAGATGATGCAGTAGTGATTGGAGAGCAACAGGGAGGATTGTACAAATTGAAGGGACAACCTGAACATGCTATGGTGCATGAATCGGTGGAGCCAAGTGAACTTTGGCATCAAAGGCTTGCACATGTGCACTATAGAGCACTACCAATTGCAAGTAAAGTTGTAGAGGGTCTTCCTGAAATCAATACAAAGCATGAAGGTGTTTGCAAAGGATGTGAAAAAGGAAAGAACATTAAGAAGGCATTTTCAAGCAGTGAAAGCAAAGCTAAAGGAATCTTGGAAATTATCCACTCCGATGTATGCGGTCCGATGTCATCTAGTTCTCTAAGTGGGTATGTATACTATGTCTCTTTCATTGATGATTTCTCTAGGAAGACTTGGGTCTAATTCTTGAAGAAAAAAGATGAAGTGTTTGATAAGTTCAAGGAATTCAAAGCCTTGATGGAAAATCAAACTTATAAGAAGATCAAGACATTCAGATCTGACAATGGTGGAGAATTCACTTCAGGTGATTTCAAGAAGTTATGCGGGGATTCAGGGATTAAGAGGGAGTTGACTGCTCCCTACAATCCACAACAAAATGGAGTTGCAGAAAGGAAGAATAGAACAATCAAGGAAGCATCACAGGCAATGCTGCATGACCAGGAACTTCCTATGTATCTATAAGAAAACGAAGCTAGGACAGCTGTATATGTACATAATAGAACACCTCACAACATATTGGACAACAAGACACCATAAGAGGTATTCTCTGGTAAGAAACCTGAAGTCAGCCATCTCAAAATATTTGGTTGTCCAGTATATACACATGTTCCAAAGGAAAAGGGTACAAAACTAGATCCTTCAGGAAAGAAGGGACTTTGTGGGGTACAGTGAAAGCTCGAAGGCTTACAGAATATACTTTCTAGTGTTCAAGAAGATTGATGTCAGTGGGCATGTAACATTTGATGAAGACTCAGCTTTCATCAAGTCAAGGAAGGCACTTGTTCAAGATCATCAAGAACCAAAGGAAACCAAATTTCAAGACACAACCATGAATGAAGCAATTCCAGAAGAAGATCGTGAAGTTGAAGATCCAAAAATACCTGTAGATCCACCCCGTGAGAAGAACTCTCACAAGAGGAAACCTGCATGGGATAGAGATCCCATTCAAGATGTAGAAAGGTATGGCATTCCAGAAGAAGAACATGGAGCAAGGAATAGAACTAGATCTCATACCAGCTGTGTTGCCTTACTCTGTGACATTATGAACAAAGAACCTTCCGGTTATCAAGAAGCACCGGAAAAGAAAGAATGGAAGGATGCCATGGTCGAGGAATACCGGTCAATCATGAAGAATGATGTTTGGGATGTAGTCCCAGGACCTGAAGGGAAGTTTGTTGTGAATTCCAAGTGGATCTACAAGATCAAGCATGCTGCAGATGGAAGCATAGAAAAGTACAAAGTGAGATTTGTAGCTCGTGGCTTCTCCCAAAAAGAGGGAATAGACTATGAAGAGACTTTTGCTCCTGTAGCCAGGTACACTTCCATCAGATCAGTACTTTCCCTGGCTGCAGTGATGAAATGGAAGATACACTAGATGGATGTCAAGACAACTTCCTTGAATGGTGTAGTCGAGGAGGAAATGTATGTGGAGCAGCCACTAAGTTTTGAGACACATGACAGGGAGTCATATGTGTGTAAGTTGAAGAAATCCTTGTATGGCTTAAAGCAAGCTTCTAGGACTTGGTATGGTAGGATAGACAACTTTCTATCAAGTTTGGGATTTACCAAGGGTAAAGCAGACTCCAACCTTTACTACAAGGTTGAGGAAGGCAATCCTGTGATACTACTCTTGTATGTGGATGACCTGTTTGTTATAGGTGAGGATGGTTTGATTGCCGATACCAAGAGGAAGCTTGCTGCTGAGTTCAAGATGAAGAACTTGGGGATGATGCACTATTTTCTAGGCATGGAGGTGTGGTAGAGTGCAGATGGAATCTTCCTTGGACAAGGGAAGTATGCAGTAGAGATCCTGAAGAGGTTCAATATGATGGATTGTAAGGCCATGGCCACACCTATGGCATCGAACCTAAAGCTCACGTATGATGCTTCATCTGATCCGGTTGATGTCATGGTTTATCATTAGATGATTGGGTCCTTGATGTACCTGACGAAAACGAGACTAGATATTTGCTTGGCGGTGAACACATTGAGCCAGTTCCTGACGGATCCCAGAGGTGTTCACCTAGTTATTATAAAGTATATTCTGAGGTACCTAAAGGGTACAATTGATTATGGGTTGAAGTATGATGAGAATCAAAAGTTTAACCTGCAGGGTTATGTTGATTCAGACTGGACAAGCAGTGCTATAGATAGGAAGAGCACATCTGGGTGCTGCTTCAGTATGGGATCAGGTGTGATCTCTTGGTTTATCATGAAGTAATCTTGTGTAGCACTGAGTACAACCGAAGCATAGTATGTTTCAGCTTGTTCGGCTAGTTGTGAGGTAGTATAGCTACGGAAGCTATGGTCTGAGTTATTTGATCTCCCGTTGGATGTTATTGGTATATTTTGTGACAACTAGAGTTGTGTGAGGCTGTCTAAGAACCCGGAGTTCCACGACAGGTTGAAGCACATTGAGATCAAATATCACTATATCATGGATTTGGTGCAAAGAGGAGCAATGAAGCTCCTGTATGTTGCAACGGATGAGAAGGTTGCAGATGTTTTAATGAAACCACTAGCGAGAGTGAAGTTTGAGTACTTCAGAGAGAGGCTTGGTGTTCTTTAGATTGATGACACTTCGAGAAAGAAGTGATGGACACATTTGGTGGAGCCATTCCAAGCATGGTGAGAGGAGGATCCTTCCCATGGCTGTGGATGTAAGCGTTGGATGATGAGCATCAGGATGATGCTCCAGTTACTGTTGTGTATATGCATCGGTTGGATGCTTGTTATGATCAGTTGGATCATGTATTTGTATACGCATCATGTTGGATGCTTTGTATGATCAGTTGGATCATGTATTTGTATATGAATCATGTTGGATACTTTGTATGATCAGTTGGATCATGTATTTGTATACACATCATGTTGGATGCTTTGTATGATCAGTTGGAGCATGGATTTCTATATGTATCAGGTGGATACATTGTATGATCAGGTGGATCATGTATTTATATATGTATCAGGTATATACATTGTATGATCAGGTATATCATGTATGATGATATGTATGAGGTAGATACTTGGTATGCATCAGGTGGATGCATTGTATGATCAAGATGATCATGGATGATGAGATTTAGGATGTTGCTCCAGATGATATGCATCAGGATGATGCAGTGATGATGATCAGGATGATCATGTGTGATGAATATCAAGACGATGCTCTAGATGATATGCATCAGGATGATGCAGTGACGATGATCAGGATGATCATGTGTGATGAGTATCATGACGATGCTCTGGATGATATGCATCAGGATGATGCTATGATGATGATCAGGATGATCATGTGCATCGGGATGATGTATGGTGAGTATCAGGTTGATACTCTGTGGCCGTGGATAGGTTGTGCTTGAGAGGACTTGTAAGACCTGTGAGATCCGATAGGTTGGGTTGTGCACCCGTAATAAGTCCTGGGATGCTCTTTCGAGGGTTTGTCCTGTGACCACATGTAAGACCTAGGAGATCCGATAGCTTGGGTTGTGTGCTCATAATAAGTCCTGGGATGCTCTTTCGAGGGTTTGTGGTTGTGACTACATGTAAAACCTGGGAGTTCCGATATGTTGGGCTGTGTTCCTGTAATAAGTCCTGGGATTCCCTTTCGAGGGTTTGTAGTGGAGATCACATGTAAGACCTAGGAGATCTGATAGGTTGGGCTGTGTGCCCATAATAAGTCCTAGGATGCTCTTTCGAGGGTTTGTGATAAGGGTCACATATAAGACCTGGGAGATCCGATAGCTTGGGCTGTGTGTCCGTAATAAGTCCTTGTTATCGAACAATCCACTCGAGAGGACGCGACCTGGATCTCCCTAGCTCAAAGTGAGTTTAGAACAAATAGAACCGACTACCAATGCATTTCCTAGATCTACTTAAGGATCAAGTACTAGATGTCTTACCTTTTTACTATGCAATCCTTTCTCCTGAATGCTACTCCATGTCCCACGGTCGTCAGATCCAAGCTACAAGACCTGTCAAGACAAGAACATGAGAAACCAGTAAAAGACATCTATACAGTAAGCGATCTAAGTAAACAGTTAAGCAAGTAAACTACTCAATACCATTGCACACATGAACAATATTGGTGGAAAGCATTTGTATTACTGCAAATAGAGGATTACATGATAGATACATAGAACCACAACCAAGGCTTAATGATGTAGCCCTTCTTCGACGAAGCCAATTTCCATATCCTTCCAAGGAAGTATGAGTTCTCCAAGAGGTGAATGGAGGTGTCTTAAGAGTGATTTCACCAGCATGTAGATACCATAGGCTTCCTCCCTTTGGGATGGGAGTGAGCTTCACTTATATAGGGTTAAGTGGATAGGGTATGGATAGGATAGGTTGAGAAATGGTAGGAGAGAGATAGGGGATCCTCCCAAAGAGCTAGGAGTCGAGTACCAGCTCCCCTAGAGGTCAAGGATAAGCCCCTAAATGAGCAAGTTTCGAGAAGGATCTTGAATAAGCTATTTTTTCCCATTAACTAACCTCGTTGCACCCTCCAGTGGAGCAAGATACGATGTCGCATGTTTCTAGTGTGCAACCTGCAATGACCCTTCAAAATCTAGCACAATGGGGTACAAATTCTCCCAAGATGATTACTTAGTCCAGGTATCTTCAAGGGTGTATAAACTGAATCTTAGGATGAGTATATTTTGGGTGTAACAGAATGCCCTGCAAAGCATGAAGCTATTGAAGATAGATAGGTGAAGTGCTTTGATAGAAGTAATGGAAATAGACTTTTCGAGAGAAGGACACCATTGCAGTACATTTGACTCTAAACTGACAATCTCATATGAAGTACAACATGGCTGCCGACCAATACATTGCAGATCCATGGCAGTAGTGATCGACTTAACACAGTCATGGCTACTAGACACAAGCGTAGATCCATGATGAGATGATAACATAGCCATGACCAATACAAAAGTGGATCCGTGTAATATGACTCAATGCAAACTCCATCGCAACCTGGGTAAAACATGACTCGCCAGGGTCTTCAATCTGAACCTGCAATGATACGAATCTATCCATGTGATTACAAATGTCTTGACGTCGAACATGGTAGAAACCACTTGATTACCGGTTATTTTTGTAAACCATTAAAAAGTGCGAGGGAGATCACCATTAATGTCAATGATTCCCAAGGTATCACAGTACATATCATCAAGTGTGAATAAATGAGTTGAAGTCGAACGCAAGATGAAATATTTCAATCAAGAGTCAAGATGTAAACTCATGATGAAAGCAAGGTAAACTGCCATTGAGGCATGCAGAGCCAAGGTACTTGACTGGTTTATAGATTCAATCCTCGGATGATGTGTTGAAGTCGACAAGGATGAATCCCTCGAAGGAGGGCCATGATGAATCCCCCATCAATCGACATGAAACACGACAAAAGATGTGTAGGGTAGATCGGATGGTACAGTAACATGTGAGACTGACTCAAAGTAACAATGGCATGACGATGTGTGTACTCACTGTAGATGATAGATGGTGAACGTGTTCTTGAACATGGGCATGCCATGACTTGGCAGTATTGACATAATGAGAATGATGCAAACTTCTAATTCAACTGATAATGAAAGCTTTCTTTGAATGACTCAAAGGAGTAACAGGACTCAGAAAGTAAGTAGGGACTCATAGACAAACAGATGACCCAAGTATTGTATGCAAATGCAAATGAGTGCCATGTTCAAGAATGGATATATAATGCCACTAAGGTATGTAACACAAACACTTTCCTTTTTCCCCATCATGAATGATGAGTGCCTCATGTGTTTTTTACGAGCTTGATGAGGGTAACCAAATGCTTGGTATAGCTCATCTCATAGATGAGTCCAATCCCAAATATTTTTCGAACCTGGGATAGGAGGGGTTCATCCCATGTCGAGCCCTTCAATGTGAAAATTTGACGAGTCCATAGAAGGTAAACTCAGTCGTCATTTCATGTTTAGAGAGTCTGAAAAGAACTAAAGAAGACTCCAATGATCCTTTTTTGTATAGTTAGCCTCATCGCCCGAAAAAGGGTAAAACAACATGGGAGAGGACTCTTCCAGTCATGATTGGCTAGAGTATTTTTTTTTTGTAATTACTGCCTCCTAGTCCAAAAAGGCGTAAACTATCACCAGGAAGATGACCATTCAAATACTTTAACAAGCATGAAAATGACAAGTTTGCTGGACAATCTTTTCATTTTTCGAGAGCCTGAAAAGAGCTTAACAGTAGACTACGGGGGGTGTCCTTTTAGTTGGAATTTTAACGAGCCTAGAAAAGCGATAAATCATAACTCGATACTTGTTCTCATAGTTCTGTGAGTATGAGAACAAACAAAGAGTAAACTCATGATCATGCAATAATTACATACTAACCATTGCAAAAATAACAACAAAACATTCAAGAGAGTGTTCATACCTATGATGAATGTTGTGATACGAGAAATGGCACAAAAGACCACCTTACGACTCCTGAACACTAGGGAAATTGTCAAATAGCCCCAAATATAATGACAAACGGTTAAAACCATAATAAATGGCCCAAAAGCATCTAAATATTTGAAAAGGAATATTCCATTCTATCTATAAATAGAAATATGGGAGAAAAACAGAAAACATTGTTTGAATTGCCAATTTGGGTGGAGAAGTACCAATTTCGAGCCAAAACTTCCTTTGCCGATTCCGGGAGCTATGATCCACCATTTCACCAACCGTCCAAATCAGGTAGGCCTAAACTTCATCTAGAAACTTTCCAGTGGATTAGTTTTTGCTTTTATGTTCATTTTTTGGGTTTTTGATGAGTTCATCGAGGGCTTTATGTCCCCTCGGCTCGTCGCAGATCACCCTTTTAGGACCTGCGACGAGGCCGAGTCATCGAAAGCCTCAAATAGATGAAGTACAACGAAATTGCACTGTACAGTGCGACGGCAGAGTTGTAAATTCCAATCATAAAAAAGAATCCAAAAAATGGACTTCTGGAGATTGAATCAGGACCTAATAGTGTTTAAATGCCCTTCTTGGCAGGTTACCAGCTAGCCAATATGGTATTGGAGTGGCGAGAGAGAGAACATGAACTAGAAGATGAACAAGCTACCAATGATCCACAATGCATGGATGCCTTGAGAAACTGTGGGTTGCTCAAGTTCTTTGACATCCAAGGGATGAGATCCCAGATCCCACTACTGACACACATGCTTCAGAGTTGGGATGCAGCCCAACAATATTTTGTGATTGGTGAGCATATCCTCACCATAGACATTGAGGATATCTACTTTCTTACCAGTTTCTCCCGAGAGGGGACACTGTACATCTTACTGGAAAATGGGCCAGTGACCGTACAATTGAGGACATGGTGTCGTAGCATTGTATCGCTACTTCTCGACCTTCCAGCGGGAATATTCTGATCAAGGATGTGGTCACCCACCAACTACATACCATATTGCTTACTATTACTAGAGCGACGGGTAGCCAAGCCCCACACATGACTACTTGGACCCAGATGATTTATGTAGAGGAATGTATGTCCTCCATGGTTTTCAACTGATGCGAGGGTCTCCTCGCAAACCTCTGAGCTTAGCTGACCAAGTGTCAGCGGGGAGAGCTCAAGCAGTTTGGTTATGGGTCGATCGTGGTATCGTTCCTCTTAGAGCAGATTCCTCTTATACGTCCGCAGTTGCTATATGATGACAGGGAGCCCAGGGATCCCTACATGCTCAGATGGGCTGAGGTCATGACCTGTCATGGTGGTGGGCCCATCATTAGCTTTGGTCCCAAGTTCTTCAACTAGCTAGAGGGCGAGTTACTTATGGTCGAGGACTTTTCATACAACGGCACGGACTTCCGAGAGGATCCCAACTTGGTGCTCCTGGAGGGTGCAGGATGGGGCGACATAGTTGAGAACAAAACTACCCTTGTATTTTTTAGTTTTGTATATTATATCATTTTTTTTATGTAGAACTGACAAGTACATTATGTGTGTGTGCAGATGTGGTCCCCATACAGTCGGTGGGTTTCTCACTACTTGTAAGGAGAGATAAAGGTGGGGAAGCAGTCGTTTCTGGAGGTGCTCATGATTCCATTGAGGAGATGGAGGAGGTGTACAGGAACCTATCCCAACTGACCGTGGAGGTACCAGACCTAGCTATTGATGACTTACCAAGGCCCATGCAGAGATTTGGGGTTGGAGCGTCTGTGTGCTTCAACGCCTTACTCCACAAGGTGGCTCGGACCGTGGACTATTTCCTCACCCAGCGACAGCAGGATATTCAAGTTAGGGGTGGTGTACGGGTCAGGCGTCAGGACTAATGACACTTCTATACTTGTACTGAGAGCTTAGAGGCCTCAGATTTTGTACTATTGAAAGCTATGATGCTTCAAATTTTTGTAGAGACTCACTGAAAGCCATCGTGCTTCAGATTTTGTAGCAGCACTACTTTTGAGTGATATATATATATACAGACATTATCGGTGATTTATACATTATGTGTTTTTCAAAAATGATTAGTGATGTGATCTTGTTTACATGTTTGCTTTTATACATTGTATTTACATGTCGTGAATGCTCTTACATATTATGGATATTATGTGTGTGTGATGTACCAATCCAAAATGAAGTTGCCCATCGAGTCAACAACTGTGTTTAACTCTCGTGGAATGTCCAGGTATTGAATGGATTCAAATGACCTTTCCAGGAGGTGTACTAGTCTAAAAAGATGGAGTAAGGTGGGATCACAAATGGTGTAGACCCAGTTCAGATGGGAAACCACTAATTGAGAATGCATGTGGAGGACAATGTGGTTCATACCCAAGGAAATGGCATTAGCTAGGGTTCTGATTACTGCCTGATATTCTGCGGCATTGTTGGTCGCAAACCCTAGAAAAATTCCTCCTGAGCTAATGAGCTCACCTGTTGGGGAATATAGTACCCAGGCTACCGAAGCAAGGTTACGGGTATGCCAGCTGGGGCCGTCCATGAATCCGTAGCACGTTTCCATCTGCACACGCAGACAGAACATGGTATAAGAAGCGGAAACAAGATCTAAAGACACTCAAAAACAAAATCATCACAGCACACACAAAAACACAAGAAACATGCCATGTACAGTATATATAAGAAATTCTAAGCGTGATGAATTTAGGCATAGTATCTCTTCAGGTAAAGCCCATTGCGAGGTTCACCCAAAGAGATTTCGTCGTAGTCTTCAAGCTCGTAAGCTCCCTTCTCCAAAACATGTTTGGGTAGGTAAGGTCCATGCCACATGGATTCTAACTTTCCTACTCCTAATTTATTGTGCTTCCGGTCATAACTCAGGACCAGATCACCCTCGTTAAAGATACGAGGTTCAATTGACTTATCGTATTGGGATTTTATGCATTTATTGTGTGCTTCATTAGCAAGAGCGGCATCTCGGCAAGAATCGTCAAGTTTTGCTAAGTGCAAGAGACATTCTTCCTCAACAGTAGTGTTAGGAAGAAGATTGACAATGAGTTCTAGAGACGGAATTTCGCACTCTATAGGTAGGACATCCTCCAATCCGTATACCAATTAGAAGGGAGTGAATCTTGTGGCGGTTTTGATAGAAGTTTGGTAGGCCCATAATGCTCAGAAGAGCATGTTGTGCAATTGGACTTGTGTGTCCCTACCATCCTTTGGACCATAGTTTCCAAGACCTTGTTAAGGGCTTCGACCTGTCCATTGGATTGCGGGTAGTAGGGTGTTGAATTTTCATGGCAAAAACCCAACCTGTGGCTCAATTCATCAACCATATGGTTCTGAAAGTGAGAACCATGATTGGTAACAATTGCCTGAGGAACTCTGAACCGCACTATTACATGATTGAACATGAAGAGTGTGGCGGTTTTGCCGTCATTCTGGTATGTAGGCATAGCTTTGGCCCACTTTGTGAAGTAATCCACAGCTACAATGATGTAACTATGCCCCCCAACCGAGGTAGGATTACAATGCATAAAGTCAATGTTTTGCGAAAGGGCCCAAGTCAATGACCGAGTGTAACGGGGCGGGATGAGTGCGCTTCTTCGTGTGGAAGTGTTGGCAAGGAGGAAATTTCTTAACGGCCTCAATACAATCTTTGAAGATAATAGGCCAGAAATATCCTGCGCGCAAAATCTTCTGGGATGTAGCCATCGCAGAGAGGTGACCACCACATGCCCCAGTGTGATAGTCATTGAGAACGTGTTCGGCCTCATCGTGAGTGAGACAACATTGAAGAATTGAATCGATGCCACGATGATACAAAGTATCATTGATGATCAAATAATATTTTGCATGGTGACGTATCTTACGACGATTGTCACGAGATAGTTGAGGGTTGAAGAGTTGGGTTTGAAGATATAACAAGATATCTCCATAACATGTATTAGTCGTACTGATGAGAAACAATTATTCGTCTGGAAAGGAATCATTGTGCTCAACTTCTGCATCAAGATGGGGAAGGTCACAAATGAGCTCAGAAAACAAGAAAGACTTCTTTAACTTGGATTTCTCGAAAAGAATATCAAATTCTTGCAGTATCACGATCCAGCGTGAATACTTGCCCCCAAGCACCTGACGTGTCAAGACGTAGTACATGGGGTTTGAGTCTGCAATGATGGTGTTGGTGCGGAGCAAGATATAGCACCGGATCTTCTGGATGGCGATGACTTCCGCGAATATGAGTTTTTCAACATCTGAATATCTAGTTTCAACGTCGGCTAGACCCTTACTTGCATAGTATATTACATGTTCCTCGGTGTTTTGATCCTCCTGTACCAAAATCATGGCGATAGTGGTAGCAGAAGCGGCGAGATATAAGATGTAATCTGATAATAATTAGGCGGTTCGAGCACGGGGACATGCGTGATGGCAGGTTTGATACTGTCGAAGGATTTTTGAGCTTGGTCATCCCAAATGAATGGGATGTCCTTCTTGAGCAGTCTCATATACCCCTGAGTCTTCTTCTTGAAATTGCATACAAAATGTTTTAAATTAGTCGCCTTCCCTTGGAGACATTGAATTTTCGTCACATCAGTCAGGGGTGGTAGGTTGATGATGGCCTCCACCTTTAAGGGATCAATGCGGATCCCATCCTTCGAAACGATAAATCCTAAGAGGCGTCTAGACTCAACGCAAAAGATACACTTATGAGGATTCAGATGGATATTGTACCATCTGCATCCGAGGAAGATGGCCGTCATATGATCAATGTGGAACTCGTGCTGATTTGAATGAGTAGGGAGATCATACAAGTAAGGTTCCACAAAGTCCTTAATTTCATGGAAGGCATACGACATAGCCCGCTAAAACGTGGCGCCAACATTTTTAAGGCCAAACAGGAGTTTGCGGTATGCAAACGTTCCCATGGGAAGATAAAAACCATCTTATGTTGATCGGTTGGGTTGATCTCAATTTGGTTGTAACCAGAAAAGCAATCCATGAATGAGAAGATGACGCTTCCGACACAGTTGTCGATTATCTGGTCGATGAAGGGGGTAGGGTAGTTGTATTTTGGACAAGCCCAATTAAGGTCCCGATAATCAACACAAACGCGAATGGTTCCCTTATTTTTGTTCACAGGAATGACGTTTGAGACCCAATCCGTCAATGGGACAGGATAGATAAAACCAACCTTTAAGAGTTTTTCAATTTCTGCCTTAATTGTCGTAGTCTTCCAGGGGTGTACCGGTTGCAACTTTTGGCGTCCAGGTTTGATGTTGGGATAGGTTTTTATTTCGTGAGAAACAATTGTGGGGTCTATCCCAGGCATCTCCTCATAGGACCAAGTAAATATGTCTCGAAATTGCTTGAACAAGGCCGTGCTAAAAGTGATTTCTTTAGGGGAACATTTTTGGCCTATGCGAATGTGTTCCACTATACCAGGTTTCACTGAAATGTCTACCTAGGTGGTTGGCTCAATGTTGGCCAAGTTTCCCTCCGTGTCCATAAGACATGTAAGGATGGGGGAATGAGGGGATGGGTAGATATCCTGTGAAAAGAGGGTGTGAATGTTGTCCTCTATGTACTCCAAAGGAGGAAGAAAAGATGATCTATGGTGGAGATCATCCCACAGACCGTCGTCAACATTCATAGATTCCATGATGGAATCGTCTGAATGAAAAGTCTAAAGTAAGAGATCAGGTAGAGAGGATGTCCGTTGTAGAGAACAGGATGGAGAGGCCACGGTTAAATGGTCCTCTGGTGCTGATTAGATAGCCTCGTAAATATGTTTAGCGGGTGAAAGAGGCATTATATCTCCAAGCAGGTGTGTTGTGGCTTCATCCAGTAGAAACCAAGCATCAGTAGAGTGAGATAAAATCTCTATGGAGATCATGTTCACCATAGCTATTCAATATTGTAACTTCTAAGAATATTATATTTGTATATTATTATTCTGGAGATGTTTCATCCCTCTGAGGTGACTCTATCATGTATCCGAAGATGTTTATTCCTTCGATGGTTTGTGGTAACTAGGGTTATTAGACCCACCATGTGGGGGTCGGCCCTGGGTTTATATTTTAGGGGTTATTAGACTTCTCCAGGAGAGGTCAGCCCCATTAGGGATTTTTGGTCAGTCAGGAACTAGTATAAATAGAGGAGGATAGCTCCTCATTTGACACACTTCCACAACTCAGAAAGTAGTGCACTTGTGTCTGGGAGGTCTGCATGTGAGGTAGAGAAGAAGGACAAGTCTTGGAGCACATCTTGTATTTTGGTTGATCATCTTATTGAGGAAAGGTTTGCTAAGTTTTCTACCCCATGAGGGTTTCCCAGGGTAAATTCTGTGTCTATCTTCTGATTATGTTTCTTTCAGTTTTCTTGCTAGTTTATTTGGTTTAAACTTAACATGGTATCAGAGCTAGCCTGAATAGAACATCTTTTACAAGGTGAAATCATATTTCTCTCTCTCCCAAATTTAGGGTTTCTGCAAAAGTCAGTATTTATGGATTTTGGTTGCATGGATGAATAGCCCTTCTAAAGATCTATCTTTTGAGCCTTGGATCGAGGTTTTTGGTTGGGTAGAACTCCGGGAAAGTCAAACCCTAGTTTGACCAAAAGTGAGGTAAACCAGAAATTCTGTTGCAGATCTAGAAAAGTGAAAAGTTAAAGTTTCCGTGTAAGTACTACTCTATCTCTTATCTCTTGGACTCCCCCAAGAGAAGATGGCTCCAAACACTAAGCTTGAAGACAAGCTAGAAGGTATAGAGAATTTCTGGGCATGGAAATACAGAATTGGTCTCATTCTTGAAGAAAATGATCTTGCTCATTATATCAAGGATGAAGTTGCAGAACCTGAAAGAGATGAAGGCAAAAAGAAGCATAGGAAGGATTTGATTAGGGCAAAGAGAATCATAGCTGATTCTATTAAATACCATTTGATTCCCAAAGTGGCTTCCAAGAAGACTCCAAAGGAAATGTATGATGCCCTAGGAAGAGTGTATGAAGGAAAGAACATCAATAGGAAGATGAACCTAAGAGCTTAGTTGAAGAGTACCAAGATGCACAAAGGAGAATCCATTCAAGACTACTTCTCAAGGGTCTCCCAAATCAAGGATCAATTAGATGCCATTGGTGATACTCTTGATGAAGATGAACTTGTGATGACGACTCTAAATGGTCTCACTAGACCTTGGGAGTCATTTATACAAACTATGTGTGCCAGAAAAGAAAGTATGAAGTTTGATGTAGTTTGGGAGGATTGTGTACAAGAAGAGGCTAGGGTTGCAAACAGAGAAGCCTTGCTCAAAGAAGATGACCAAGCCTTGGCCACCCACACCAAGAGAAGAAGGAATCAATCCTACTCCAAAAGGGATAGTCACAAGGAGTCTCATTCTCCACTTAGATTTCAAAAGAAAAGAGGATCTAATCAAAGAAGAGATTACTCCCTATTCCAATGTTTTGCTTGTCAAAAAATAGGACACATTGCTAGAGATTGTCCCCTAAAGAAGAAAAAGGGCTTTCATTACAAAATACATCAAGCACATATTGTAGAAGATGATAGTGAAGAAGAAGTGGAAGAGGAAGAAAGGCCTCACAATAAAAGACCTAGAAGAGAAGAAGAAGAAGAAGAAAGGACCCTCTTCAAGAGAAGATGTAAGAGAAATGAAGAAGAAGATGCAGAAGAATATGTTCTATTCTCAACACTCTCTGGATCTATAACTCCTGGAGAAGATACATGGCTTATTAACAGTGGTGCTTCAAAACACATGACAGGTCAAAAAAATACTCTCTCAAGTCTTGAACGAAAGACCTATCCACAAAAGGTATCTCTAGGAGATAACTATCAATATCCCATCAAAGGAATTGGTGAAGCAAGCTACAAGCTTGATTCTGGTGCCTCCATGAAAATGAAAGAAATATTGTATGTACCAAGATTGAAGAAGAACTTGTTATCTATCTCAGCATTGGATAAGAAAGGTTATAGGGTTGCATTCATTGATGGACAAGTATTAATGTGGTCCAAAGGAAAATCTATAAAGGATGCAATTATCATTGGTGAAGAAGAAGGAGGTTTGTACAAGCTTAAGGGCCATCCAGAAGCTACACTTGTATATGAAACCATTATCCCAAGTGAGCTATGGCATAGGAGACTTGCTCACATTAACTACAAGGAACTACCTTATGTAAGGAAGGTAGTTATAGGTTTGCCAGATTTAAAAATTGATCATGATGGCACATGCAAGGGATGTGCAAAAGGGAAGAATATCAAGAACCCCTTTCCTAGGAGTGAAACAAAGACTAAAGTACCTTGGAGTTAATACACTCTGATGTATTTGGACCAATGCCCTCCACATCTTTGAGTGGATATGAATACTATGTCACATTCATTGATGACTATTCAAGGAAAACTTGGATATTCTTTCTAAAAGGTAAGAATGAAGTCTTTGGAAAATTCAAGGAGTTCAAGGCCTTAATAGAAAATCTCTTGGAGAAGAAAATACAGATTCTTAGAATAGATAATGGCGGAGAATATACTTGAAATTAATTTGAAGACTTTTGTAGAGAAGCTGGAATCAAGAGGGAACTAACTACTCCCTACAATCCCCAACAAAATGGGGTTGCTGAGAGAAAGAATAGAACTATCATGGAAGTTGTAAAGACTATGATACATGATCAAGATGTTCCCTTGTATCTATGGGATGAAGTAGCCAGGATAGCTTTCTATGTACAAAATAGACTTTCTCTTAGTGCTCTTGAATTTAAGACTCTAGAAGAAGTGTTCACAAGAAAGAAGCCTGAGGTAAGTCATCTCAAAATATTTGGATGTCCTGTGTATATTCACATTCCAAAAGAAAAGAGAACCAAGTTGGATCCCTCTTGTAAGAAAGGAATATTTGTTGGATATTGTGAAACATCCAAAGCTTTCAGAATTTACATACCTGGTTTTCATCATATGGAGATAAGTAGAGATGTAATATTTGATGAAGAAGCAGCTATGAAGAAATCTAGAAAGTGTCAACTTGAAGAAATATATGAAAAAGATACACCTCCTAGATTCATATAAAATGTTCCCATCCCTAAAGATGATACACCAGAAGACCATGACATGATAGAACCTCAAGAACCCCCCATTACAAATCTATCTAGAAAAAGAAGACCAACATGGGATAGAGACATTATTCAAGCAGCTGAAAAATATGGAGCTCCTGAAGGTTCCACTAGAGAAAGGAAGAAACCCAAGTTAGTATCCAACTATGTGGCCTTAATGTGTGATCTTGTGGATCATCAACCCACTAGTTATGAGGAGGCAGCTCAAAAGAAAGAGTGGGTAGAAGCTATGACAAAAAATTACCAGTCAATAATGAAGAATGTTGTTTGGGATATAGTTCCCAAACCAAAGGATAAAAGTGTGGTTTCTTCCAAATGGATATTCAAGATAAAACATGTTGCAGATGGCAGAATTGAAAAATATAAGGCAAGATTTGTATCCAGAGGATTCTCTCAAAATGAGGGAATAGACTATGAAGAAACATTTGCACCAGTGGATAGGTACACATCAATTAGAACTATCATGGCACTTGCATCTATGATGAAGTGGAAATTACACCAGATGGATGTTAAAACAACCTTCCTGAATGGTGTCATTGAAGAAGAAGTGTACATAGAACAACCTCAAGGATTTGAGGTTAAAGATAGAAGAACACATGTATGCAAGTTGAAAAAGGCTTTGTATGGATTGAAGCAAGCTCCCAGAGCTTGGTACGGAAGGATTGACAGTTTCTTAACAAGCATGGGCTTTACTAAGAGTAAAGCTTATCCAAATCTTTATCTCAAAGTTATGGATGATGAACCTGTTATATTACTATTGTATGTAGATGATCTATTTCTAACAGGAAATGAAAATCAAATTATCAAATGCAAGAAGAAGCTTTCTTCAGAATTTGAGATTAAGGATCTCGGATTAATGCACTACTTCTTAGGTCTAGAAGTATGGAAAGAACCAACAGGAATCTTTCTAAATCAAGGTAAGTATGCTGTGGAGATTTTGAAAAGATTTGATATGTTGGAGTGTAAGGACATGGCCACTCTCATGGACTCCAACTTGAAGCTATTAGTTGATGACTCATCTGAATTAGTGGATATAACTCTATATAGACAAATAATTGGGTCATTGATGTATTTAACAAATACAAGACCAAATATATGCTTTGCTGTAAATACCTTGAGTCAATATCTAGTAGAACCCAGGAAGGTTCACCTAATAGCTGCAAAGCATGTAATGAGGTATCTAAAAGGTACATTAGATTTTGGTCTTTACTACCTTGGAAATCATGAACTCAGATTACATGGTTACTTAGATTTCGATTGGGCAGGAAGTGTTTTATATAGGAAAAGTACATCAGGTGGATGTTATGGACTTGGATCTGCCATGATCTCTTGGTTCAGCAAGAAACAATCCAGTGTGGCTCTCAGTACTACGGAAGAAAAATATATAGCTGCCTGCTTTGCCAGTTGTGAAGAAGTATGGCTTCAGAAACTATTATCTAGAGTGTTTGACTTAGAATTGAATCCCACTGTGATCATGTGTGACAATCAAAGCTGTATCAAGATGACTGAAAATCCAATGTTCCATGATAAGTCAAAACACATAGAGATCCGATATTTCTACATACGAGATATGGTGCAAATAGGAGCTATTAAGCTCGAGTATGTGAGCACTGAAGAACAAATTGCTGATATATTGACCAAACCTCTGTCTCGGGTGAAATTTGAATACTTCTGAGACAAGCTTGGTGTGGTTCAAAAGGACCCTCCTTGAAAGGGGGAGTAGTGTAGTCACTAATGATGAGATTGCCTCATCGATAGCAAGGTCAATGATGTGGATACCTGTTTACTACACTTGGATACTTAGATTATTTAGATTTAGGACTCTTAGAATACTTATTTTTACGTGCTTTTATTTTGATGATATATGTATTGGTGAGGATACATGCTTTTGATGATATATGTATTGGTGAGGATACATGCTTTTGTTGATATATGTATTGGTGAGGATACATGCTTTTGATGATATATGTATTGGTGAGGATACATGCCTTTGATGATAGATGTATTGATGAGGATACGTGTTTTATTGATGTATTGATGAGGATACATGTTTTGTTGATATATTGATGAGGATACATGTTTTGTTGATGTATTGATGAGGATACATGTTTTATAAGGATATAGGTGGGGATTGTATCGTCCTCGGACTTCGGTCCTTCAATTGATCCATAGACGTATGGTCTTCGAGAATGAAGTCCTTAGTGGACAGGTGGGGATTGTATCATCCCCAGACTTCGGTCCCTGAATTGATCCGTAGGCGTATGGTCTCCGAGAAGTGGTCCCTGGTGGATGAGAGGGGATTGTATCGTCCTCAGACTTTGGTTCCTGAATTGATCCGTAGATGTATGGTCTCCGAGAAGTGGTCCCTAGTGGATGAGAGGGGATTGTATCATCCATGGAATTCGGTCCCTGAATTGATCCATAGACGTATAGTCTCCGAGAAGTGGTCCCTAGTGGATGAGAGGGGATTGTATCGTCCCCTGACTTCAGTCGCTGAATTGATCTGTAGACATATGGTCTTCGAGAAGTGGTCCCTAGTGGATGAGAGGGGATTGTATCGTCCCTAGACTTCGGTCCCTAAATTGATCCGTAGACATATGGTCTCCGAGAAGTGGTCCCTAGTGGATGAGAGGGGATTGTATCATCCCCAGACTTTGGTCCCTAAATTGATCCGTAGACATACGTCTCCCAAAAAGTGGTCCTTAGATTTTTTCTAAGTTGATGAGTGGACTATATCGTCCCTAGACATGTTATGGTGTCTTAAATGGATCATGTTTTGCAGGGCATGTGATGATCGTGTGATGACGATGTTGATGATCGTGTGATGACGATGTTGATGATCGTGTGATGACGATGTTGATGATCATGTAATGATGATTCTGATGATCGTGTGATGACAATGCCGATGATTGTGTTATGACGATGTTGATGATTGTATGACAATGATGATGTTGATGTTCCAGTAACTGGTTAAGTTACTGATGATGATGTATTAAAGAAAGCTTCCAATGATATATAGATGTATCATGTGTGATGTAGTCGATGACTCCTTGCTCCTGCAAATGTTGTTATAATATCCTTCTCGTTAATGGGAAGTGTTGAATATTGTAACTTCTAAGAATATTATATTTGTATATTATTATTCTGGAGATGTTTCATCCCTCTGAGGTGACTATCATGTATACGAAGATGTTTATTCCTCCGATAGTTTGTGGTAACTAAGGTTATTAGACCCACCATGTGGGGGTCGGCCCTGGGTTTATATTTTAGGGGTTATTAGACTTCTCCAGGAGAGGTTGGCCCCATTAGGGATTTTTGGTCAGTCGGGAACTAGTATAAATAGAGAAGGAGAGATCCTCATTTGACACACTTCCACAACTCAGAAAGTAGTGCACTTGTGTCTGGGAGGTCTGCATGTGAGGTAGAGAAGAAGGACAAGTCTTGGAGTACATCTTGTATTTTGGTTGATCATCTTATTGAGGAAAGCTTTGCTGGGTTTTCTACCCCTTGAGGGTTTCCCAGAGTAATTCTGTGTCTATCTTCTTATTATGTTTCTTTCAGTGATCCTGCTAGTTTATTTGGTTTAAACTTAATAGTAGCAACATGATTAGGGGGGTCCACGGTTGGAAAAATGCCCATGAGAGATGAATATTTCAAAAGGCCAACCCCTACACTCTCATACTGTTTTGACATATGTCCAATGGAAGGAACATGGTCACCAGGATGAGTAGTAGCGTCTAGTGTACAAAAATCTAATTGGTCAATAGTAACAATTCGTCATTGGTGGGGGAATTGTACTATGCGAAAGAATGAAGAGGCTACTTATTGCATGGTGTAAAACAAATTTCGACCAAGAAGAGATTATAATCTAACGGGGCCGAGACCACTTCCATGTTAATTGTTACGGTCTTTCCACCCAACTCAACTGCAAGAGCTTTTAAGAGCCCATGAGGTTGAAAGCCACGCCCATCGAATGCTTTCAATGTGGTAGGAGAACGATTCAATTCGGGGGAGCCAATGGCTCTCCAACAGGAGATCAACATAATAGAAGTGGAGGCGACTTCGTCTAAAAGGGTACGATGGACAATATTCCCAGCAATGTTCGCAGAAACTTGGAATGTGAGCTGGTGTGAGAGCCTTGATTTAAAGTTGTCAAGTCGGAACATGATGGAATTCGAGGAATCCAGGTCAACTGCACCGATGGCTGCAAGGAGATTTTTCCATTGATTAGGAAAATTCTACAAAAATTCCAGGGTAGACATGGTGCAAGGATCTTGGGCCAAGTCCTCTACGATATTGTAATTTTGTGCCGCTCGAGCATTAGGATTGAAAACAGTTTTTCGAATCGTACTCTTGGGCGGTTGCAATATTAAGTCTAAGGAGGGCTTCTCAATGGTGAGAGAAGTTGATGGTACAGTGACATCAGTTAAGGAATCAGAAGCTCTTTTAGCATTACTTCCAGTGGATTCCTTCGAAGGGACCGGGTCGTAAGATCGTGAGCGAGTGTTCAAATTGATCGTCTCATTACACAATATGAGAACATGCGCGGTATTGGATGGTTCCCCCTGGGATGGGGGGGTTTGAGCAATCATATACTAGTTTTGAGTAGGAAACGAATCATTAAGGACTGTGGGAGTTGGTTTACCCCTAAGAAACTTTTGTACTTCGTCTCTATGAGGACATTCTTTGTAGAAATGGTCATCTCCACACAGTAAGCAAGGATACTTTAGTTTCCTTTTCTGCTTGGTATCATCAGGAGTGCTCTTTGGTTCTTGCTGGGTAGAAGACTTCTTGGGTTTCCCTTTGTTCTTCTTTTTACCGCCAGACTTCTGAGATGAAGCTGATTGGACAAAATTCACCTCTTTAGTTATAGCAGGAGTGGTGGACTTGGTAGTCTTGTGGCTAGCCAGAGTTGAGTTGGATTATCCAACAGTGCTAGCAGTAGGCTGGGTGGTAAGGGAACCAATGATTCCATCAGTTTGGAGTCCCTTATGTGGCTTCATAGGGTCATTAATTTCATGGGATGCGTCAGGCAGAATATCAAACAAAGTGCCAGATTGAGTGTAGACTAGGTCTAGCACATGGGCACTCACGATGGCTTGTTCTTCGGTGACAACACCTTCCATAGCAACGTCTCTTGCTATGCTAGGGATGAGGGGTTTTGTGAACCAGTGTGCTAGGAGCTGATCTGGAATGGGAGCTTTAATGAGACGTCGTCTCCTTCGCCACTTGTGGATATGATCCGAAATGTGAGTGGGGGTATTCTGACGGAGCAAGGTTAAAATCTCACTACTAGTATCATACCATATGGGCAGCTGAAAATTTGTCAAAAAGTTCATGGCAAGAGAACCAAAATTAGCAAAAGAGTGTGGTGGAAACTCAATGTACCACTTGGTAGCTGAACCGGTGAGAGTCCTTTGAAACAATCTAAGACGAATTGAATCGTCCATTAAGGAATTAGATGAACACCATACGTGGTATGTCATCACGTGGTTTTTGGGGTCTTAACCCGGCTTGCCATCAAACTTGGGGATATCGGACGAAAGTTTCACCGGAATCGGTGGCCAGTTAGATCCATGGTAAATAGGATGATTGGTTAAACATGATAGGTCAGTTAGGTCCAAAGTAGCCAAGAAGGGTAGTTGTGGATTAGGCTACACATATTGATAATACGGATAAGGCGTGTAAGGACCAAACTGACCGTAAGGTGTACCAGGAGGGAACTGACCATAGGGGGGTGTGCTGCCCAAACCATAAGGAGGTCCGCCACCATAAGGTGGCCCATTCCAATAAGGTGGGGGTCCACCTCCACCACTTGGAGGAGGTGGAGGTCCACTGCCACCACCGAAAGGGGGTGGAGGTCCACCGCCACCACCGGGAGGAGGTGGGGGTCCATAACCGTAATAAGGTGGCCCACCACCGCTTCCTCATGGAGGGGGTGGTGGACCACTTTCATCAACAGAAGGATGGGGGCCCCCGCCACCTCCACCACCAGAAGGATGAGGGTCTCCACCACCACCGCCACCACCATAGTAATTAGGTCCTCCACCACCCGAAGGGAAATGACCTCCTCCACCATGATAGGGTGGTCCCCCATCACCTCCGTTGGGAGGGGGTGGTGGACCATTCCCACCACCGCCGGAAGGGTGAGGGGTGTTGTAGGTAAAATGAGGTGGGCCTCCACCAAGGTTAGGTGGGGGCCTACTTCCTCCAGCAGGAGGTGGGGGAGGAACGATCAGGGGTGGTGGTACTTGAGGGATAGTCGGTTGGGGTCTGTGTTGCAACACAACTTGTTTCCCCCATAGAGTGTATGGATTCTCGGGATAAGCTATCCCGTATGGTGCATTTCTGGGATTAGGTTGGTCCGGCACAGGGTTAACCAAACCTGGATATGCTTGAATCTGTGAGGGTTGAGTTACATTTGACAACCCCCCAACATGAGATAATCCCGTGGTGGACGGTCTAGAGGGTTGGGAAGGTCTAAGGGGAGGTCCATTGGGGATTCCACCGCCTATATTATGGTTAGGAAATGGGGGTTGCCCCTAGCCACAATAGGTTGACCACTATTCAAAGGTTGAACCAATGTAGGTTGTTGACTAGCTACCATAGTAATAACATTACCAATAGGATAATTCGTGGGAATGGAATACCCTCCCCTCAAATTCTGAGGTGGGGGAGGAATTGGTAAAGTAACTACGATAGAGACAGGTGTCTTGGACTGTTGTCCTTCCACCAGTTTGTTCACTTGAGGTGCAAGACTGGACTCTTGCGAGGGTTGACCAGTCTTATTAGTGGTCACGTGGTGGGGTGCTTGAGGTGATCCGAAAGATATCGGATGAACTAGGATGTCTCCATCGTCGAATATTATTTGGAAATGGAAATTTCAAAACTCTTCAAAGTGTTGTTCAAGACTTTGTCTTCGAAGCTCATCACCTTTAATACGTAACTGTTCCAAACGTTCATGGATGGGGCCGAAAATGTCGGCGGGGTTAGGCCTATAGTAATGCCTAGAGAACTCTGGAGTAGTCTAGTTAGGTGGAGATGAGATGGAAAAATGAGCCACTGGGTGGTCTATAGAAGATGTCCAATAAGCTACTGAAGGACCAACAACTGTCGTAGGGTCATCCTGGGGTCGGTTTATCCATTCCAATGATCCAGGTTCTCTTTGGATGATGGGAGAAAGGTCTTGTGAAGCAGGGGTTTTTGCTCCTTCATCCTGTAGGGGATGAGAGGCAGGTGAATCTGGAGGAGTTTGTGAAAACAAGATTCCTCCAACATTCAAAGTGGGGTTTTCTATTTCAGTGACTATGACCGCGTTACGCTGATCCATTCTTACCCTCAAAATAACCTCCAGATTAAGGGGATATTCAGGTGATAATTTTAAGATCCTATGGGACCTTCTCCAGGGAAAATTCACCAGAGTGTTAAGATGATCAGCTAGGATGGCTGAAACAACATTTCTCCTAAGGGTATGCTAAAAGAAAAGCAGTCCAGAAAAACCTACCCAAACTAAGGCAGCAAGAAAACTTATGTGACAGAGTGGATTCAAAAGTCTGGAATCTCACGGGATTATCAAGGCATCGCAAACTGTGATATACTGCAGGGTACAACAATATGACGCGACAAGGAGGATTGGGACTGTACCCTTGCCTGCATACCCAATTACCTAGAACTTACGTACATGTTAATCACCCCGAGTGTTGTTCTCGGTGTATTGCTTTTCCAAGACGGCCAAATGGTTAACTTAGTTGGTTTCAGGAATCCTAACAGTGTCTCCCGATATATGCAAGGTACATGGGATCTCAAATCTGTAGTGGTGTTGTCTAATGCACAACCGTTTGGCAAGAGACCTTCCGATATATGTGTCGAGTACGTGATACACCCTTCGATATACGTGAAGTACAGATTATGGTACTTGGTGGGTATGTGAAGGAGCTCGATATACCGATGTACGTGGAAGACTACAATACCCCCAGGATACAGTGCTAGAAAATGATGATAGCTGCCACGCTTAACGACGCCGGAACACGTCTCTAACTTACACACAAGTTGCTAAAATTTTTACCTAGTTCTACCATTAATTTTATCTTGGACGGTTAGGTGAATGCATGAGGTGAGTACATAATTGCAAGCATAATGCAAGCCTTGGCTACATGCACTAAATATTCTTTTCTTTCAATGAATTCTAGCTATGGGAAGGAGAAAGTTTTTTCCAATGGTATTGCCAAAACAAACTCAATGCAACACAATCCCAATTCAAGCAAATTTGACAATGAAAGTATTCTTTTCCTTTTCGATGAAACACAAAAAATCACAACGCTACTATCCAAATCAAAGCATTTTTTCTTTTCCTTTTTCTTTTCAAATAAAAAAGACACTAGCTAATGAAAAGAGAGGATTCTGAAATGGAATATGCAAGCTTTTCAATTTCACTTTTAATGATCTAAAGGAAACAAAAATTAAAAATGCATCTATCTTTCCTTAGCATGGAATCAATTTTTGCACATAATCGAAGCGTACTTTGAGTCTTTCAAAAAATGAGCGATTTATAACTCGAGAAAAACACAATAGATCATACATTCATTCAACATTTCCAAAACATAAACGAGAATTTTCCGATGCACAACAATTTTTCTTCAATAATTTTCAAGAAATGATGGGAAAGAAGCACTTTTTAACTTTTTGATGGATGCATCAAAGAATAAACCTGATAACAACTGATCTTTCAGATCTAAATGACTGAAAAGAAAACACTACCTACAACACTCATAAATTCAGAAAACTCAAGAAAAGACAAGCACTCAACCAAGCTGAAAGACACACTTAACTCAAAATCAAGGATGAGCAAGCAAACTAAGCAAACAAAGCTCAAAACAAAAATTAAATGAGGTTTGGAAGCTGATCTAATGTACTGATCAGATCAGGGATAGAAAGAAATGAAAGCAAGAGCAAGCGGATGAAGGTGGAGGAGACAAGAGTATCGACCACTACTGATCTTCAAACTTGTCCAAAATGGAACCCAAGATCAATCCAAACAAAACCAAACAGTCAAAACACAAATCATAAATGGGGTCCCTGGCTGGATCTTGCAGCATAGAGAGAGTTCATACAGCAAACCAAAGTCCAGACTGTCAAATGGAGAGGAGATGCCTGCATGCCAAAAATTTGACAAATCAAAGCACTCTGTCCTTGTACATAGTGCGATGTCGCAGGTTACTTACACTGGAAGTGCGACGATGTCGCAGTATGCCAATGCAAGGGGTGTGACGAGTATCCAACAGGTAAAGAATAGAGACTCAAAATGACACAATGTCGCTCTATTTCCACTGCCCAAGTGCGACAGGAGAAGTCTAGATTCAGAAATGAATAAGATCTCTCAGTAATGAACCATGAAATGGTTTGGGAATGAGTCGTATAAACTCAGAGGAAGTAGATTAGAATCTTCAACGTGAAGATCTGACAGTGAAATCAATCCTAAGAAGTAAATGGAAAAAATAAAATGCTTCTGTCAAGCAATCAACTGAAAATAACTCTCAGATTAACAACTACTGACCAAACTCTATATGCTCCCCAGTATGGTCGCCAGATTTGTTATCGGACAATCCACTTGAGCGGACGCGAGCCGGATCTCCCTAGCTCAAACTAAGTCTAGAACAAATAGAATAGACCACCAATGCATTTCCTAGATCTACTTAAGGATCAAGTACTAGATGTCTTACCTTTTTACTATGCAATCCGTTCTCCTGAATGCTTCTCCATGTCCCACGGTCGTCAGATCCAAGCTGCAAGACCTGTCAAGACAAGAAACAAAAGAAACCAGTAAAAGACATCTATACAATAAACAATCTAAGTAAATAGTTAAGCAGGTAAACAACTCAATACCATTGCACACATGAACAATATTGGTGGAAAGCATTTGTATTACTACAAATAGAGGAGTACATGATAGAGACATAGAACCACAACCAAGGCTTAACGATGTAGCCCTTCTCTGACGAAGCCAATTGCCATATCCTTCCAAGGAAGTATGATTTCTCCAAGAGGTGAATGGAGGTGTTTTAAGGGTGATTTCACCAGCATGTAGATACCATAGGCTTCCTCCCTTTGGGAAGGGAGTGAGATTCACTTATATAGGGCTAAGTGGATAGGGTATGGATAGAATAGGTTGAGAAATGGTAGGAGAGAGATAGGGGATCCTCCCAAAGAGTTAGGAGTCGAGTACCAGCTCCCCTAGAGTTAAGGTATAAGTCCCTAAATGAGCAAGTTTCGAGAAGGATATCAAATAAGCTATTTTTTCCCATTAACTGACCTCGTCGCACCCTGCAATGGAGCAAGATGCGACGTCGCATGTTGCTAGTGTGCAACCTATGATGACCCTTCAAAACCTAGCACAATGGGGTACAAATCCTCCTAGAATGATTATTTAGTCCAAGTATCTTCAAGGGTGTATACCATCTGAATCTTATGATGAGTAGATTTTGGGTGTAACATCGGATGCTCTTGCGAGGGTTTGTGACGCACGTAATATGTCTTGAGGATTCCACAGTATAGCGAGTGAGGATGAAGACCTGCAGGTGGTAGGCCTACATCCAGTATGAACAAGGACTGGGTCTGTAGAACTTCCTATGACGAGTAGACCAGAGATTGATTGATATAGCAGCAGTAGTTATGATGACGATGATTCGATGACGCTGATCTAGTGACAATGATCCAGAGAAGAAGACTTGTGCTAGCAGATCTATGTCGAGAAATACCTTCCTAGTTAAGAGGGAGTGTTGATGTATAAGTAACCTCGGAATGTATTTCAAATATGTATATTGTACTCCTATAGAGATGTTATTATTCCTCTATACGGAAGTGTTGTTATTTGTATTGACAAGTGTCGCAAGTGTCGCAACTTGCAAGTGATGGGTTATTAGACCACCAAGTGTGGGGTCGTCCCTGATTAGTATAACCATGGGTTATTAGACTGAGTTAGACAAGTTGGACCTGCTAGGCTATTAGGCAGGTCAGGTCATGTATAAATGAAGTGCAGGAGGCACTCTATTTGATCATCTCATTATTCACTTCTACACTACTCGGAAAGTGGCGCACTAGTGGAGGAGGAGGTTCAGCTATTAGGAGGACTATCTCTATGTACTTTAGTTGTATCATTGCTCTTTCTATCTCTGAGGAAGTTGTGGGGTTTTTCACCTTTATGGTTTTCCCCAGTGAAACTCTGTGTGTCTATTGTCTCATGTGATTGCTTGGTGTGATTGATATGCATTGTTATACTTGATATGATGTACATGTTATTCTCTCAGTAAAGATTCTAGAGTATGGTGAATTAATGCTCAAAAATTAACAATGAAGGGGGAGATGAGGATGATGATGATGGATATGAGGACGATGGTGATGAGGATGATGATGATGATGATGGTGATGAAGATGGTGATGATGATGATCACGATCATGATGGTGATGATGATGATGATGATGAACAAGATGATGATGATGGAGATGAGGATGATGGTGATGAGGATGATGATGATGATGGTGATAAATATTATCATGATGATGATGAGAGGATGATGATGATGATGGTGATGATGAAGAGGATGACGATGATGATGATGATGATGAGGGTGATAGTGATGAGGATGATGATGATGATGATGGAGATGAGGATGATGGTGATGATGATGGAGATGAGGATGATGGTGATGAGGATGATGATGATAATGGTGATGAATATGGTGATGATGATGATCATGATCATGATGGTGATGATTATGAACAAGATGATGCTGATGGAGATGAGGATGATGGTGATGAGGATGATGATGACGATGGTGATGAATATGATCATGATGATGATGATGATCACGATCATCATCATCATCATCATCATCATCCTCATCATCATCATCATCGTTCTCCTCTTCATCATCATTATCATCTCCCCCTTCCTCATCAACATCTCCATCATCATCATAATCTTCATCAACGTCATCACCATGTCCTCATCCCCATCGGTATCATCATCAACATATTGATCATCATCATCACCATCATCTTCACCATCATGATAATCATCTACATCATCCTCCTCATCTTCATTGTCATATCCCCCTTCCTCATCAACATCTCCACCATCACCATCATCTTCACCATCATCATCATCATCTCCATCATCATCATCATCTTCATCATTACCATCATCATATGCATCGCCATCGTCATCATCATCAACATGTTCATCATCATCACCATCATCACCAACGTCATCATCTTCATCATCATCACCATCATCACCACCATCCTCATCACCATCATCATCATCATCATCATCATCATCATCATGAGAATGATGATGATGATGGTGATGATGACATGATGATGATGAAATGACGATGATGATGATGATGGTGATGATGACATGATGATGATGAAATGACGATGATGATGATGATGATGGTGATGAGGATGTTGCTAATGATGGATATGAAGATGATGATCATGATGATGATGATCATCATCATCATCTTCATCATCATCACCATCATCATCATCATCATCATCGCCCTCCTCTCCCCCATCATCATCGAACCCTCCTCGCATCATCATCATCATCCTCATCTCCCCCTTCCTCATCAACATCTCCATCATCATCATCATCATCATCATGGAGGCGACAATGATGATGAAGAGGAGGACGATAATGATGATGAGGATGGTGATGATGATGATAATGATGATGGAGATGTTGATGAGGAAGGGGGAGATGACAATGATGATGAATATGATGATGGATCTGAAGATGAAGACCCCGCTCATCATCATCAAACCCTCCTTGCATCATCATCACCATCATCACCATCATCAACATCATCACCATCATCATCATCATCATCAACATCTCCATCATCATTTTCATCCCCCCCTTCCTCATCAACATCTCCATCATCATCATCTTCTCCATCATCATCATCATCATCTTCATCGCCATCACCATCACCATCACCATCATCATCAACATCTTCATCATCATCAACATCTCCATCATCATCATCATCATCATCATCTTATATCCTCCTTATATCCAAAATTAGACAAGCTCCATATGATGATGAAAACTATTTAGATGATGCTTATGAAGATGAAGATGATGATGACATTTAACCCCATAACTTGCCTATAATCCCTATGACCTTTAACTCTTAATCTACAATCCTTATAACTTTAACCCCAAAACCCCTAAACACCTAGAAGCACTTAAATGCACTTAGGGATTATGGGTTAGAATAGGGCCTAAAGGCTTTTATGGGGGAGGGGCTCTAGGAATAAAATGACACATTTAGATTTGTTGGGTAATAAATGCAGTGAATGTTATCCACCGAACTATGCAACGTTCAGCAGGGATGTGCATGCATTAGTAGTGCACACGTGCTCCTCGCGTGCACGCACTCCTTGGCGTGTGTGCGTCCCTGCTGAAGATGAAATTTTCAAAAACACCCGCGCTCTTCTTCCACATTTTATCCCTGCTTCATCGCATTTTGTTAGTTGTTTTCATGCACATTCCGACAAGAATTTACATTTTATATTGAATTCATACACCATTTGGTGCTTCCTTGACCATTTGGATAGAATACACAACATTTGGGGTTCTATTTCGCTATTTGGATTGAATACACACCTCTTGGGCTCTATTTGGATAATTTGAGTGAATACACAATAGTTGACCTCTATTTGGCTCCTTGGATTGAATTCTCACGCTACTTGGACACACATAAACTCTTCCTACATATAGCGGACACATCAAAGGAGCATTTTACATTTGAAGCAAAGAGAAATCATAGTCCTTGAGGTATGGAGACAATTTTATCTTGTTAAACATATTTTTGTCTTCATTCACTTGTTTGAATGGAATCTATTTTGGTTTTTCCTCATGAATTCTATGATAGATCTATTTTAGTCTTCTTAATCTTCAACATAGACAATAAAAACATCTTACCAAAAAAAATACAACATGCACCAAGCAATGCTTTCAACCTTTCATGAAGATAATAAAAAAAATTACTTGCATCACCAACAATAACATTTAATAATTGCATTCCTCCATCTAGTAGACAAACATTTGTTGAATTCCTCATGGTTTCACTACAAAAACTCACACAAACACCAAAAGAATTGAAAACTCTTAGTATTTTGGGGCTATTTTCCCTCATCCATACCATGAAAATGAAGTGAGTATGAGCGTCTCCCTTGTAGGGAATTTGCTCGTACTAACATCCCATACAACCATCCAATACCATCCTACTGAGTTCCTAGAGGTGCTGTTTTAGTTATATGTAGGGGATTCGCAATAGCTTTTAAGATTATATGAAAACATTCTCACTAGATGTTGTTGTACATAATCAATTGCTACATCGAGCTTTAATAATCATGCACATCGAGTTTTAATAACATGTTTGTTGTTCATTCTTGCAGGGGTGATATGCTTGTTTTTCTAAAAAATGCATTGAATATGGGAACCAAATGTAATAATAAAAGAAATTCTATAAGGAAGGAGCTTCCCCCTAAAAAGGCCCATGAGATAAGAGAAAATGCCAGGTTGTACATGCAAAACTGTAGAAATCAAAATGTTAGCACCTTAGATCCATCAACAAGTAATGACGAAGTGGTTGAAGTCAATCAAATCTTGCATGATGTCATGTATGAAGGGATGGATGTTGAACAAGTTCTTAATTGGAAACCTCCCTAAGAGGATCACACACATGGTGAACACACTCACTTGTAGGACCAATTTGTGAATGAAGGGCCACAACAAACCATTGATGAGACTCGTACTTCCTTGCCGACTCCCTTGCCTCGACTATCAACTAGATGACGAAGAACTGCTAGATGTATTCATGTGGACGAAAGTTCATTTTCAGGACTTGAAGGTAAGATGCCCAAATGCAGTATTAATTTCCATTGTAGCAAGATAATCAAAGATTTTTTTGAATCCAAAACTGATGCAACAAAATGTCAATTGTTTCTTGCTTTGTTAAAATCACACTGTCTAGCTCATGTTAGGAGAATTTTGGGCATAAAGGTACTTAGAAGTTTAGAGGCCAACAATCATGTTGTTAGAAATCTACAATCTACATTTAATTTGATTGGAAAAACTTCTCGTACAAAATATTTCAATGCAGCCCATCGTGTACTGTCAGAATCAATTGTAGACAAATCCATAAGGCAACGTCGCCTACTATCACACACATGTAAATTCTTTAAAGTAGATAGAAAGACTCTTCAAAAGTACTCTTCCATTAGAGAAAAACTTGAGACCCTAGGCCAAAAAAATTGTTGGGCCTTTGTTGGTAGGTTACCTCGTTCATACATGAAACTCATTCATGCTGTTAAAAAACTAGTGAAAAAGTTTTGGCATGATAACACTAGACCGTCATCGAATCGGAGAGATGTTTTAAAGTTGAGAAAAGGTGTTAGGGGGGGTGAACCCCTTGTCAAGCACTTCCTTGACATGACACAAATAGAACTCTATCATAGGTTCAAGAATGATCACACACAATTGAACTTGGGCCAAAGGTATTTTGAAAAATGGAAACCCTAGTATGTTAGAATTTGCATTGATTGCAATACATGTTGTTGTAGATACCATGTAGAATTTGAGTACTATTATGATACATATAAACATATATTTTGTGGTTTGCATGCTAACATTGTGCAGGATTTCCCATCATTAGAACCACCGAATGCATCTAGAGAATTTATACATAGCATAATGTGTCCATGACCTGAAGGAAAAAAATATTATAAAAGATCATATTTATATGGGACATGTTCCAGTTGCAGTGGATTTACATTATTGAGCCGCTGCATCAATGCAACCGCAGAGCACGAATTTGGGAGGATGTCAGTAGAAATTTAGAACTTCTAGTACATAACATATCAAGTAGATAGTTCGAAGGATAGCAAAAAAATTGCATTGATGAAGTCACAAGTAATCTAAGTTTGCATACTTTCATACTGTACATGTTGAATTTGTACATATATATTCAGATTGAAAATGCCACATTGTATTAATGCCTTGGTTTTGTGGCACCAGGTACAAATTTGCAATTTCATGAAGAAATTCTACCAAAAGACCGAGCAGTATGTACAGCATGTCCATGTAGCACGATGGCAGGATGAACAGTACAAACAGTGTAGGGACACCTTTCCCAATGGCTCAATATTGTCGGTTGTGGAATTTGCTGAAAACTACACCCTACAGACACAAAATGAGATTCAAAGCCAATAGTACCGTTCAAACCAAGTTAGCATAATGGTCCATATAACGTATAGGCAGGCGTCGGAGAGCAGTAATGACATGAGGATAATATTGAAAGAGACCAACTTCTACATCAGTGATGATAGGTGCCACGACCTGCATTATGTGCGGCATTGCTTCAAAATGTTCTACGATCAGCTAAAGGAGAGAGGTATACAGTTGGATCGGACTTGGATATGGTCATATGGTTGTGCAGGCCAGTTCAAAAATGCACGTGTTTTCCAGTGGTTGAGTATTTTGCACAAGACTTATGATGTGCTGCATCTATGGAACTATTTTGAGACTGGGCATGGAAAGGGAGAACACAACGAGGTTGGAGCAGGCAATGTCAAAAATACCCTATGAAGGGAGGAGATGAGGTGCATGAGAGACCCTCATATTTGGAATTCTGAATCCATAGTTCAATGGTGCAAAGCAAAAATGTCAGATCGAACCACGAAGCAGCACATACCAACAAGTAGAGGAGATGTTGTCAGAAATTTTTGGAATGTAGTTGATATAGATCGATCGCATTCTTATAGTTGTAGTACTATGCGAGGCACTCATGGATTTCATTCGATTCGAAGCTCAAACAACCCCTTATTTAAAATATGGACGTGAAAACTTGCTTGCTTTTGTGGGTCTTGCAGCAGTTGTGAGTGGGATGAGTGCGAATCAATGGATTGGGTTGATGAATGGGCTCATGTATAACTTGCAGTGGACCCACGTGCAGTTGTTGAAACAGTCCAGTTAGAGGAAGGCTAGTCCTCTATTTCGAATGAATATGATCATATATCTGATCTTGTACATCTAGGTAAACATTTCTGCATGCATATCCCGGTTCCCTCCTTGTTTTGTTAATTATCCAATCTATCAAACCACTATTTGTTGGAATATTACCTTAAAATGCATTTTTGCAGGACACATCTACGCAGTTGTCGCCTTGGCAGACAGTGCAATTGGGAAGAATTATTGGTTGGCACGATGCATCCAGGGGAAGCAAACCCTCCTCGCATCATTAACGGATAGTGAAGGAATTACCTTTCCGACTGGCTCGATGGTTGTTCAGGGGGAATATCTTACAATGGATGGAAAGGGACCAAAGAGAAATGGCTACACATACACGGATTATAGACCAGGTTCATGGGTGTATCACTTTACACACCTAATCATCGGTACAAACATCCAACTGCAAACAATGTCAACGAAGACATCAAACCAGGTACGCTACTTAATACCTCATGCAGAGCATGAGAGGTTGTTCGAGACAATAGAAAACCGAGAGGATCCAGAAGGCCTAATTGATTGAGGTACATAGTATATCCATGTGATTGTTTATTCATGCATGATTAATGTTATTCATGATAGATAGTTCATTTGGTATCGTTATCTTATATCGTTTATTTGATGTCTGAGTTATGATTAAGTTATGATTTATAGCCATGTGATTGTTTATTCATGCATGATTAATGTTATTCATGTTAGATAGGAATTTGATATCGTTATCTTATATCGTTTATTTGATGTATGAGTTATTATTAAGTTATGATTTATAGCCATGTGATTGTTTATTCATGCATGATTAACCCTAGAACCTCTAATATAACCCTACAAACATAATCTAGCACTAGAAATCCTAGAAAGCTAAACTTATCCTAAAATCACTAATTTAACACTAGAAAACTAAGCTAGAATACTATAAACCTAATCTAGTCCTAGAAACCTAAACTAGCCCTAGAAACACTAATCTAACACTTGGAAACTAATCTAGAACTTGGATGAATATGAGGATCATTTGGGACCTATGATTCTTCTTCATTGGCTTCTTGAGTTGTTTCTTCATTGCCTTCATCCACATAATAATGGATAATTTAATTGTTGTTCAAATATGTTGGAAACGAAGGCATGTTAAGGATTTTTTCATTAGCGTTAGTAGCAATATTCATATTCATATTCATCATGGATTATGATAACCATTCATGCTAGGGTTTTTGGCTTTGCAATGTCATTTTTTCATTGAGGCTTCTTGCCACTTGACAACCTTAAATCATATTCAATTCAGTAGTGTCATTTTGAATCGATTCTAGAGAATATGTATGTGGTTCATGTGATGCAACAACTTCCATATTGTCTTGAGCTACTTCATCATATAATTGAGTAGCACTAACATGTTCATTATTTTCACCTAATGGTTGGAAATTTCCTTGAGGGAGGATTTAAACCTACCTCATCATCATCACCATCTTCATCATCATTGTCATCTCTAGGTTCCTCATCAACATCTCCATCATAACCATATTCTTCATCATCTTTTTAATCATCATATTCATCACCATCTTCATCACCATTATCATTAACGTCTTCATCATCATCACCATGATCATCATCATCAACATCTTCCTTATCATTGTCATATCTAGCTTCCTCATCAACATCTCCATCATCATCATCCTTCATCATCATCATCATCACCATCTTCATCATCATCACCATCACCATCACCATCTTCACCATCATTTTCATATCTAGGTTCCTCATCAACATATCCATCATCATCATCTTCTTCATCATCATCATCTTCATCACCATCACCATCACAATCACCATCACCATGATCATCAATGTCTTCATCATCATCACCATCTTGATCATCATTGTCATCTCTAGGTTCCTCATCAACATCTCCATCATCACATCTTCTTCGTCATCATCATCATCATCTTCATCACCATCACCATCATCATCTTCATCACCATCACCATCATCATCAACATCTTCATCATCATCACCATCTTCATCATCACCATCTTAATCATCATTACCATCTTCATCATCATTGTCATATCTAGGCTCCTCATCAACATCTCCATCATCATCATCGTCTTCATCCTCATCAAAGACACCTGCTGAATACCTGTCGGAGGCATAGAACTCCAACCATGCAACAAAACCGGGTTCTAAGGAGTCCCGCAAGTGTGCCTAGGAAGGTTCTAGCTAGTAACGCTAGACATGAGTGCCCGGTGGACAATTTTGCAAAGTTGACACCCGTGTTCGAAAATTGCACACTCTCGTACTGAGCAAAACCCTAGTTTCCAAAATGGACGTACAAGGTGACACCAGGGCCACGGGACTAGAGGAGAGGGGAAGCCCTAGCAGTATCCTGATGTCCTGAATCTAACGGATTCGATGGTTTGTGGATCAGAGCCACGATCATCATTCTATGGCTTATTCTATCTCACGTCCAAAAGGCCTTTAGGGACACCTGCTGGATACCTTCCCGCGGCATAGAACTCCAACCGTGCAACAAAACCGGGTTCCGAGGAGTCCTGCAAGTGTTTCTAGGAAGGTTCCGGCTAGGAATGCTAGCCATAAGTTCCTAGCAAATGATTTTCAGAAGTTGACCCCTGTGTGGAAAACTTGCACACTCCCGTACTGAGAAAAACCCTAGTTTCCAAGATGAATGTACAAGGTGACACCAGGGCTACAAGACCGGAGGAGAGGGGCACCCCTAGCACTATCCTGGCGTCCTGAATCCAACGGATTCAATGGTTTTTCGATCAGAGATACGTTCATCATTCTATGGCTTGTTCCGTCTCACATCCAAAAGGCCTTCAAGGACACCTACCGGATACTTATCGGGGACATAGAGCTCCAACTGTGCAACAAAACTAGGTTCCAGGGAGTCCTACAAGTGTGTCTAGGAAGGTTCTGACTTGGAACACTAGCCACAAGTGCTCGGTGGATGATTTTTCAAAGTTGACCCGCATGTGCAAAAATTGCACACTCTTGTACTGAGCAAAACCCTAGTTTCCAAGATGGATGTACAAGGTGACACTGAGGCTATGGGACCGGAGGAGAGGGTCACCCCTAGCACTATATCGGCTTCCTGAATCCAACGCATTAGACGTTTTATTGATCGAAGCCACTGTCTTCATTCTATAGCTCGTTCCATCTCGCATCAAAAAGGCCTTCAGGGACACCTGCTAGATACTTGTCGGGGGCATAGAACTCCAACCATGCAACAAAACCGAGTTCCGAGGAGTCCTGCAAGTGTGTCTAGGAAGGTTCCGGCTAGGAAAGCTAGCCGTAAGTTCCCGATGGATGATTTTCCAAAGTTGACCCCTGTGTGCAAAAATTGCACACTCCCGTACTAAGCAAGACCCTAGTTTCCAAGATGGACGTACAAGGTGACATCGAATCCCCGAGACCGGAGGAGAGGGGCACCCCTAGCACTATCCCGATGTCTTGAATCCAAAGGAGTCGACGGTTTCTTGAACGGATCCATAATCATCATTCTATGGCTCGTTTCGTCTTGCATCCAAAAGGGCTTCATGGACACCTGCTTGATACCTGCCAGGGGCATAAAACTCAAACCGTGTAACAAAACTAGGTTCTGAGGAGTCCTCCAAGTGTGTCTAGGTAGGTTCTAGCTCGGAACGCTAGCCATAAGTGCGTGGAGGATGATTTTCCAAAGTTGACCCCCGTGTGCAAGAATTGCACACTCCCGTACTAAGCAAAACCCTAGTTTCCAATATGGATGTACAAGGTGACACCGGGGCCATGGGACCGGAGGAGAGGGGTACCCTTACCACTATCCCGGTGTCCTAAATCCAACGGAGTCAACGGTTTGTCAATCGGATCCACGGTCGTAATGCTATGGATCGTTCTGTCTGGCATCCAAAAGGCCTTCAGGGACACCTGCTGGATACCTACCGGGGGCATAGAACTCCAACCGTGCAACATAACCGGGTTCTCAGGAGTCCCACAAGTGATCCTAGGGAGGTTTCGGCTGGGAACACTAAGCATAAGTTCCCAGTGGGCGATTTTGCAAATTTGACCCCAATGTGAAGGCCATGCTAATCTTGCTCAAGGGGGCCATTTCTCATCCGGAGGCCCCCGGGCATGCGCAGCCACCGTGGACAGGTCCTGTATGGCCATGTGGACCTGTGGGAGTCGATGGAATCCAAGTTCGCTCGCCTGCTTGGGTTCCGTGGACCCGTAGTAAATCCTCAAGGTGTCCCTGAATGGCCCTGGGGTGCTCGACTAGAATGATCGTAGCACCCAAACCGTGGCTCCATTCGTGAATCCGTCAATTGTGGTGGGTCTAGGGCATCGGGTTTCAGCTAGGGGACCCCCACACGGTGCCTCAAAGTCCTGGAAGTGGTTCCAATGTGCCCTCTCCGGAGCTAGGGATTTGCTTAGTGAGGGCCATTCCGAATTCGCTCAAGGGGGGCATTTCTCATATCGAGGCCCTCGGGCAGGTGTGGTCACTGTGGACATGGCCATTGTGGACCTGTCCACAGTGGCCACGTACGCCTGGGGGCCTCCGAACGAGAAATGAACCCCTTGAGCAATAGTCAAAATGCCTTCACTAAGTAAAACCCTAGCTCCGGAGATGGCTCATTGGCACCGCTTCCAGGTCTTCGAGGCATGGTGTGGGGGATCCCTTAGCTGAAACCCAACATCCTAGACCCACCAGAATCGACGGAATCACAAACGGAGCCACATTTTGGGTGGTATGGGAATTCTAGTCGGGCACCCTGGGGCCATTTAGGGACACCTTGAGGATTTTCTCTAGGGCCACGGAACCCAACCTGGTGAACAAGCTTGGATTTTGTCTACTCCCACAGGTCCACATGGCCATACCGAACCTTTCCATAGTGGCCACGGACACCCAGGGGAATCTGGACGTGAAATGACCCGCTTGAGCAATATTTGAAAGGCCTTCACTGAGCAAAACCCTAGCTCTAAATATGGCTTATTGGCATTGCTTCCGGGTCTTTGAGGCACAGTGTGGGGGGGGCCCTAGCTGAAACCCGATGTCCCGAAACCATCATAATCGATGAATTCGCAAACAGGGCCATGGTTTGGGAGATCCTATAAGCATTCATTCTTCAAAAGTGGTTCAGAGGCTCGTGTATCTTAGAAGTGACCAAGAGTATCTTGCAGTGTGATAATTATGGCCTTGTCCTTACGCCTTTCACAACTTTGAGGCCAAACGTAACAATAGAGGAGAAACCTGAGTTGTTTCTCCATTGCCGAGGCATTTGAGGACAAAAATGATCTGGTAAGAATTTGTTTTCAAAAGTTGTTTAGAGGCTCTTTCATCTTGGAAGTGACTCTATTCTTTATCTTCATGTCTGCTTATACTGAACTGGTTTTTAATTTCTATTTTTTTAATGACAGGTTTTACCAACAGGATTCTACTGTGAATTGTGTTTGGTGATAAAGTATTTTACTATGGATTGTGTTTGGTGACATTTATGGTGACCCCAAAGTAACATATTGGAAAAGATCAAGAAAGACAAGTTATGTGTTGAGGAAAAAGAAAATCCACTTACAGAAGATTTACATCAAGCAGTTAAACAATTATCTGCTGAACTATACACCAGGGATGTGCATTTTTTGATGGGGCTGATTCATGTAATTACCGAGTTACAATTTTAGTAGTCATTTTATAATCTTATATGTTTTCTTTGTTTCCATGGTAAGATTAGTGTTTTGTTTTGGGTGCGGAATGTAGAGGACAATGACTATGAATGACATGTGGAACCTTCATTGGAATTTTTCATTACAACTGAAGATGTTGCTGGCGTAGGCGCTCTTGCGACCTTGATAGCTTTTAACAATGAGAATGGATTTCAGAAACAAAATATTGATTCTATATGCAGGGAAGGTGGTTATATTGGAGAAAAATGTATAAAACTTCCATAGAATGATGACCGTGGCTCCGATTGACAAACCATCGACTCCATTAGATTCAGGATGTTGAAATAGTGCTAGGGGTGCCCCTCTCCTCTGGTCCCATGTCCCAGGTGTCATTTTGTAGGTATATTTTGGAAACTAGGGTTTTGCTCAGTACGGGAGTGTGCAATTTTCACACACGGGGGTCAAATTTGCAAAATCGTCCACCGAGCACTTATGACTAGCGTTCCCAAATGGAAACTCACTAAGCACACTTGCAGGACTCCCCGGAACCCAGTTTTGTTGCATGGTTGAAGTTCTATGCCCCCGGCAGGTATCTAGCAAGTGTCGTGAAGGCCTTTTGGATGCGAAATGGAAGGAGCCATGGAATGACGACCGTGGCTCCAGTTGAAAAACTGTCAACTCCATTGGATTTAGGATGTCACGATAGTGCTAAGGGTGCCCCTCCCATCCAGTCCCATGGCCACGGTGTCACCTTATACGTCCATCTTGGAAACTAGGGTTTTGCTCAATACGGGAGTGCGCAAATTTTGCACAGAGGGGTCAACTTTCAAAATCCATCCACCGAGCACTAATGGCTAGCGTTCCCAGCTGCAAAATTCCTAGACACACTTGCAGGAATCCCTGGAACCCAATTTTGTTGCACGCTTGGAGTTCTATGCCCCCGGCAGGTATCTAGTAGGTGTAACCACTTATACTATGAAACGAGAACTCGACACAGTTCTCATTTTTCTCTCTCCTAATTTTAGTAGGTATTTTTAGCTCCGTTTCAAAAAGGGGTGATGCTAGTATCACACATTTTCATTTTGAGGCATTTTTTGGGACCTTTGAGTTATCTTTATCATAAAAAAAATTTAGTTTCTATTTTCAGGTGCACTTTTACAAATTTAGCAAAATAGCATACATTTTTAAGCAATTTATAATGAAAAACATATACATTTTGCAATTTTTTCTATAAAATAAGACATTTTTATGGACAAAATAAGACACTTTTATTGACAAAATTGTAAAAAATTCCAGAAAATATAGACATTTAAAACCATTTTCAATCAATTTTCAGATATGTTTTATATAAAAATGATACTATTTCATATTATTTTCCGAAAAGTGTTGATTCACATAAATTCAAGAAAAACTATACAAATTATTTGTAAAAAACATATTTCAAACATTATATATAGAAATTTTATTTCTAAAATTAAGTCTGAAAGTCAAAACATTACTAATATATCTTATCAAAATATTGTCAAACTTAGCATTTTTTTCAAAACATGAAACTAATCAACAATATCATGCAGGCCAAATTCATGTCCTCTTCTGCTGCATGTTTCCCCCCTCTAACATTATAATAAAATAAATTAAAAAAAAAAATTAAACTAACCCCTAACAACATTATAATAAAAAATTCCTAACAATATTATAATAAAAAATTTAAAGAAAAATTAAAAACAAATCAAACTAACCCCTAACAACATTATAATAAAAAATTTAAAAAAGAATTAAAAACAACTTAAACTAGCCTAACAACATTATAAACTAACATTTAAAAAAAAATTAAACTAACATTAAAACTAATAGATTTAAATTAATGTTCTTATAATTAAAAAATAAAAATAAAAATAAAAACCCAATAAACTAACCTAACATTATAATTAAAAAATAAAACTAATTAACTATATACTAACATTACACAAAATTTAAAAAAACTTAAAAACAAAATAAAAATAACATTATAAAAAATTAAAAATTAAAAAAAAAAACTATACAAAATTTTAAAATAAATTAAAAACAAAAATAAAAACAGACTAAAACTAACATTATAAAAAATTAAAAATTAAAAAAAAACAAACTATATAATAACAAATCAAACTATATAACATTTAAAAAAAAATTTAAAAAAAAAATTAAAAACAATAAAAAAATCAAAATATAAAACATTAAAACAAAATTTTAAACAAAATTTTAAAAATAATTAAAAAACCAAACTATACAAAATCTAAAAAAAATTAAAAACAAAATAATTAAAAAAAAAATTATTCTATACAAAAATATTAAAAATAAAAAAAATTAAACACAATTTAAAAAAAAAAACAAAACCATGCAATGGTCGGGGAGGTGGGTTGCAGCGAGGTAGGGGGGAGGTGGGAAACGACGGTGACAGGGGAAGGGGGAGGGCGGCGAAGGGGGAAGGGGAGGAGGTGGTGGAGCTGGGCGGAGGAAGGGAGGAGGAGGTGGAAAGGAGGGGTGGGCATCGAGCCGCTCGCTTGGGCGCCAAAGGGCGACCCTCATGGCCCCCGTCGATGCTCGGCATCGACGTCGATGCCAGGCATCGACGGGGGCCGTGAGGGCCGCCCATTGGCGCCCAAGCGAGGGAGGTCGCTCGCTTGGGTGCCAAGAGGCGGCCCTCACAGCCCCCGTCGATGCCCGGCATCGACGTCGATGACGGGCATCAACATGGGCCGTGAGGGCTGCCCCTTGGCGCCTAAGCAAGGGAGGTTGCTCACTCGACGGGGGCCGTGAGGGCAGCCCTTTGGTGCCTTAGCAAGGGAGGTCGCTCGCTTGGGCGCCAAAGGGCGGCCCTCATGGCCCCCGTTGATTCCCGGCATCGATGGGGGCAGTGAGGGCCGCCCTTTGGCGCCCAAGCGAGGGAGGTCGCTCGCTTGGGTGCTAATGGGAGGCCCTCACAGCCCCCGTCGATGCCCGGCATCGAGGGGGCCACGAGGGCTTCCCTTTGGTGCCCAAGCTGGTGGTGCCCTCCCCCTACTTCCTCCTCCCCGCTCCCCTCCACTTCCCCCTCTCCCCGTGCCCGCGCCCTCGCTTCCACCTCCCCCTGCCACCCTCCCTTCAACTGCCGCCACCCACCACCTCCTCCTCCTCCTCCCTTATCCCTTCGTCGCCCTCCCCCTTCCCCCTCCTCGCTCCTCCCCCGCCGCCCTCCCTTCCACCGCCACCGCCCACCTCCCCGCCATTGCATTGTTTCAATTTTTTTTTAAATTTTGTTTATTTTTTTTTAATTTTGTATAGTTTATGTTTTTTTAAATTTTGTTTAATTTTTTGTTTAAAGTTTGTTTAATTTTTTTAAAATTCTATTTAAAGTTTGTTTAATTTTGTATAGTTTAATTTCTATTTAATTATTTTGTTTTTTAATTTATTTTAAAATTTTGTATAGTTTGATTTTTTTATTGTTTTTAATTTTTTGTTTTAATTGTTTTTAAGTTTTTGTATAGTTTTTTTTTAAAATTTTATAATGTTAGTTTGGTTAGTATATAGATACTTAGTTTTTTTTTTAATGTATTTTTAAATTTTTAATTATAATGTTTGTTTTTTTCTCCTCGAAAAAAATCGTATTTTTATTTCAAATAGATGAACAAAATTACACTCTGCACATGTAGTAGAATCACTGAGATCCCTACATTGTCGCATATTTGCTGTCCCATATTATCATCATAACTAATGTCCCATACATACATCAAATACAAAACTACTGCTGTCCATACAACCCGCATATATCCTATTACATAAAATCATATACAGTAACAGAAATGGAAGAACGTGACCATCATTTGTCAACAAAAACTGAGCTATTGCTCAATGCTGTGCCTCAATATCATCATGGAAAGGTCCGTGATAATAGCTGAAAGTGCCCCCCGGTGAATGTATTGTTATCCTCCAAGTGCCATGTGCTAAGTCCTGCTGCATTGCTTCCTTGGAGAGCTGATCGGCCAACCCATTCCGCTCCTTGTATACATGTGAAAATGTAATGAGATTAAAGGACTGCTTTAACCGGATCACCTCCTCCAGGATAGGTAATAGTACCATCACATGACAATGTGTTGTCTCCTTTGCCCAGTCGATAACTACCATGGATTCGCCAAATATCTGTAGAGATAGGCATCCTTGTTCAAGTGCAAATAACATCAGCAGCTTAAGAGACATGTGTTCAGCATAGTTATTTGATCCTCTCCCCAAACCAGCCACGAGATGAAAGAAATGGGATTCGTTTTTGTAAAGGATTCCCCCCCCTCCACACACTGATTGATGGTTTAATGAAGCTCCATTGAAAAAATCCCACGGCATGGATTTGTCAATCTGTTCCACACGCACAGGTCGTGTTCTAACCGCTTGGACAAGTGCCTTGTAGTGTTGTAAAACCGCCACTGCGTGAGCCACTACAGACTCCATCGGAACCCTGCTATCATGAAAGATATTTTGGTTTCTGGTAATCCAAATGCCCCAGGCGAATATACAGGGGAAGGCCCAGATGGAAGAGGACTTATATAAAGACCACCACGAATGGAACACTTCCAGGACGCTCTCTCCCCTCCACCTCACCTTAATATCCATATATTTGCTAATATCATCCCAAACAGCCTATGAAAATCGATAATGAACAAAAAGATGAGCGATGGTCTCTTCCGCATCCCTACAAAGTGGACAGATCCCCGGACCCTGGAGGAAACGTTTTTGCAGAATGTCCCAGGTAGGAGCCTTATTTTCCAGAATAGCCCAGAAGAGTAATTTTGCTTTACCCGGACACCTTAATTTCCACAGATATTTCCACCACCACACCAATTCCCTTTTATGAACTTCCACATTCAGCTAGATATATCCATTTTTTGGTGAGTATATGCCCGAGGGATGGTGATCCCAGATAAGTTCGTCAGCCTTGTTGGTCATTCTAATATTAGTAAGTCTTAAGATCCGCAGAAAATCCTCCCAAGCCCCTTGCAGATCTACAGAAATCTCAAGGCGCTGTGTAGAGATCCACCCCTGATGCCAAAGAGTAGATGATCCCGGATCCTCTAAATCAGCAAGAAAATGACAACCTCTAGCAGCCAAAAAAGTCCTCAATTCCACAGAAAGGACATGACCTCCCATGCATCCAACCCAAGGGTCCAGCCCAATATGGATGAGACACCCATTTCCAATCCTCCACACTAATCCAGAACTGACCAAAGAAAAATGTTGCACCACCGCTTTCCAGACCACAGAGCAATTTTCCCTCAACTTATTGCCCAGCCTTATCCATTCGAGAAGAGTAAGAGGGGCAATATATTTATGATATACCACTCTTGTCCAGAGACTCTGTGTATGGATAAGTCGCCACGACACTTTGGCCCCCAAGGCTTTTGCAAACAGAAAAATATTCTTTAACCCCCATCCTCCCAGTGCTTTTGGGACAGCAATGTTTTCCCATCTGACCCACACCAATGCACGAAGCTCACTCCTACCCTTCCAGAGAAAGGCAAAACACAACCTCTGGATCTGCTCCAGGACTCCTATGGGTATCCAAGCAAGAGACATCCAATACACCGGAATTGCTTCCAAAACTGATTTAACCAGGACCAGCCTCCCAGCCCGAGAGAGCCATTTATGACTCCGTCCATGAAGGCGCTGTTCTAATTTTGCTATTAACCAGTGCCAATCAGCCTTCAGATAAGCATTCGGTTTCAAGTGAAAGCCAAGGTACTTTAATCCATCATCAATATCCAAAATCCTAAAAGGTAGTTTGTTAGCCAATCTTAGAATCTCCTGCTCCGTTAAATTCGAGCAAGTGATAGTAGATTTGTCAATATTCACTAACATACCCGCTGCAACTTGCACTAATTGGAGACCTTCAACCACCTTATCAATATCCTGTTGCGTGCAATCACAAAATATCAGAATGTCATCAACAAAAAGGAGATGTGTAATAAACAATACCTGAGAAATGGATATGCCCCGAAAGGATCCATCAGCTTTTGCATTTAGAATAAAACGGCTGAGTCCTTCAGCAACAAGAAGAAACAGTAGCGGAGAGAGGGGACAACCCTGTCGAAGACCCCTTCCCGCTTGGAAGAATGGACTAGTAGAACCATTAATCAGTACTGCAAAGCTCACCGTAGTGAGGCAGGCCATAATCCACCTAATAAATTCGTAGCAGAACCCCAGGTGGGTTAGAAGCATCCGGATATAAAGCCAACTAACCCTATCAAATGATTTTGAGAGATCAATCTTAATCACTGCACCCTTCTGCTTCTGCACTTTCAGAGTGTGTAATCCTTCCTTGGAAACTCCAATGGCCTCATGAATTTGACGACCTTCCAAGAAGCCAAATTGTTCACAAGAAATATGCTGAGACAAAATATTCTTGAGACGCCTCGCCATAACCTTAGAGATGATCTTATAGATACAATTGCAGAGAGAGATAGGTCTGAATTCATCAAAGCTGTCAGGCTTGTCCGTCTTTGGAATAAGAGCTATGAAGGTGGAGTTGAAGGGTCCATGGACAAACCCAGCCTTTCGCGATTCTTCCACCACATTCAATAATTCCGCCCTGAAGAAGTCATAGAATCCTAAGAATAATTCTATAGGCTAGCCATCAGGCCCCGGGATTTTATCTTTTTGAAAGGATTGCATGACCAGTGAGAGCTCATTTGGCAACACCTCCTCCATCAACAATCTATTATCTTCCTCCCCCACAAAATGAGGGAAAAGCTGAGTCACCCGAATAACCTCAGCAATAGAGGCTCCAGGTTGAGCAGTGAATAATTCTCCAAAATGTCCAACACCCAACTCCGCTAATCCATCAAAGCTGGAGACCTATTCCCCTGCTGCTGAAGATAGTTCCCAAATGGAGTTTGTGAATTTTCTCCCCTTAGCATATGCTTGAAAAAAATTTGTATTCTCATCACTGCACTGAAGCCAAATCGCCCTACTTTTCAATCTCCACATCTCTTCTCTCTCACACAGAATCACATTCTTGCATCTTTCCCACTCCATTAGCTCGCCTTTCTGTTGTTCATCCAGATATCCCATGCCCAGACTATTAAGAATCCGATCAATATTCAACTCAGCAGCCCGCAAAGTCTGATCATCAATCGCCCTTTTGTCATGAGCCCAAGAAATCGTGGCCTCTTTAATGCGCTTAAGATTGTGATGAAAGTGTGCACCCGCATGCATCAGAGAATCATGAGGTCGATGAACCCATTGATCCTGAACCAGCTTGAGAAAAGCCTCCTCCTTCAGCCAACTAGGATTGAATTTGAAAGGGCTAGGAGTTTTTTTCTTGCTGCCTCGTAATTGCAGGAAGATGGGGCAGTGGTCAGATATCCCACCTGACCCTACCCACTGTCTGACAACATCAACTCCCAGTGCCAGCCCATCGGCCACCAGAAATCTATCCAGTCTTTTAGCCACTCGATGTTCCCCAGCTCTCTTATTCCTCCAAGTTGGAGTTAACTTGGATGGTAAAATGTCAAGAATATCCTTCCTAGCAAAAGCTTGAATGAAATGATTTGCTAATGCATCCGGAGCAGCCCGCGGCCCCCATACTTCAGAAGACCCCAGAGTAAGATTGAAATCCCCACCCATAATCACATCTCGTCCTTCAAAAAGATCCATACATAACAAGGATTCCCAGTAGCCAACCCTATTTAAATAGGGCTCGTATATATTGAGAACCATGATCAATCGACCAATCTCAGCATCCCAAACTTCCAATCCGATACCAGAAGAGATTCCCCAAGAACTAGCACATCTGCAACTCTTTTCCTTCCACCCCGAGGCCAGCCCTCCAGAGCGCCCCCGAGCATCCACTCCAACAAACTTCCAACCAGGAAGTAAATATTCTAAAGCTCGTACTACATCCTCACTGCCACCCAAAGTTTCTTGCAACAGTAAAACATCCGATTGATTTAAGTCTACCAGCCTCCGAAGCGACGATTTTTTAATGGGACTCGCTAACCCATGACAGTTGAAGGACATAAGTTTCATAATAAACCCCCATCCTGGACTTTCACTGCTCTAAGTGCCCACTCAATAGAATATTGTGTACCCATCACCAAATCCACTTTAGCCCGATCTTGAGCTTTAGACAAAAGGGATTTTCTTCCCCGACCTCTACCCCCAACACTATAGGCCAATTCGAGAAGTCCCTTCCACCCCGATCCTTCTACAGGTATCTCCCTACTTCGAAGAGCATATCGGATACTTCGACCCTCAGAGTTGGTAGAGTGTTTGGTGGATACAATGGACGGTGAGAAAACACTATCCCCATCAGGAAACAGACAAGGAGTCCCCAGACAATGTTTGACAGTACAAGCTAGAGGAGTAGACCCAGGACTACCCCCCCCCAAAACAATAGAGTCATCAAATAAGGAGACAGCAGTAGAAAAGAAATGAGACATACCCGAGGGATTCGCAGCTAAACCTTGTCGATTAATGGACAGCTCCTGTAGCAATTGGGAGGTGGCCCATGTAGTAGGAGTCGCAGAGCACAAAGAAGTCCCCTCCGCATCCGTATCCGTACTCCCAATGATCTCCTTACCTTTGTTCACCAAAGGTGGCAACAATTCCTCAGATCCAAGCCTCCCATAATGATCGGCTGGTACCACAGGATCTAAGGACACCCCCTATCAATAGTAGGCCCACTCCCATCAGCCACCACCGCCGAAGAGTTCACCATCGACAATGGAACAACGTCATCTTCTGCAACTACATCGGTCAGAGGCTTACTAGTCCGAAACGGTAAAGGGCAACCGGCGACCAGATGTCCAAGAGCGTGGCAGCGGTGACACCTAAACGGAACACCCATGTAATCCAGAATTTGAACAAAGTCTCCATCCTTAGCTTGAACCTTAATCTCAGCAAAGAGTCCCAGCCGCAGATCGATATTTACCAATATCTTAGCCACCGTGTATTTTCCAGTCGCAAAGTGGGAGGAATCTGAACACACATATTCACCAAGAAAATTCCCAATCTCAGCAAACCGAGTCTCATTCCACATATGCATGGGAAACCCTGGAAGCTTCACCCACAGTGGTTCTTTATCAATTTTCTCTGATTTTGAGTCAAAGAAAGGGGACCAGCTTCTCAGAACAAGAGGGACTCCCAACATCGACCATTGTCGACTTAAAACAGCATCGACCTCCCCTCTATTCATTAAGATGAAGGAAAACCATCCTTTCATCATCACCCGGACTTCAGGGGCTGATGACACAAAATCCTTCCACTGCTCAGCCGCCCAACGCTGAAGGAAACCACGACCAAATCTTCTGCCCTGAACATGTCCAACCACAACAGTGTGAGAGAAATCCTCCGCCTCTTCCATCGTAACATCCACCCCCAGCACTAACAGGTCCTGTCTCTTCCGTTCCTTAACCGTCTTACTGGATTTCTTAAGTGAGTCAGCCTTAGCAGAGATCCCACTTCATGTAAAAGCCCTGGGAACGGGCCCAGTAGAGACCTCTGGCCCCCCGCCTGTCAAGGAGGGTCCAGACAAAATCCCCGACTGAGTCATCCTAGCAGTAACATCTCCATCAGCAAAAATCACACTGTCACCTACCCCATCAGAGATGTAAGCCACATCCTCTGTCATGCCAAGCCCTTGCACCAAACAAGCAACAATTCCTCAGACAGGACGGATACCCCAGAAATATTAAATAATCCCTAACACAGAAAGTGATCGGTCTCCAATCCACAAATTCAAGAAGTCTGCATTCATCACCGCGCTATCCTCAGTGTTCCCCACTCATCCCAGAAAAAGCCAACCCTCATCCACGGCTAAGAGATCAATATCAACCATCGATATACCCCAGCATATCTCCACACGACACCAAGAATCAAACCAAAGATCAGCAAGACAAGCCAAAAAATCCAGATTCCAGAAGCCTGCAATCAAAGCTCAGAATCCCTCGTTCTGTCATCCTGATTCTTGGACCGACGATAGAATCTGGTGATGCATATCACTAATAAAAAACTTAAAAGGCTCGCACAAGCATTGCAGTATTGGAAATGCGATACAAGAACCATGGCAAAGAAATCCACAGTGGATATCACTGAGAAAAGGAAATTAGAGCAGTGGTATAGTATCCAGGCCCAGTTAATGGTCCATAGTTGCAGTCGTCTAAGAAATTCATCCTCTGGACCGATGCCTAATTATTCTCAGAATTATTCAAATCCAAACCATACTTCCTCAACAGAAATCTGCAGATCCCCTGAGATGCAGCTCACGTCCTTCAATCATTCTAAACCTTGATGTTCCAAGGCGAGGGTAGTTGAATTGAATTCGTTTACCGCGCTTCTGGTAGCTCAGCAATTCACCTGCTCGAATCCACCATAACAATAATCACAGATCTTTGATATAACGTACTTCTTCAAGCTTTGAATCTTGCTCCCATATAATGGTTTTTTTTTTTTTTTAATTATAATGTTATCTTAGTTTAGTTTGTTTTTAATTTTTTTAAAATTTTTAATTATAACATTAGTTAAAATTTGTTAGTTTAATTTGTTTTTTAAAACCCAAAGCTAATATTCAAGGAATAGGGAGCATTCGTGCAAGATGGGAGTGTGTTACCCAAGCCGTAGATCCCGAAGGAATATGACATCTGAAATGATGGGTATAGATGTAGACTCAGATTATGCGCCCATTGATAATAGAGAAGAGTATGGGTCATCTACATTTTCATCAAGTCCTTCATCTGCAGAAAATGTAGATTCTGATGGGGTGTCAGAATTAATGGATGAATTTGAAGAAGCAGTGTAGATGCTTTTTATTAGTATGATTTTTGTAATTGAAACTCTAGAGGAGTTTTTGATGATGGGGTGTCAGAATCCATGGATGAATTTGAAGAAGCAGTTTAGATGCTTTTTACTAGTATGATTTTTGTAATTGAAACTCCAGAGAATTTTTTGAATATTTATATGAACCATTTGTTATTGTATGGTCTAATATATTATCTCATTATGAATCGCATCATAATTCCTTTTTTTTTATATGGTTATAATGGTGAAATTATTAGAGAAATTTGTTTTTTTGTTTAATATGCAATTTTCCTGAAAGTTGTAATTTATCTCTTCAATAATTTTTTTTTTTTTCAATTTAAGGTTGATTTTAAAGTTTTGTTAAACAACAATATGGGATGTTTAGGCCATGGCTCTATTTTTAACCCTAAAAAAAAATACGTGTATACTGGTATCAACACTTTTCTATTTGGGGGGTCTTTTGGTGTTTTTTTTGCAAAAATCATTGTTTTTATGGGTAGAGTTCTCGTTCATAGTATATCGTTCTCGTTTCATAGTATAAGTGGTTGTGTCCCTGAAGGCCTTTTGGATGCGAGACAGAACGACCCATAAAATGACAACCGTTTCTCTGATCGACAAACTGTCAACTCCATTGGATTCAAGACACCATGATAGCGCTAGGAGTGCACCTCTCCTCTAGTCCCGTGGCCTGGGTGTAATCTTGTAGGTCTATCATGGAAACTAGGGTTTTGCTCAGTAAGGGAGTGTGCAATTCTTGTACACGGGGGTCAAATTTGAAAAATAATCCACCAGGAACTTATGGCTCATGTTCCTAGCTAGAACCTACCTAGACACACTTGCAGGACTCCCCGGAACCCAATTTGGTTTCACGGTTGCAGTTCTATGCCCCCGACAGGTATCAAGCAGGTGTCCGTGAAGGCCTTTTGGATGCGAGATAGAAAGAGCCATAGAATGACGAATGTGGATCCGATCAAAAAACTGTCAACTCCATTGGATTCAGGACTCTAGGATAGCACTAGGGGTTCTCCTCTCCTCCGGTCCTGTGGCCAGGGTGTCATTTTGTATGTCCATTTTTGAAACTAGGGTTTTGCTCAGTAAAGGAGTGTGCAATTTGTGCACACGGGGGTCAACTTTGGAAATCCATCCACCAGGCACTTATGGCTAGCGTTCCCAGCTGGAACCTACCTAGACACACTTGCAGGACTCCCCGAAACCCAGTTTTGTTGCAAGGTTGGAGTTCTATTCCCTTGTAAGGTATCCAACAAGTGTCCCTGAAGGTCTTTTGGATGTGAGACGGAACGAGCCATAGAATGATGACCGTGGCTCCGATCATCAAACCATCGAATCTGTTGGATCCAGGATGCTGGGGTAGTGCTAGAGGTGCCCCTTTCCTTTGGGATCATGACCCTGGTGTCACCTTGTACGTCCATTTTGGAAACTAGGGTTTTGCTCAGTACAGGAGTGTGCAATTTTTGCACACGGGGGTCAAATTTGCAAAATCATCCACCGGGATTTATGTCTAGCATTCCAAGCCAGAACCTCCCTAGGAACACTTACAAGACTCCTCGGAGCCCATGTTTGTTGCATGGTTGGAGTTCTATGCCCCCAGCAGGTATCACGCCGGTTTCCTTAAGGCCTTTTTGATGCGAGATGGAACGAGCCATAGAATGACAACCGTGGCTCTGATCGACAAATCATCAACTCCTTTGGATTTAGGACACTGGGATAGTACTAGGGGTGCCCCTCTCCTCCGATCCCATGGCCCCGGTGTCACCTTTGTTAAATTTTCAGAATTTACTTCAATTTGATCTAGGATCTTAACTGAGAGAACAACATGTACAACAAATCTACATCATATCAATCATGGACACAATAATGCAAGCACACAAGAGACACAGAGTTTACTTGGGGAAAACCATAAAGGTGAAAAACCCCAATAACTTCCTCAGAGATAGATAGAGCAATGATACAACCAGAATACAAGAGATAGTCTCCTCCTAGCAGCAGAGCCTCCTCCTCCATAAGGGCACCACTCTCCCAAGTGTGAGTGAGAGAATAGAATGTGTAAAATGAGAGAGACACACTCTCTATTTATACACTAACTTGACTTGACCTTTACTCAACTAGGTCGGCCTCAACTTAACCAATTAACATAATGCTGACTGGGTCAACCTCCACTAGGGTGGTCTAATAACCCTTTGACCCACATGGCCGACCCCCAATAGGGTGGTCTAATAACCCTTTGACCCACATGACTTATACAGGGCCGACCCCAACAAAGTGGTCTAATAACCCATCAAGTATAAGTTATGACACTTACAATATAAATGACGACACTTCCGTATAGAGGAATAATAACATCTCTATAGGAATACAATATACATATATGTGAAATACATTCCGAAGTTACATGTAAATCAACACTCCCTCTTAACTAGGAAGGTATTTCTCGACACAGGTCTTCTAGCACAAGTCTTCTTCTCTGGATCATTGTCATTAAATAATTGTCATCGAGTCATCATCATCGTCACTGCTGCTACTATCTCAATCAATATCTGAATCTACTCATCATAGGAAGTTCTATAGATACAATCCTTTTTCATACCATATGTAGGCCCACCACCTGTAGGTCTTCGTCATCACTGGCCATACTATGGAATCCTTGGGACTTATTACATGCGTCACAAAACCTTGAAAGAGCATCCCAGGTTATTATAAGCACACAAATCTACCTATAGGATCTCCCAGGGCCATATTATATGTGAAATCACCACAAAACCTCGCAAGAGCATCCCAGGCTGTTACGAGTACACAGCTCTACCTATAGGATCTCCTAGGGATAGATTATATGTGGTCACCACAAAACCTCGCAAGAGCATCCTAGGATGTTACGAGCATACAGCTCTACCTATAGGATCTCCCAGGGACAGATTATATGTGGTCATGGCAAAACCTCGCAAGAGCATCCCAGGACTTATTACGGGAACACAACCCAACCTATTGGATCTCCCAGGGACATATTATATGCCATAGGACAAAACCTCGAAATAACATCTGCCAGATATCCCAGGGCCAGATTATATTCCATAGGAAAAACCTCGAAAGACTATCTGCAGATCTCCCAGGGCCAAATTATATGTCCTCCCAGAGCAAAAACTTGAAAGAGCATTTGCTAGATATCCCAGGGCCAAATTATATGCCATAGGTAAAACCTCGAAAGACTATCTGCAAATCTCCCAGGGCCAAATTATATGCTCATCTGCACAACCTGATCCACAGCCATAGAGTATCAACCTAATACTCACCATACATCATCCTGATGTATACATGATCATCCTGATCATCAACACTGCAACATCTTGCTGCAAGTCATCTGGAGCAACATCCCGAAGCTCATCATCCACGATCGTCCTGATCATATCATGCATCTACCTGATGCATACCAAGTATCTACCTGATACATATCATCATACATGATCCACTTGATTATACAATGTATCCACCTGATACAAATACAAATACATGATCCACCTGATCATACATGATACATATCAACATACATTATCTACCTGATCATACAATGTATCCACCTGATACATATACAGATGCATGATCCACCTGATCATACATGATACATATCAACATACATGATCTACCTGATCATACAATGTATCCACCTGATACATACACAGATACATGGTCCAAGAATCCAACATGATGCATATACAAAATACATACAAATGATCCAATCGATCATATCCAACATCCAACATGATGCGTACATACATAAATAATCCAACTGATCATATCCAACATCCAACATGATGCATACATACATATACATATAAATGATCCAACTGATCATATCCAGCATCATCCTGATGCATATACAGAACAGTAACTGGAGCATCGTCCCGATGCTCATCATCCAACGCTTACATCCACAACCATGTGAAGGATCCTCCTTTCAAGATGCTTGGAATGGCCTCTGCAAATGTGTCCATCACTTCTTCCTCGAAGTGTCATCAATCCGAATAACACCAAGCCTCTCTCTGAAGTACTCGAACTTCACTCTAGCTAGTGGTTTTCTCAGCACATCTGCAATCTGCTCGTTCGTCACAATGTACAGGAGCTTCACAGCTCCTCTTTGCACCATATCCCTGATATAGTGATATTTGATCTCTATGTGTTTCAACCTATCATGAAACACTGGGTTCTCGGATAGCTTCACACAACTCTAGTTATCACAAAAGATACCAGTAGCATCCAATGGGAGATCAAATAACTTAGAAATTAGCTTTCGTAGCCATACTGCCTCACAACTAGCTGAACAGGCTGCAACATACTCTACCTCAGCTGTACTCAGTGCTACGCAGGACTGCTTCCTGCTAAACCAAGAGATCACACCTGATCCCATACTGAAGCAACATCCAGATGTGCTCTTCCTATCTGCAGCATTGCCATCCCAATCTGAATCAACATAACCTTGTAGGTTAAACTTTTGATTCACTTCATACTTGAGCCCATAATCCACTGTACCCTTCAGGTGCCTCAGAACATGCTTTACAGCAACCAGGTGAACACTCCTCGGATCCGTCAGGAACTGGCTCAATGTGTTCACTGCAAAGCAAATATCTGGTCTTGTGTTCATCAGGTACATCAACGACCCAATCATCTTACTATACATAGAGACATCAATCGGCTCAGATGAAGCATCACACAGAAGCTTTAGATTCGATGTCATAGGTGTGGCCATGGCCTTGCAATCCATCATCTCGAACCTCTTCAGGATCTCTACGGCATACTTCCCTTGTCCAAGGAAGATTCCATCTGGACTCTGCCACACCTCCATGCCAAAAACAAATAGTGCATGATCCCCAAGTTCTTCATCTCGAACTTGGCAGCAAGCTTCTGCCGCGTGTCGACAATCAATGTATCTTCACCTGTAACAAACAAGTTATCTGCATACAAAAGTAGTATCACTGGATTTCCTTCCTCAACCTTGTAGTAAGGTTGGAATCTGCTTTACTCTTGGTAAAGCCCAAAATGGATAGAAAGCTATCTATCCTACACAGTTCTGCACACATATATGACTACACCATTCAAAAAGGCTGTCTTGAAATCCATCTGGTGTATCTTCTATTTCATCACTTTTATATTTCTCTATGCTGCCATTTGCAACATGCTTGATCTGATAGTTCCATTTGGAAGTCACAACAGACTTCCCTTAAGCTATTGGGACCGCATCCCAAACATCGTTCTTCATGATCGACGGATCATGGCATTCTTCCCGTATCCTGGGAACTTCAATATCTTCAATAGATAATTTTGTTTCTTGAACAAATGTTGTAGTCCTTCTTTTGTAGGTGAAGGTATACAGTCTTTTCTACAAAACAAGTTAAATTGCATGATTAGAAACATCTCATAATTTTCAGACAAATTCTTACACATAAAGAAATATGTCATACAGTCATGCAATTATCTTAGCCAATGCTTCAATACAACATTTATCCATGTTCCACAACTTTCTAGATGCCTTCCAGTCTCTACCAGAACATTGTTAAGAGTTTGCACTACTCCCAACATGTCAACAAAGAGGTTTCATTCTAGATAAGTAGCACTAGAATGTTGTACAGTGCCATAGGCAACTTACCCATCACATGCATATTAGTAGTATACTGTTCATTAATGCAATCATTCTAATATGCACAATACATATCCTAAGTCTAGGAACATCAGCATATACACCATTGAACAATTTTATTTAAACAAACAAATATGCAAGAAATGATAATTAAAAATACTTATCTTTGTTTGGTTGCTGGGTGGACTCCCTCTGAGTCTTTGCTTCCTTGAAGGAGCTGCTGAAGTAGCTTCTTCTACACCTTTCTATTGTGGAATGTAGAAAGATGGTCAACTCCCTCTGAATATCGGCATGCTTGCAGAAACTACTGAAGTGTGCTCCTTTGCTTTCTTGCAGGAACAACTGGAGTGTGCTCCCTCTTGATCTTTGCTTCCTGGATTACCTGTCCTTGAACTTACATCCATCCTTAATCACTATGCATGCTTATTAGTATCATCATTGTGTTATCCTTGAGGTCTCATACATAATCACACATTTATTAGTATAATATTAATACTATCAAAACACAATAATCTTAAACATGTATAGTCATGATCATTCACAGATAATAAACATTAGTATTCAAGGTTTCAGGGAAGTCTTCTTTTACTCATGCATATTCTTATTTAATCATAGGACTCTTCTGATTAGTTAAACCATCAATGCATAACCCTGTGATTACTCAAACCTATACCTTCATGATTCTTCTGGTTAGTCATATCATCAATTATGGTAAGAAACATAATATGCATACAGCCATGACTATTCAAACCTATGACTTCATGAATAATCATTATCAACAACACAATAGTATAAGATCCTAACACAAGGTAGGATTCTAGCTTGATATAGGAAAAACATACATGGATTAGCATGCTAGCTAGTTATGTATAACATACCCGCATAATGTCTTATGGTTCTCTTCAGTGACTTGTGCTAGTAACCTGCATGTCTCATAGGTTAACCATTGTAGGACCAAGTTATACATACCTCAAAAGTAGATCTTCTATGTGATCCATGACAATGGGTGAATCTTTGTTTTCATGTCACCATGATCATACGTTCTTGAAGTAGAACATGATTTGTCTTTCTTGGTGTACCTTTTATGTTAGCGAACAACATAAACCTCATACAACATCACAATGCATTAGAACATTCATAAGTGTCAAAACCTTAATCAATGAATATCTTCTATTAAGGTGATACAACAAGTCTAGTAATTAATCAAGATTGTACTATAATGGTATGAAGACAAACATATGATAAAATTAACCATGAAACATACCTATAAGCCTTACCTGTCAAGATTGCTTGTAATCTTCTTATGGAAGGCCTTAGCCTCATCTCCCTCTGAGACAGGAACTTCTTCACTTATGCAGGTGACCAATCCATCTTCTTCTAGGATTAACCCAATCCACTTGATTTGCAAGAACTGGACCTGGATTTGGATTAGGGTTTGTCAAGGAAACCCCAAAAATTCAAACTTTGAATTTCAAACTTTCGAAAGGATAGAAATATGCGCCTTGATGAGCTGATCAAGTTGGTATACTCAGAATTTGAAAACTGCAAAGTTTCACCCCTCGAAATTGCCTTTTAAATTTCTGGATTCACTAGGGAGGACCCTGAATTAGGGTTTGAGTTTCCTAGAGCTTCACCCAACCAAAAGATTTGATTCAAAGCTCTAAGATTCGATTTTTCTGAGGAGCTTCTAGCTGTGGTCACAGATTTCCAAAATCCAAGTTTTGCAGAAGCCCTAATTTTCCATCTTTCTGATCAAATTCCCAAACTGGGGTTTGATCAAGCCCGGCCTTCTGCCCAACCAAAAAATCTGATCTTGGTCTCTAAATTTTGATTTTTATGAGTAGCATCCAGCCGTGGTCTCCGATTAGATAAATTCCAACTTTCTCCGAAGACCTAAATTCCGAAAGCCATGAATGAAGGTGCTAAAAAATAATTATGTTTTGACAGAAATATGTACCTGATTGTTTCTGGTTTAACTCCGAACTTTTCGATCCACAAGGTCTAAAAATTTTTATTCAGATAGCCTGACCTGTTATCTTTCCATCCTGACATGTTTGACCTCAATTGGATTCTCTGAGAGAGAGTCATGCCAAGTGTCACAACGTGACCTGTTTATGGGATAATACAGGAGAGCGGACTTGTACACCATGCCACGTGTCATTGGTTCAACTTCGGCCTATGAAAATTTTTCTTGAGATAGCTCGACCTATTATATTCTCATCTCGATAGGTCTGACCTCAAATGGATTCTCTGAGAAAGAGTTATTCCAAGTGTCGCAATGTGACTTGTTTATGGGATAATACAAGAGAGAGAACGTTTACGGCATGCCACGTGCCACTGGTTAAACTTCAGCCTCTAAAAAAACCTTTATGGGATAGTACATTCTGTGTTATACCTGTCACTTTTTACGAAATTTCATTTGGAGCTTCCTAGCCCAAGTTATGACCTTTTTCCCAAGGTCACCTGAGTTTGACTCAGATCTGGAAGAGGCAGAAACCCTATATTGTACAGATCATAAATCACAAATTACAACGCATTAGAGGTTGTCCTTTGAACACAAGGTACACAGAGATCTTATCGTCCACCTGTAAAAGTTTTAGATCTGAAACCTTTTCCAAAATGGATTTATAGTGAAAGTGTTACAATGACTGGTTTTTTCTATATCAAGCCCTAGCATCGTAAGTGCAACAAGTGTCATACATGCCATATCATGCCTTCTTTCAAGCTAGCTTTGATACCATGTTAAATTTTCAGAATTTACTTCAATCTGATCTATGATCTTAACTGAGAGAACAACATGTACAGCAAATCTACAGCATATCAATCATGGACACAATAATGCAAGCACACAAGAGACACAGAGTTTACTTGGGGAAAACCATCAAGGTGAAAAACCCCAATAACTTCCTCAGAGATAGATAGAGCAATGATACAACCAAAATACAAGAGATAGTCTCCTCCTAGCAGCAGAGCCTCCTCCTCCACAAGTGCGCCACTCTCCCAAGTGTGAGTGAGAGAATAGAATGTGAAATGAGAGAGACACACTCTCTATTTATACACTAACTTGACTTGACCTTTACTCAACTAGGTCGGCCTCAACTTAACCACTTAACATAATGTTGACTGGGCCGACCCCCACTAGGGTGGTCTAATAACCCTTTGACCCACATGGCCGACCCCCAATAGGGTGGTCTAATAACCGTTTGACCCACATGACTTATACAGGGCTGACCCCAACAAGGTGGTATAATAACCCATCAAGTATAAGTTACGACACTTACAATATAAATGACGACACTTTCGTATAGAGGAATAATAACATCTCTATAGGAATACAATATACATATATGTGAAATACATTCAAAAGTTACATATACATCAACAACCTTGTACATCCATCTTAGAAACTAGGGTTTTGCTCTATACAGGAGTGTACAATTTTTGCACATGGGGATCAACTTTGGAAAATCATCCACCGAGCAGTTATGGCTAGCATTCCGAGCCAGAACCTTCCTAGACACACTTGCAGGACTCCCTGGAACCCGGTTGGAGTTCTATGCCCCTAGCAGGTATCCAGCAGGTGTCTTTGAAGGCCTTTTGGATGCAAGATGGAATGAGCCATAGAATGACGACCGTGGCTCCGATCAACAAACCGTTGAATCCATTGGATTCTGGACGCCGGGATAGTGCTAGGGGTGCCCCTCTCCTCCGGTCTCGTGGCCCTAGTGTCACCTTGTATGTACATCTTGGAAACTAGGGTTTTGCTCAGTATGGGAGTGTGCAATTTTTGCACACGGTGGTCAACTTTGGAAAATCATCCATCGAGCACTTATGGTGATGATGATGATGCTGGTGATGATGATGAAGAAGTTGATGATGATGGTGATGGTGATGGTGATGAAGATGATAATGATGATGATCAAGAAGAAGATGATGATGATTGAGATGTTGATTTGGAGCCTAGAGATGACAATGATGATGAAGATGGTGATGATGATGAAGACATTGATGATGATGGTGATGGTGATGATGATGAAGACGTTTATGTTGATGGTGATGGTGATGAAGATGATGATGATGGATATGTTGATGAGGAACCTAGAGATGACAATGATGATGAAGATGGTGATGATGATGAAGATGTTGATGATGATGGTGATGGTGATGAAGATGATTATGATGATGATGATGATGATGATGATGGAGATGATGATGATGATGGAGATGTTGATGAGGAACCTAGAGATGACAATGATGATGAAGATGTTGTTGTTGATGATGATGATGATGGTGATGATGATGAAGACGTTGATGATGATGGTGATGGTGATGAAGATGATGATGATGATGATGATGGAGATGTTGATGAGGAACCTAGAGATGACAATGATGATGAAGATGGTGATGATGATGAAGACGTTGATGATGATGGTGATGGTGATGAAGATGATGATGATGATGATAATGGAGAAGATGATGATGATGGAGATGTTGATGAGGATGATGGAGAAGATGATGATGATGGAGCTGTTGATGATGACTGAGAAGATGATGATGATGGATATGTTGATGAGGAACCTAGAGATGAGAATCATGATGAAGATGTTGATGATGATGATGATGGTGATGATGATGATGAAGACGTTGATGATGACGGTGATGGTGATGAAGATGATGAAGATGATGATGGAGATGTTGGTGAGGAACCTAGAGATGGAAATGTTGATGAATATGGTGATGATGATGAAGATGGTGAAGATGATGAAGACGACGATGATGATGATGATGGTGATGAAGATGATGATGATGATGATGGAGAAGATGATGATGATGGAGATGTTGATGAGGATGATGGAGAAGATGATGATGATGGAGATGTTGATGATGACGGAGAAAATGATGATGATGTTGGTGATGAAGATGATGATGATGGAGATGTTGATGATGGCAAGTATTTGTAGCAATGTGTAGATAAAATTTGGTTGACATGAAATACTTATGAAATCCAACATGCACAGAGCATTGATCATGTGAAGATTTCAATTATTGGCAATGGAATTTCACATTGGAATTTCATTTCAACTCCTCCCTTTAAACTATATTTTTTTTTACGTTTTGAATTTTTACATAGCCCTTAACACGAAGTTTTAGTGACAAAATAGCCCTTCACCAATGAAGTTAGACTTAAAAAAATATCATTTAATAATTTTTTTTATTAAAGAATAATTCGTGGAAGTTAATGTTTGGCCACATGTAATGCAACAAAACAAAACTTTCAATTTGAACACGTTGCATTAATGGTGTAATTGAAATTGTGACATTCTATTCCAAACGAATTGGCTTTAAAGACCTGATAAATATAGTATGCCCTTTATCGAGGTGATTCATTAAAAAACACATTGCTATTGAGACTGCACTATGATGTTCTCCCCTTCCTTAGTCAAAAGAAGATTAATAAGGTTGTTTTTCCAAGGTATAGGATGTTTTGGATTTCTCAACTATTATTGCATGTGAACTTACATGTATACCAAGATACAACAAATATTTCAGGGAAGTGGATTTGTCTATGTGAATAGATAAGTGAAAAGCATTTAGTGACAAGACCTATAAATTTTAACTTGGAACTATTGGAAATATATAAAGTGGGATTGAGAGGCTTGATGGTGATTGTAGTAGTGGGCATAGTATTGGTGAGAATGATGTCATGATAGTGGAATTAAACATTAAGATGATGACCCTAGAGCTTGGATCCTAGCCTAGAAACACGAGAGCCTATCCTAAAAACCCTAGTTGGTAGTGTAAACCCTAGTTTGTATTCTAATCACAATGAAACCCTATTATGTAGCCTAAGATCTAGCCCTAAATTATAATACATATAAAAATTAAGTCATTTTCATTGTACATGTATATTCATGTGCATACATTTGAATCCAAATCACTATCCACATATATGCATAGTATCTCATCTATATAGAAAGGGTCCATCATCAACTAGAAAACCGTTGTACTTAGCACCAGATACCTAATTTAGAAACCTAATGGTTTGAAATTGGTTGTACCATGAAGATTTTTATATGGTGGATATGCGCACCTATGACAACCTTCTCAATGGATGAAAAACCTAATATTGTCATAGCATTAATAAAGCTTAGTCGAACATGTAGTAATGCTTACATGATCTAGCATTGATGGATCACTAAGGGATGCATGCAACTTGATGAGGGTGTATGTGTGACTCCATTGATGTAATGCAAGTCCTAAATGTATTTAACAATTGTCTGAGTTTCCAATAGATGAATTAGGATGTCTTAATACCCCTCAATCCCTTCCAAACAGAATTCGAAAGCATTTGGGGTATTGGGGTAACAAGTTGGTGTGTTGAGATGGATATAGCCTCAAAAATACACCTCATAGTAGTCATTTATTGTAATGTCAACTATATGTGTTTAAGTCAACGTGTCTACATAATATTAGATCACTATCACAAAATGATAAATTAAGGACGTCCTAATTGTAAATGGTAGTGGATGTGATGGTCATCAAATCAAAGGTGGCTATATCCGTGAGTGAGAATTAATGAGCTAGATATACATTGTGCTCAAGGTTGTCATATTTGTTTGGTGACAATTTATTAAGAAATGATTCCATAACTTGGTTATTAATTTGTTGCATGATCTTAAGTAGACAAAATGGTCAATATAAATACTAGTGACGACATTTCATTATGTAGAGCTATTAAAAATCATGTTGGATCTCATTTTAACCTTTTGACAACAATGGACATTTTGTATTTTTAAGTATTCTTTTCCTAGTACTCAAGTTCCCAATATATATCATATGTGCCATGAGGTGTGATTTGTCCATCCATTTATTCTGTTTTTTTTTAGATTAATTCTCACACATGATTTTGTTTCAGTTAGCCTATGTTTACAATGTTTTCTTAACATAGATACCATTACAAGATTTTACATGTGGAAAGATAAACCAAGCTGAACTATGATATCCAACTTCTATTCTAAGATCTAGGTAAACTTCAGGATGATTCACATTATCAACTAATGCATGGAAATCATTGGTACCAAAACTTAAGACCGCATGCCATGGACAGATAGAAGTCAAAAACAAATTTAGACAACATCACATAATGATACACACAACATGAGACAACAACATTAGACAACAAGATACTGATATAGACAACATCGATATAGATCAAATAACTGAGAATCCATGTACATCAAAGCTACAAAACTCATCCAAACATAGACAATTTCTAGCAAATAGTGGAACATGGTTCCAAATGTACATACAATGGAAACTCGTTCCCTATAGAAAATGCGACAACTCAGGCTGTATATCCAAAATACATGGAAACTCATGCCGTAGATACAAAGTACATGGAAACTGGTGCACAAAAGTGCCACATCATGGCTAATGTACATAACATGGTGTGTTAAGCATTGTGACCACCCCCATCACTGCCAGGCGTATCTCCAAAGTCGATCTTCCTACCCTTCGATCTACTGGTCCCTCGGGTCTTGCTCCGTCTAGGAGTAGATCGTCTCTCCGAGCTCTAGAACAAATAATATAAGATACCGTCATTTTCAACCATTTGTAACATTTACCACATTTATAAAACAAATGTAGAATTCAAATCTTAAATAAGTCACCTCTGATGCGAGTGGGAAATGTGAGGCAGGTGTTCTGGATCTGCGGAGCCTCTCAGCAATTCCAGCCTAAAACATTTACACAAATCATTTCATTAAAAGTAATAATTGCTTAAATTAATTTTTGTTAATGCATAATTTTTTTTTCATAAATTAGCTTGATTCTCACCATGAACACCTCCGTCGATGGACATGGCTGGACTTCTCGTCTAGTAGGTGGAGTAGATGGCTAGAAAACCAGCTGGGATGCAGTCATGGGGGGGCCTGCAGATGTAGTGGTAGCCACTACAGGTCCAACCACTGGAGATATAGATGAGGATACTGGAAGAGTAGATTGCACAGTAGTGGCGGGAAGTGGGGATGATATGGTGGGAGAAGACATGGCGGTATGGAGTGTAGGAGGATGTCGTGGATGATGAACCCCTGCCGGTTGTACGATAGAGGGTATCGAACAAAAAGGACTAGGGGGGATGTTGAGGGATGGTGCATGGGAGGCCAGTCTTGCATAGAGGGAGGAGGATGGACAAAAGGGAGGTTATTGATGAAGAGGGGAAGCTAGAAGGAAGGGGGGCGTGGACGAATTGGAGAGGATGGATAGATAGGGGACATTGATAAATTGGGGAGGATGTATAGACGGGGGGCATGGAAGAGTGGGGGAGGATGGATGGAGGGGGGAGTATGGTCTGAGAGGGGAGGCTAGATGAAAGGGAGGGGGTGGATGGAAAGAGGGGTCTAGATGGAAGTGAGGGGGGGGAATCATGGGAGAGGGTGGAAACATAGGACTAAAATGGGGACCTGCAGCTATTGGTGGCACCTACATATACATTTGTAATATCACAATTTAGTAAACAAACAATAAATGAAACCATAGTAAGTCGTAACAATTCAAATTAAAAGCAAGCTTATAACTACTCATTGTACCTGTGTATATGGTGATATACCAATCCCTAGCGGGGATGGTTGATCATCATAGTCAGGGAACACCCGTGACACCAAAATGCATGCATGTTATGAACATGTTAAACAAGTCATTATTTAGGCAATCAAGATATTCAAAAACATTGTACGAACTACCAAAGTGTATGCCATAAATATAAATACTTAAGTAATATAAATGACATAAGTAATAACAATATTGTGTGAGGTACTGAAAATACCTCTGTGTGAGGTGCCACAATTTCAGTTGCAGTTGCCATTGCTGCATCAAGGTTGGGATATCCTACGTTCTCCCATGTTGCTGTCTCAGCGCTGAATAACTGTACATTGAAATAATAGTTTAAGTCAAACAAAAATAATTTACAAGTTATCAAGTGATGATTGAAAACACATTAAAAAAATTGCTGACCTGATCCATATAACAGCCCTCAATTGGGATAGGGAAAGTGTGCCCGCAATGGGGTCAAAGATGTGGCATTGTCCCCGTTGAAATGGAATGCCTAGCATGGCTACCACTAGTCACAGGTCTATCATGGCCCTTTCATACAGGCCGTGCACCTGGATCTCTATCAAGGTCACCCGACCTCTCAATTGTAGTCGTTGCAACAAAGGAGGTGTGTCTGAGGAGTCCACGTGCAACATTCCTCATTGCCTCCTGATCAAGCTTGTGGGGTAACTGAGGTGACTGGGGAGAGGGGTTGGGGTCGTGCCTAGGAGTTGGTGGCCCTCATAGTGGGTTACTCCTAGCAGCAAGTCGATCTTGGGTAGAGCCACGCACAACACCCGGAAACTCAGTTATATCAAAATAGTTGACATGTAAACCGAGCATAAACATAGCCCACAATTGCTGAAGGAAGTACTGTGGAACCTCCCTATTATTGCAGGGAGGTTTATCGTACACCATGAACCACCTCTGCATCCAATTAACCCTCCATGGTTGGTAATGAAACCAATCCATGCAGACACGTGGCTTTCTAGTGTTGGGTAGTTGTTGTGTACTTGGATCGATGAACACACTATATAATTGGTCCTTTGTAATATTCAAATCTTTTATTTCTTCCTTGGAGATTCCCGTGGAGTAATACTCCTGCATCCTAGCCCTATATCAGTCATGTCGGTTAATTGGCGATGTGCATGGATGAGAGATTCAATTGAGCTCTCAATTGACGTGGCAAGAGACACTTGAGATGGTTCCCCTGTGTTTCTTAGTTCTCGAGTATGCACTCTCATTTCATTTACATAATGGTTACAATCATCTTGTTCAACATTTGGTGGGGGGTTTTTGCTTTCTTCGGCATTTGGATTTTGTTGACGGTTTTCTTCGGCATTGGGTCCAAGGTTTGGGTTTTCTTGTGTTCCACGAGTCTCCGAGTTAATATTTTGTTCACTCATTGTCTCAGTTTACAATCTGCAATTGAGAATTGGTCCATTGTTTTAAAAATTTGGGAATTATTAACAATTTAATAAACAAAAAAATCAAAAAATATTCACAAAGAATGAATAAAATGACAAAACAATTCGAACTTACCTATCCAATTGATGTGTTGATGAGTTGGTGGATAGATTTGCGGGGGGTTGGAGTGGAAATGGCCTCCTTTGGTCAACGTAATCACGTGCACGCAGGGGTGGAAGTCGCGCTCGGCTCAAATTGGTAGAATGGCGACATTTGGCTGTGTTTTGTTTTAACAGGAGCACGTGCACGCCACCTTAGCACGCACGCACCAAATATGCGCACGTGTAAGGAATGTGCACGGACATTGGTTCGGTACCGAACCTAGCAGCGCGTGCATGATTCCTTAGGTGCATGTGCATAGTTGTTTTAATCCCACTAGCGCGTCCGCATTGCAACGGTTTTGGGGAGCAACTTTGTGTGCCCGCCCATAAGGAAAAAAAAAAGAAAAAAAATCGTATTATGAAAAGACACGTCTGAAAATGTAACTCCTGAATAGGGGTGTTCACCTAAAAGGACTAGCTAAAAATACTAAATGCCTCTCTACAAAAGAGAGGGAAAATGAATTCCAAGGGGTTAATTCTCTTGGTTGTTCAAAAATGTGAATGAACACAAAAAAAAACTAGAAATTCATAACTAAGTTAGAGGAGGAGAAGAACTAGAAATTTGAATGAGGAATAGAAAGAAAGCTAAAGAGAAAGAGTTAAAAATCAGAATCTATAACATTCAAAGAATGGAATACTTATGATCCACTCAACAGTGGGAATTATTCTTGGATGTTAACATCGACTGTGACAATTCAACGACTTCGACACAACTTCGACAAGTTCCAAATTTGACATGACTTCGACAAAATCAGCAAATTCAACAAGTTCAACAACCTCAACAGTTTCACAATGTCGACTAGAGACTGATGAGATATGACAGATTATCTCTTTGTCTTCAGCTGACTGTAACGGTTGAACTTCCGAAACCATTCTAACTTCTCTTGTAACTAAACGTAACGAGAAGGCACCCAAGCGTGTCAGCACTCTCTATATAAGCATGTAAAATATTGTAATATACAGTTCATGATATTACATCTAGTAATAGAGAAGAACAATTCACATTCCTTCATAGTGTCTGTGTATTTGTGTGTAGTGTATTCCTGATTTTCTTACTCTATTTCTTATGCTTCTGCCATAATAGAATTGACTCATTCATTCAAACTGTTGGACCCCTCGTGCACCTAAGAACGTGCAGATCATTTGTATCATAGCAGTCTTCATCAGAGCTCATTCAGAGAAGCACATCAAATTTGTCTGTGCTTAAGTTTTGTGTAGACACTTCCAGCGAAGTTACCTGAATTATGCCTATTCAAACATGCTCGTAATCTCATCAATCCAAGTAGACACTACCTCCAGAGATGGCAGGAGAAACAAACGATAGACATGAAACCCACGAGACAACAAATCTTATTGAGCAAGCATTGGATCGACAAAGAACTCAAAATGTTCACCCAGTTCAATGAAATTATCATGCAATTTGGCTCAACATCTAGAGGATTTCCGATGAGAACTAACTCTGACAAAATCAGCCCCTTCAAAGTGAAAATGAATTTGGACATACTGAATCTAGAAGGAAACATTGACGTGGAATTCGTCGATAATTGGGTACAACAATTGGAATCCTATTACTCTGTGACTCAACTCTTAGAAGCCGAAAAGATCACTACTGCATCCTTAGAGATGTCAACATTTGTGCACTACCGGTGGGAGAACCTCTCAACAAAGTTGGAGAAAAGCGGAGACCCCATCGACACATGGGATAAATTTTTCAAATACATCCAAAAGGAATTTTACCTTCCCAAATACCTTGAACAACAATATAAGAAGTGGAAACAACTAAGGAAATGTAAATACCAATCAGTACAGAGTTACACGGACGAGTTCTATCGACTCACAGCTAGACTTAGCGTCCAAGAAGAAGAGAAATTGCTTGTTTTGAAGTACATCAGTGGATTGTCAAAGTACATTTAGTAGGAGATGGGATTTATGACTGTCAATACGCTCACGAATGCATTCCACTATGCTAGAAAACTTGAAACCAAGTAGAAAGGGAAAGCATGTTTCATGACAAAGCCAACATCAGGACGGCCACCTGACAAGAAGGCACCAGCCGACTTAGACAAGTTGAAATCTTCTCAGCCAAAACCGCCAAAGCCAGATCTTGAAAAAAAGAATTTTCAAAAAAGGGAACGTAGCAATCAACCACCTACTGGGAAATGGTGTGATTACCACCACTCATCTTGGCATGATACGTTTGAATGCAAATCTCGAAAGACATTTTTGGAAAAAGTGTCGACATTCAACTCATTCGAAAAGATGGCGGAAGAAGCTGATCCAGATGCAATGACCCTTTTGACATCGACATTGACCACTCCAACAACCTCGACTATTTTCAACAAGGAGGAATGAGAGAGCCTATTCCATACATGGATATGCGTTCAGAACAAACCATTGGCATCTAATTGTGGATAACGGTAGCCAAAAGAACTTCATTTATGAAGATATCATGAAGAAACTAGGTCTTGTCACAACTATGCATCCTCAACCTTACAACATCGGTTGGATGAAGGATAGATAGGAACTAAGGATCACCCAAAAATCTAAATTTACCTACTTCATAAAACCTTTTGAAGATGAATTACTCTGCGATGTGGCACCACTCTCCATAGCCAACGCCTTGTTTGGGAAACCTTAGTTATGGGATCGCCATGGAAGTTACCAGTCATGGCCTCAGAAGGTGATTGTCAGAATCTGAAATCGATGGTACAGCATACCATAGTGACGACCTACACCAACGGTCTCAACGATATCTGCTAAACAGACGAAGAGGCTCATCAATCATGCGCATAAGTTCTCATTAATCATGATCAAACCACAACATTCTAGGAATACTGCAGCGACAAGTCGACTCACCGACCAGTGGAGCTCCTGACAAAAGCAATTGATCGAAAATGTTCTCTATGAGTATCAGAGTTTATTACAAGAACCGGATGGATTACCTCGACATTGCCAGGTAAAATACTCCATTGAACTTGCTCTTGGTTCTTCTTTTCCTAACGCATCTGTTTACAGAAGATCCATTCTCGAAAATGAAGAGATTTGAAGATAGATCCAATACTTGATCGACAAAGGTCATATCCGACCCAGCTCCTCTCCTTGTGGAAGTCCATTCCTCTTGGCTCCAAAGAAATATGGGACTTGGCGCATGTCCATCGACTACCGGGCCCTAAAAAAAATTTCGGTAAATAATCTCTACCCTCTACCATGGATAGACGAGCTCATCAACTATCTTAAAGGTTCCAAATTCTTTACTAAGCTCGATCTCAAGTCGGGATATCATCATATTCCAATCAAGCCCGCGGATGCGTGGAAAAATGCTTTCAATACCAAGGAAGGATTGTTTGAATGGTTAGTCATGCCTTTCGTCTTAACCAATGCACCTGCGACCTTCATGTGATACATGGATAACATTCTTTGAACTTTCATTGGAAAATGTGTCATTATCTACCTTGACCACATATTAATTTTCATTCGATCATGGTAAGAACATGTCGGATAGCTTTGACAAGTCCTCGAAACCCTCCAACAACATTGACTTTACTTGAACATGGAAAAGTTCACCTTTGCGATGAACAACATCAAATATTTGGGGTATGTAATTGACTCTGTAGGAATTCATGTTGATCCAGACAAAGTTCAAATCCTCAAATATTGGCCCATTCCTCAAATCATTCAAGAACTAAGACATTTTCTTGGTTTGGAGAATTTCTATCAACGATTCATACTCGGCTTCAGTCACATAGCCTGGCCCTTGAATCAGTTGACGAAGGGAAATGGAAAAAATTTCTTCAAATGGATATTGACACAATAAGAAGCTTTTGAATAGCTCAAACACAAGATATGAACTGCACCAGTACTTGTTCTACCTGATTTGTAGCAGCCCTTTAAGATTGATATGGATGCATTGGACTATGCCTTGGGTGTAGTGATCACTCAGTCTGGTCACTGTGACATACCCATAAGCTAGATTAAAATTTGGTGTATGACGGAAAAAACATTTTCTTTCATTTTAAAACACACGACTATATAAGTTAACCAAATCATCACGAAATAACCATGCATTATTCTTCATCAAATCATATGCTCATATAAGACATAAAAGATAAGCCATAAAAAAAAATACACATAAGATTGAGACCATATATCCATGGTTCACCTATTAGAATTAACTACTCCTTTCAATAAAACAATGGTAATAACACCATCATAATCATAAGCGAAACGTCTTATCAACAACCAACCTTGTATATGATCATATACATCAAGTAATCATAACATTTTTAAGGGCAGAAACAAGTACTCATACATAAGACACATTGAGAAACATCATAGAAGCCACAAGAGACAAAATATAACGTGGTTCACCCGTACACGGGCTAGTCCACAAAAGGTGTGTGCATCTTTTATTATTAGGCCAAAAAGAATAATCATAAGATTACAACAAGCAACCTAGTTGCTGTAACAAGATTCCTTCCTTCCTATCAAGCCTCTATCACATAGAGCTTTTTCATGAATCCACCAAAGGATGCGGCATCTTATATTATTCCTTATATTATTCATCATAGGGTCTACATTTACAACACGACGAATGCATTGAATCAATTTCCACTTCTCGAGGCCTCTCTCCTAGAGAGTACTTCCAAAACATTCGACACTACATCAGAATTATTGCAGAGATTTATTTTTCTTCGTTAAAAGAATAACTTAAACCTAGTTTTCTTTTAGGTATCCAACTCTACAATTAAACAACGACATAGATCCATTATAAATAGCATAGCTAAATCTATAAATATAGTCAAGAATCTACATCTTACCTAGATTTCTAGACATACTATATATTTATCGTATGGAATGGATACCGTTGCAGTAATTGGACAATAGAGATCCTAGACATGGATGCATACCCATTCCGTAGCCGCATATCAATGGAACATATATAGCAGCAATATACATAAACATGACCTCCCACAGAGATCTATAACTAAAGGAACTCGAGATCTCAAATAGAAAACTATACTTGGCAGTATAGTCGACTTTAATAACTTAGCTTTAAAATCCTGACAGAGTTCAATACTGCAGTTTTCTTTTTCTGGAATGAGTTACGACATCACAAGTTTAACTATTCATTCGAATTCCGACTAACATAATAACCCACTTTCTGCGGTTTCAAATCCCCATACAAAGTATAAACAGAGGTCACTGTGGAACCGATCTAGCATGCAAAATATACAGAGATCTATTTCATAATATAATCATAACTGACTAAGTTTCTCCAGGTTCATCGCATTCATACAGAGTTCTACTCTCCGGTGGTGTGTATAGCAAAGATAGACTATAAAAAAATGCTTAATACAACGATTTATGCTAACGAAATAAAAATACAGAGATTCCTACTATAATAAAAATACAGAGATTTTCAACAGCGATCTCATCTCATGGTTTGTTATCTATATAAACACTGGTGTTTTCCATGCAACCCTTCAATAACTACAGTGATCAAGATATATACATAAAAACTAGGTTTGATCTTCATAATCTATTTGCCATGGGTCAACACTAGTTTCGGAGATCAAATGGCAGAGTTGGATCACATAAATACTTAAAATCTGTGCCAATACTTTAATTAAAAAAAATACAATAACAATTATTGAAGCTGGGGTCATTTCTCTCCTACGGCGAGATTGCTTCCCTAACCCGATTTATACAGAGATTAATATAATTCCTACAAATAAAAGAAGAGAAATTATTCACAACAAATGCCAGGCACATGGTAACATACATGTTACAAAATACCACAAAAAGTTTGGTTCGAGTTCAAGTTCAGCTTCTGTAATGAAGACCACGCATAGCTTGGGATTGAGCCCAGCTTCTGCAAACCTTCAATAAATGAAATGCAGACTATACAGAACTTAACTCACCACATTCACCGCCTATCAAATAGAAGGGATTTGGGGATCGGCTTCCTTATCCATCATAAGTTTGGATCGAGTTCAGCTTCTGTAATGAAGACCACGCATAGCTCGGGATTGAGCCCAGCTTCTGCAAACCTTCAATAAATGAAATGCAGACTATACAGAACTTAACTCACCACATTCACCGCCTATCGAATAGAAGGGATTTGGGGATCGGCTTCCTTAGCCATCATAATATTAAATCACAAACATCGTGCAACAAAACGCAAAGATAGATATATATTAACCTTATCATATATCATATGCAGAGATCGGAATAAGATGGTGTATACAGAGGTCGCTTACCTCTTAATGCAGCGATTTCCACTTTTTAGCTTCCGTTACCTAGATCCCTTACCTCTTAATGCAGAGCACCCATCATATTGCAGTATTTTCAAAGTTTGCTCTCCATTGCAAAGGTCGTAGTCCTTCAATCGTAGGTATCGTCAGTCTCAAACAGATACCATGATGGCAAGTTGAACGAAACTCATTCCTTTGACTCAATCGCACTCCACCTATACAATTGAAAAGAAGTGCAGGAAGAGATGAGTTATCTCCTCTCTCTTTTGCCCCGTATGAAAATAAAATCAGAAGTCCCACCAGTTCCCCTCAAACAGAGTCTGCGACCATCTTAAATGGTACTCAAGATTTCAGCTCTTCTTGGAGAGTCCGCCGAACTCACAAGGGAATCCCTCATTTCTCGGTATGTAAATCTGTTGAGTATGTCGTGGAACAAAAGAAGGAGTGGTTAAGATCTTTCATGCCGAGCGTTTAAGAGATAGTGGGAGTATGAGTTATTACTCTTAGTGTTAGGGAAAGTGGATGTTAAGTTCTTTAAATGAACCTTAGGGGAGCCAAATGAGGTTAGGGATCTAATGGTGATCCCACGATAGTCAGGTCTTTTTTTTAAGATCTAATACCCAGACTTTAATTAACATAATTAATTCTCTTCATACCTTATCTTTGGCATATAAATCGACAAATTATGATAATGTTGGATCCTATCCAATATGTATATCTGCATATATATATCCATTATAGATTATATGTATATAATATAATCATATATATTAAATCTATAAAGGTATCGCTTCCTTTCTCAAGAATATTATAGTAGTTTATACTATAAGGTGATAACAACTAATTCCTTTTCTTCCTACCTTTTTAAGTTTAGAATTAAGAAGACTTTTAACTTAACTCCTTACTTGTATCTTTTGAGGCTAGGAAATAATAATCCTAGTTTTCTTAGGGTCACTTAAATCATAGCTATCATCAAACTAAAAGATGACCTTATAACTTATTAGAAGGTTGCGACGAGTAGTCGCTCTCAAATCTATGGCAACGACATTTATAATTTTTTAAGTTCGACCCGTAAATCACTTTAAAACCTTTCAACTTCCCGTGGTATGAAGATGATACTTACTATCGATTGCTAGCTTCTGGTGACAACCCTGCTTATCATCTTTCATCCTACTGGATTTAGTTGTCGTCGCTAAGTTGCATTACCATCATAGTTTACATTCCAGAACTTTAGTAATTAAACCTCGTAAGTCACGTTCACAAACTACTAGGGCTTAAAGGAGGGATATCACATCTCCTTCCCCTTAAAAATAACACCGTCCTCGGTGTTTTATACTTTTCAGCAATATGTCTTCTTGCTTCGTCCTGATTTTCATCAATTTTTCACAAGTTGCTAATTGGTCACACCTGCATTTCCGTCTACAAAACTGGAATCCCAATAAATTCGTAAAAAAACTTATTATCAATTCCATACTAAAACTTAGAAACATAACAATGAGCCCCTTTATTGCAACCTAACGTTTGCAAACCGTGGAATATCTTTTATCCTTTGTTTGTGATTTTATTATCATAAACACACTTAATTCCAGTGCTCCAAGAATGTAGACTGTTTAACTTAATCTAAACACATCATTCTCTTGATCCAGGAATTCTTGCTTAACACCCTATTGCTCACATTAAAATTCTTTCAGAAATTTCTTGTTTAACACTTCAGTGTTCACACAGCAATTCTTTCATGTCTTTCCTAACACCTTAGTGCTCACGCAGCAAACATTTCTTTCATGTCTTGCCTAACACCTTAGTGCTCACGCAGCAAACATTTCTTTCATGTCTTGCCTAACACCTTAGTGCTCACGCAGCAAACATTTCTTTTATGTCTTGCCTAACACCTTAGTGCTCACGCAGCAAACATTTCTTTCATGTCTTGCCTAACACCTTAGTGCTCACGCAGCAAACATTTCTTTTATGTATACTAAGCAGCGTCCTGCCTCCCACATATACATTTTCTTATAGCTTGCCTAGGTCTTACAGCCAGCCGATTCTCCGAGAATCCTAGTGGCTGTTCAATCCCTGATTTTAGGGAGTATTTCAGTGCTATTACAACACTCCTTACACAATTTCTCCTCAAGCCTTCTTGCTTGAGTCCCGGAATTTATTTCCCAAAGCTGCCTTGCTTGAGTCAATTTAATCAATTTATTTCGTCGTATTACATTCTGTTCCCATATGATTACTCTGACCAATCCGGGTCGAGTTTCCTGATTAAAAAAAAAATATATCAAAAATTTAAAAGAATCTGTAACCGTTGCGATGTGGATCTTAAATCCTCACCCCCCTTATTTTACCATGCATATATTTATGCTCTTGCATTTTCACAAGCTTCACAGAAATTTCACCATCTGCCAAATTCCACTTGTTAGTATCACTTTATATACAAAATCAAATGTTGTAAGAAGATCCCTTTTCTTAAACATAAATCATCTTTCTTAATAAAATATCCATATGTAATCATCTAAGATGTCACTTCCTTTTATACCTAACTAGCTTATAAGATTACATAATGCTTTGAACATGATATAACATTCTTTCTATGATGCTCCCTGGACATTATGATTATTTAACCTCAAATGTTAGCTTTCACCATACAACCCTTTTTATATACCCTAACTTCATATAGAGATAACCAATTGTCTAAAACAACTTTCATACCTTATACAGATAACCATGTACCTTTGTAAAGGCGACTGCATAGTTCACCTTCATCTGCTGAGGTTCCAGTTTGCTTGTATCATCACGTATTAGTATTATACATGGATCGATATACATATATATATATATATATATATATATATATATATCCCACATCTACCCATTGATGGGCGTCAGGCAGTGGTGTGAGGGAAAATAACATTTGCTTGACCACAACATTCAAAGTGTTAGTCGTATAAAGGTAATTAAATCATAAGAGCAATCGTATATATATAACATATGTTCAACGTCATTCTTCCTTGTTTCATAAGAGCTTATACCTCGATTACTGTCTCAAAGATCACTTCCGATCGACCCTGCAATTTCCATGTCAGCAATGTTTTCCTTAACACATAATAAAATAAAAACAGTCATTCCTTGTGGCAACATAGGGACGTCAGAAGATTACAGCATCCTATTAACCTGTAATTATTTCATGTTGGTTCTAAGTTTCCAATAATCTATCCGTTAACAAAATACTCAATTTGAGGAAACATATAATTGTACATGAATAGCAAGTCATCATAATTCTTGAGCAAAAATAAAAGTATCACTATTACTCATTGTTTCCCACGTCTATCTTAGTAGAAATTACTAAGTAAGAGGTATATATAACAGGTACTCATGCAATCTCATATTAACGGATTAATATTCACATGTATATGTCATTTTAACCATTTTACTTTTGTTGCACTTATATATAAGGGTACGAGCCAGCTACAATGTCACCAAAATCGTATTATAATTACTTATCCTATACCATTATATACTAGAATGAAATTGATTAGCAAGGAGACTATTAACAATTGTTCTCCTTTATGATTTGACCATTTCCTAGTCATAGAAAAATCACGCTAATTATAATTTTAGGTACCTTTAGTCTAGTTAGACTATGATACTATCTTCATATCTAGGAAGCATTACATACCTCAGTTACATGCTTTATTCCCATTGGATCCCGTGTAGTATACACTTTTACAGCTTTTACTATTAGGGTCAAAGGCATTTATACAAACGAAACTTTATACGAAGAAAGAGAAACCAAAAATTTAATCATTGAAACTCAAGACCATCACATTTTCTCAAATCTTAATGGACCTTTAAATTTACTTATAATCCCACTTAACGAATCTTTTCTAGCAGATTTAAGTTTGCTTAAGTAGTCCATCTAAAGCTCCTATTTGGGTATCTTGACGACTAGGTCAGTTAAATCCGATTAATTATATAAAACAACAAAATGTATAAACCGTACTTCTTATTATAAAGCGGTTGTTGAGACTGAAAGGTGTCAGCTTTTAGGAATGTCATGAGATGTAGAGAAAGTAATAAACATTTGAATCGAGCTATCAAGTTGATAGAGTTAGGAGGGTTCCCTGGCATATAAACCTTTCATAACTCCAACAGTCTAGCTATTTTAACTTTCTAAAGAGTTATTTCTCGCCATTTCGTAAAACTAATTATAGAGTAAGAGAAAATATTCCTCCATAATATTTTCCAATAACCACTCATACGACTACATAGTGAACACGTTCACATATAAACAATTCTATGTTATTATAATGCTTCAGAAAGTGGGACATACTTACTTGCGATTCCGAACAACTTGTCGGTTACTTCTTGTCAAGCGTTGAACTAAATCTACCTCAGTATTTATTTCCGAGTGGAGTTCCTCTCCTGGTTCGTCCAACTTATTTCCTCATGCTGAGCCCACTATAGGCCCGAGTGTAGCAACCTGTGCTCTGATACCAAATGTGACATACCCATAAGCTAGATTAAAATTTGGTGTATGACGGAAAAAACATTTTCTTTCATTTTAAAACACACGACTATATAAGTTAACCAAATCATCACGAAATAACCATGCATTATTCTTCATCAAATCATATGCTCATATAAGACATAAAAGATAAGCCATAAAAAAAAATACACATAAGATTGAGACCATATATCCGTGGTTCACCTATTAGAATTAACTACTCCTTTCAATAAAACAATGGTAATAACACCATCATAATCATAAGCGAAACGTCTTATCAACAACCAACCTTGTATATGATCATATACATCAAGTAATCATAACATTTTTAAGGGAAGAAACAAGTACTCATACATAAGACACATTGAGAAACATCATAGAAGCCACAAGAGACAAAATATAACGTGGTTCACCCGTACACGGGCTAGTCCACAAAAGGTGTGTGCATCTTTTATTATTAGGCCAAAAAGAATAATCATAAGATTACAACAAGCAACCTAGTTGCTGTAACAAGATTCCTTCCTTCCTATCAAGCCTCTATCACATAGAGCTTTTTCATGAATCCACCAAAGGATGCAGCATCTTATATTATTCCTTATATTATTCATCATAGGGTCTACATTTACAACACGACGAATGCATTGAATCAATTTCCACTTCTCGAGGCCTCTCTCCTAGAGAGTACTTCCAAAACATTCGACACTACATCAGAATTATTGCAGAGATTTATTTTTCTTCGTTAAAAGAATAACTTAACCCTAGTTTTCTTTTAGGTATCCAACTCTACAATTAAACAACGACATAGATCCATTATAAATAGCATAGCTAAATCTATAAATATAGTCAAGAATCTACATCTTACCTAGATTTCTAGACATACTATATATTTATCGTATGGAATGGATACCGTTGCAGTAATTGGACAATAGAGATCCTAGACAGGGATGCATACCCATTCCGTAGCCGCATATCAATGGAACATATATAGCAGCAATATACATAAACATGACCTCCCACAGAGATCTATAACTAAAGGAACTCGAGATCTCAAATAGAAAACTATACTTGGCAGTATAGTCGACTTTAATAACTTAGCTTTAAAATCCTGACAGAGTTCAATACTGCAGTTTTCTTTTTCTGGAATGAGTTACGACATCACAAGTTTAACTATTCATTCGAATTCCGACTAACATAATAACCCACTTTCTGCGGTTTCAAATCCCCATACAAAGTATAAACAGAGGTCACTGTGGAACCGATCTAGCATGCAAAATATACAGAGATCTATTTCATAATATAATCATAACTGACTAAGTTTCTCCAGGTTCATCGCATTCATACAGAGTTCTACTCTCCGGTGGTGTGTATAGCAAAGATAGACTATAAAAAAATGCTTAATACAACGATTTATGCTAACGAAATAAAAATACAGAGATTCCTACTATAATAAAAATACAGAGATTTTCAAGAGCGATCTCATCTCATGGTTTGTTATCTATATAAACACTGGTGTTTTCCATGCAACCCTTCAATAACTACAGTGATCAAGATATATACATAAAAACTAGGTTTGATCTTCATAATCTATTTGCCATGGGTCAACACTAGTTTCGGAGATCAAATGGCAGAGTTGGATCACATAAATACTTAAAATCTGTGCCAATACTTTAATTAAAAAAAATACAACAACAATTATTGAAGCTGGGGTCATTTCTCTCCTACGGCGAGATTGCTTCCCTAACCCGATTTATACAGAGATTAATATAATTCCTACAAATAAAAGAAGAGAAATTATTCACAACAAATGCCAAGCACATGGTAACATACATGTTACAAAATACCACAAAAAGTTTGGATCGAGTTCAAGTTCAGCTTCTGTAATGAAGACCACGCATAGCTTGGGATTGAGCCCAGCTTCTGCAAACCTTCAATAAATGAAATGCAGACTATACAGAACTTAACTCACCACATTCACCGCCTATCAAATAGAAGGGATTTGGGGATCGGCTTCCTTAGCCATCATAAGTTTGGATCGAGTTCAGCTTCTGTAATGAAGACCACGCATAGCTCGGGATTGAGCCCATCTTCTGCAAACCTTCAATAAATGAAATGCAGACTATACAGAACTTAACTCACCACATTCACCGCCTATCGAATAGAAGGGATTTGGGGATCGGCTTCCTTAGCCATCATAATATTAAATCACAAACATCGTGCAACAAAACGCAAAGATAGATATATATTAACCTTATCATATATCATATGCAGAGATCGGAATAAGATGGTGTATACAGAGGTCGCTTACCTCTTAATGCAGCGATTTCCACTTTTTAGCTTCCGTTACCTAGATCCCTTACCTCTTAATGCAGAGCACCCATCATATTGCAGTATTTTCAAAGTTTGCTCTCCATTGCAAAGGTCGTAGTCCTTCAATCGTAGGTATCGTCCGTCTCAAACAGATACCATGATGGCGAGTTGAACGAAACTCATTCCTTTGACTCAATCGCACTCCACCTATACAATTGAAAAGAAGTGCAGGAAGAGATGAGTTATCTCCTCTCTCTTTTGCCCCGTATGAAAATAAAATCAGAAGTCCCACCAGTTCCCCTCAAACAGAGTCTGCGACCATCTTAAATGGTACTCAAGATTTCAGCTCTTCTTGGAGAGTCCGCCGAACTCACAAGGGAATCCCTCATTTCTCGGTATGTAAATCTGTTGAGTATGTCGTGGAACAAAAGAAGGAGTGGTTAAGCTCTTTCATGCCGAGCGTTTAAGAGATAGTGGGAGTATGAGTTATTACTCTTAGTGTTAGGGAAAGTGGATGTTAAGTTCTTTAAATGAACCTTAGGGGAGCCAAATGAGGTTAGGGATCTAATGGTGATCCCACGATAGTCAGGTCTTTTTTTTAAGATCTAATACCCAGACTTTAATTAACATAATTAATTCTCTTCATACCTTATCTTTGGCATATAAATCGACAAATTATGATAATGTTGGATCCTATCCAATATGTATATCTGCATATATATATCCATTATAGATTATATGTATATAATATAATCATATATATTAAATCTATAAAGGTATCGCTTCCTTTCTCAAGAATATTATAGTAGTTTATACTATAAGGTGATAACAACTAATTCCTTTTCTTCCTACCTTTTTAAGTTTAGAATTAAGAAGACTTTTAACTTAACTCCTTACTTGTATCTTTTGAGGCTAGGAAATAATAATCCTAGTTTTCTTAGGGTCACTTAAATCATAGCTATCATCAAACTAAAAGATGACCTTATAACTTATTAGAAGGTTGCGACGAGTAGTCGCTCTCAAATCTATGGCAACGACATTTATAATTTTTTAAGTTCGACCCGTAAATCACTTTAAAACCTTTCAACTTCTCGTGGTATGAAGATGATACTTACTATCGATTGCTAGCTTCTGGTGACAACCCTGCTTATCATCTTTCATCCTACTGGATTTAGTTGTCGTCGCTAAGTTGCATTACCATCATAGTTTACATTCCAGAACTTTAGTAATTAAATCTCGTAAGTCACATTCACAAACTACTAGGGCTTAAAGGAGGGATATCACAGTCACCCAATCGATTTTCATTCTGAAACTTTTAATGGCATAGTTAGAATATATTCGACATATAAAAAAGAACTGTATGCCATTGTGCAACCTCTCAAACAATGGAGGCATTACATCCTTGGAAAGGAAACGGTCATCCTCACTAACCATAAGCCTCTACAGCTCTCTCTGGCCCATTTGAAACTACAAACGACTCAAAAACTCAAGTGGATTAATTACCTACAACAATTCTAGTTTGTGATTAAGTATTAGAAAGGTAAAGCTAACGCCATCACCGATTCTCTAAGTCGACCACCCATTACTCTCCTTTTCATAGTGATGAGTATGCAGGGATACAACATGACCACTTGGCCTCAATTGTATTAGGACGAAAATGAAGTTTCAACAGTCTATCGACAAATACAGACGGACAAGTTGTTGAACTCTGACTATTTCCTGAAAGATACCTTGCTATACAAGCTTGGACAACTTTGTGTACAAATCGATGAGCATCAACAGCAGCTCATTTGGGACGCACACTACAATAATACTGCAGGACACTTTGGAGTAGAAAAGACATTTGCTATCCTCCTAAAGTATTTATTTTGGCCTACACTTAAAACTGATGTCAACAAGTACATTTTATCATGCGTGGTTTGTGCCATTTCTAAACTACCTAATCGATGATAGGGATTGTACACACCTATGCCAGTTCCTAGTCGACCATGGGAATCTATTTCTATGGACTACTTGATGGGATATCCTACTACTAAACATCATCATGACGTGATCTTAGTAGTAGTTGATAGATTTTCGAAGATGGTCATTCTCATTCCATGCAAGAAGATGACGACAATGCAGCATACCACACGCATCATACCACTCAACTCTTCTTCACACATGTTGGAAACACTTTGGCTTAAGACAACCATTACTTCCAACCGATATGCAAGATTCTCCAGCATATCTTGGAAGAATCTCTGGAAATAAATGGACACATGACTCTCATTGTCGATAGCTTTCCATCTTCAAACCGATGGATAGATGGAAGTTGTGAATCGCTTGGTAGTACAACTACTTCGCATGTACAACAACAAGCAGCAACGAACATGGGATGAAAGTATTCCATACATACAACATAGTTACAATCGTGCTCAGCACAGCTCTATGGGAAAGATTCCATTTGAGATCTGTTATGGATTTCAACTCTCAGTGCCTATTGACTTGATCAACTCCTCAAAAAATTCAAACCGTAACACCGACTACAACCAGCGAGAATTTGATAAAGCTTTGAAGTTTCGAGATAAAATATGCAACATCCAGAAGCAAGCACAGGAAATGTTGCAACGAGCAAATGCGAAAGCTAAAGCCTGACATGACAAGCATCATATTCATCATTCATTCCAAATTGGGGATAAGGTCTGGTTACATCTTAAGAAGTAATGCTTCACCGGTCCATATAAGAAGCTAAAACCTTTGCAATATGGTGCATACAGTATTCTTCGACAGATTGGAGAAAATGATTTTCAACTCGACATTTATGCATGCATGGGTCTGCATCTAGTATTTAATGTGTATCTACTTAGACCATACCATGCACCACTGTTGGAACATAACAGGTTACCGATAGTTGAACTCGAAGACATCCATCCATATGTTAAGGAAACTCTTCCTTGAGACACCATTGTGGGACGAAGAGTATGCCATACAAGGATGAACACAATTCCCTTGTTTCAGGTTGTCAAAGTTGGACAGCTCCCATCCCAAGGAAAGTGGTACTATGCTACTGAACTAAACAACAAGTTTCCTCACCTGACCGAGAAAAAACTAGGGACCATTGTTTCTTAAGTAAGGAGTTCTAATCCACTCAACAGTTGGCATTATTGTCGGATGCTAACATCGATTGTGACAAGTCATCGACTTCAACACAACTTCGATAAGTTCTGAATTTGACATGAATTTGACAAACTCAGCAACTTCGACATTTTCATGACGTCGACATGCAACGTTGACTAGCGACTGATGAGCTACGACAAATTGTCTCTTTGTATTCCAGTTGACTATAGCAGTTGAAATTCTGAAACCATTCTTAATTCTCTTGTAACTTAATGTAACGAGGAGGAACCCAAGCGTCTCAACACTCTCTATATAAGCATTTAAATATTGTAATATAGAGTTCATGGTCTTACATCCAGTAATAGAGAAGAACAGTTCACATTCCTGCATATTGTCTTTGTATTTGTGTGTAGTGTATTCCTTCTTTGCTTATTTTATTTCTTATGCTTCCGCCATAACAAAACCGACTCATTCAGTTGAAATGTTGTCCCCCTCGTGCACCTGGGCACGTGTGGATCAAATTAAGGGAGAAGGAACTAGCCACTTGATATCTATGAAAAAATGATCAAGGTACAAGTTCATTCATGGTTTGAAATTCTTTATGGCCATAGAGTGCAAGCATGGTAACTATTAGTATCGATATTTTTAAAGGGCCTCCATGGGAGGACTTTGAAGTCTAAAAGGCTGGTTAATTTAAAGAAATTTAACCTTTGGGGTCTAAAGAAATAATTTACAAGCAAGCATGAGTCACATATGACCAATGGCATGTCATCAGAGGTCTTATTAAGGGTGTTAAGCATCAAGAATGCAGAGCCATTGGATCTAGACAAGATAAACGACTGAGATCGATTGTGCCCAAGAAATATGCTGGAAAATAAGTAAATATAATGATGAGATAATCAAGGATTTCAAATCAAAATATTGATGGCCCATAGGGACAACACATTGGAAACGTGTACAAGGAAAAATTTTGCTCGACCACGTGTTGCCCCTAGAAGCACATGTGATGCGTGTCCTAATTATAATTCTCATGCATCTATGGATACCTTTTTGATATCGTTGAGCATCATGCATGTTACCACCTTGGGAAACCAAGGTGGTTTCCACTCGAAAATTCATAAAGTGGTATAGGGATCTAGAAGCCACATCAACCTGTTTCCTGAGTTACACCTATCTAGTGGCACCCAGTTATTCCCCGTCATCAATCATTTGAAGAAAATAGAATCCCACCATTTGGCCAAATTTGATTATTTTAACCATTAGACAAAGGAACATATCCTTTTCAAAATATTTCTTTTCCAGGTGAAGCACAACTCCTATCATTCAAATACGTCGTGCACCTGACCAGTCAACACTAGCCCAGAATTCCAGATCACCTCCACGTCAGTCATACAGGTATTCACTATCTTCCTACATGACCCCTTACATTATTTTGTGTATGTTAAATTCCTATAATTACCCTAAATTGATCAGTAAAGAGGGTCTTAACCTTTATAAGTCACCATGTCCCAAAAAAACACCCTTACGTAGAAAGAAAAAAATGCACTCCTTAAACCCAAGTCTATAGGAGATGAAAGCATATATGATCACCATGCAGACAAATTCAATAATGTAATAGTCCATTCATATCTGAGTGTTGTCATCAAAGAATACTCAACCCTATAAATTGCAAATCAGGACCCTTGTCACCTATGGAATTCCATTCTAGCCAAGCCTATGTGCCACCACCCGGTCTATTTTCCTAAATTCGTCAACTAGTGTGTTTCCCATTATTCACCAAAATAAAATGTCATCTTACCCTCTAACCACCCTAAAGTGTTATGCAATATTGAGACCAAGTCCCCATAGAAAATGTTATGCATTCCATATTTTGGAAATTTTCAAACTATGAATGAAAAGAAAGTGGCCCTTTCCTATCAAACTATAAACCCATATGACAAAGCCCTAGTTTTGTCAAAACATCTAGAACCAAGAACGCTTATTCCACAGTTAGGTCCTCCATATTGTACTATTTTTTTTCTAAATCTTTTGAGAGATCCATCTCCCTGTTGTGTGCTATATTGTGGTATGAAAATGATAAAGTTGTAGACGAAACCTTAATCGGATTTCTGGTCCATTTGAGTCCTTCACCCAATATCTTCCCTAAATGAGACACTTGCAGTCTCATATCATAGGCCATCAATGAACAGTTAGATGGATTCAACCCCCTAGAGAGGTTTGGGCTCCCATCCTGCTTATGTTTCCAATTGATCCATCAGAATTATCAATATTTTGAAGGTTTGGTTCTAAAGATGCTAGATGAGTCTAGAAATCAAATCCCAATTTATGAATGGAATAGTATATTCCTACAAAGGCATGATAATGCAAATTTCATAGAATTTAATGACAGATTAATGAAAGTGGCATATATGATAATATATAGTATTGATCCTCCTAGGATGTTGAAATAATATCAAGAGTTACTCCTGCTAACCCTTGATACCAAAGTGGGAGATTGGTTTCTATTCAAATATCACACAGTAATCAGGATATATGATTTTGAAAGAGATCCCTATAAACTCCCTACCTTCCTCACAATGAGAATGTTGTCATTCGAATACATCAAGAAGAGGTTTTTGTTAGATGGACATCATTTCAGACACTTCAGACAACATACAAATTTCCATGTACCCTAGGAGGTAGGGCCATTTCAATTGAGGGATTTTAATTACATACAGTACATATAAGAATTTATGAAACAAATGAGTTTGGAAAGGGTTGAATCAGAAACCTATGATCTCCACAAGGTTATATCCAACCAAAAGGTGGCTAATAAGAATTCAACATATTATTGTACACCTAGTTTGGTCTAGGAGAATCTAGAAAATAAAAAAAATTGGGAAGAAGTTGAGGAGGTTTAGAGATATTTAAAGGATAAGGATGCTTTAGAGCAGTTAGCTAGGTAGAAAAAAAGTGTAGACATGCACATAGATCCACCTGAACAAGGTCCTCCATCTAAGAAGGTCGGGACAAAAGCTTCAGAGGAAAATCAATATCTGGTTGAAAAAGAGGAAAAAGAAGGAGTTCCAAAAGAAGTAATGGAGATAAGTCTAAGAGCATCATCTCTGGGAGGAGCACCCTCGAGATTCACCCAATATTCATATTTGTAATTTATAGTGCCTAAAGGTTTAAAATCATTAGTTACAGTATGTCTTGTAATAGCTCGAGTTGATCTAAGCATTGTTGTTGTAAATGTAACTTTGGAAGATATTCATTTGTATATTATGATTATATTATTATTGTACTTTTATTGTACCTCCATCGGAGATGTTTTTCCTACGTTCGGGGATGCCATTATTGTATTTTTCATGCAAGAAGATTGAGGTAAAAACTCCATTGTAAGTTGGGGCAATATTGCCCCAAAAGGTAAATGTAAAATGTAATTTTGATCTCCCTAGGACAGGTTGGCTCAGTGAGTTAGGGAAGTCATCCATATTGAGGAATTAGGTGGGTCTCACTTAAAGTATAAATAGAGAGACTCACTCTCTCATTTCATCATCACACTCACTCAAGCAAGCTCGCACGAAGTGAAAGAGAAGACAAATTCACTAGAGGAGAAAGAGAAGATACAGAAGACATCTTATAGTTGGGTTTTCTATCTTGTTTGATATTTTCCTAGTGACAATTCTATTTCTGAGGAAGTAGTAGGGTTTTCTTCTTTATGGTTTCCCAGAGGAAATTTCTTGTGTCTTTTGTGTTTTGTTGTGCTTATTTATCTTTCAGTTTAAATATATAACAAAATTGAATTAAAGTGAAAACTATAACATCGTAATAGAGCCACTCTGAAAAGAAGACATTGTGTAGCAGTGGGAAACAAGGGATTCCTACTTCAAGGTCTTCTCTCCATCGATCATCAAGAAAAGATGGCTAGACTAACTCTCTCTAGGAGGGCGCATATTTTGAAGGAAGCATAATTCAATTGGAATAATTTTCATTTTGGACCGAGTCACTAGTGATGGGAGAAAACTAAGGCATCAAAGTTTTGGGGTTTCCTTCCATCAATCCAGGAAAATGAGTATACTAGATAACTCACCTTCAGGAGGTGCATCTTTCTTTCCAACCAGAAGTTAAAAATTCCAAGTTTGAAAATTAGGGTTTCTCTAACAAACCCTAGGTCAGCTAGCTCCAGAACCAGGTTGGGCATCTCAAATTGGTAAGACCTAATTCTTTTCTATTTCCATTTGAGGTTCTCATATCAAAATGAAAAATCACACCAAGCTTGAAGGAGCTGATAAATTATGGACATGGAAGTGTAGAATCTCTTTTGTCCTAGAAGTGAATGACTTGGACAAGTATGCTAATGAGGAGGTTCCAGATCCAGAGGGAGAAGAGGCAAAGGCAATCCACAAGAAGGACATGTTCAATTCCAAAAGGATTATTGAGGACTCCATCAAATATCACCTCATCCCTCATGTATCATCCTTGAAGACTCCCAAGGATATTTTTGATGCTTTGATGAAGATATTCAAAGGGAAGAACATCAATCAAGAGATGAAACTAAGGAACCAAATCAAGAATATAAAGATCCAACACTCAGATACTATGCAATCTTACTTCACAAGGGTCTCTCAGATCAAGGAACAACTTGAAGCAATTGAAGGCAAAGTTGAAGAAGGAGAGATTGTAATGACTACCTTGAATGGTATCCCAAGATCATGGGACTCATTGATTCAAGGAATATGTTCCAGGAAGAAGCTAATCACATTCAACAGATTATGGGAAGAATGGACCTAAGAAGAAGCTTGACTAGTAGCAAGAGAAGAGAATATGGGAAATAAAGATGACCAAGCTCTAACTCCTCACACAAAAATAAATCATAACAAGAGGGAGGAACATCATCACAAGAGGTTCAGAAGGCACAATAGGAATCGTGTACCTAGAAGAGATCTCTCTAGTATAAGATGTTTCACATGTAATGAGAAAGGAAATTATTCAAGAAATTGTCCCAAGAATCAAGGATCCTCCAAAAGAACCAACAAGAAGAGGCATCATGCTCACACCGCTAAAGATGATGAACTAAGAAGGAAAAGAACTAGAGAAGAAAGGGATGATTCTTCAAGTGATGAAGAATATGTTTTAATATCAGTACTCACAGGCACCATCACCCATGGAATCAATGATTGGCTTGTAGTTAGTAGAGTATCCAAACACATGATGGGATACAAAGAATCCTTCATCAACCTATCAGAACATGAGTCACCACACAAGGTGAAACTTGGGAATTATTATCAATATCCCATCAAAGGAAGTGGACAATCTTCCTACAAGCTAGATTCTGGAAAATCTTTAAAGATGAAAGATGTTCTCTATGTACCAGGATTGGAGATAAATATTCTCCCCATCTTAGCATTAGATGCTAAAGGAATGCGGGTTGCATTTATTGATGGCCAAGTTCTAATGTGTCCAAAAGGAAAGACAATAAATGATCCAATAGTAGTTGGAGAGAAAGAGGGAGGCTTGTACAAGTTCAAAGGTAAACCAAAACAAGCTTTGGTCCATCAATCCATGGAACCAAGCGAACTATGGCACATGAGTCTTGCACATGTGGACTATAGAGAACTACCAATTGCAAGAAAAGTAGTTTCAGGTCTTCCAAAAATCCAAACAAATCATGAAGGAATTTTCAAGGGATGTGCACAAGGAAAGAATGTGAAGAATACATTTCCTAGAAATGAAAGAAAGGAAAATGGAATCTTGGATATAGTCCACTCAGATGTGTGTGGACCCATGTCTTCCAGCTCATTAAGCAGGTATGTATACTATGTTTCTTTCATAGATGACTTTTCTCGTAAGACATGGATCTATTTCTTGAAAGGTAAAGATGAAGTGTTTAGCAAATTCAAGGAATTCAAAGCCTTGGTTGAAAATCATACTAAAACGAAGATCAAGACCCTACGATCAAACAATGGTGGAGAATTCACCTCAGAAGAATTCAAGGACCTTTGCAGGGAATCCAGGATTAAGAGGGAGTTGAGAACTCCTCACATTCCTCAACAAAATGGCGTTGTAGAATGCAAGAACAGAACAATAATGGAAGCATCAAAGGAAATGCTACATGATCAGGATATTCCTATGCACTTATGGGAAGAAACAACAAGAATAGATATGTATGTACAAAATCGTACACCTCACCATGTATTGAACGACAAGACTCCTGAAGAATCTTTCTCAAGAGTGAAACTAGAAGTCATCCATCTCAAAATATTTGGCTTCCCTGTGTACATACACATCCCATAAGAAAAGAGAACAAATCTAGACCCTTCAGAATAGAAGGGAATATTCGTGGGATACAGTGACACATCAAAATATTACCGAATAGATTTCATAGGATTCAAGAAGATCGAGATAAGCAGAGACGTAAATTTTGATGAAGACTAAACATACAATAAATCAGGACAATTACCTATTGAAGAAACCGAAGAACATGAATTTCCAAGAACCAGAGAAATAGTTATGGAAGAGACAATTGATCCGTGTCGTGTCCAGGAAGCACAAGGGGGACAATAGTTTGGTCAAATGAGTTGGCTCTGTTATGGAGGAAGCAATTAAGAATAAGAAGAATGAGCAAAGCAAGATTACACTACACAGATAAACACAAATATGCACAGACAATATGCAGGAATGTGAACTGATCTTCTATTACTGTAAAACAAGTCTAAGACATGATAAGATTCCTTTATTGATTGATGTATGTTACAAGATTATACATGCTTATATATATTTCTGAGATTCTTGGATGCCTTCCCGTTACGTTCCATTACAACGAATAAGTTATAACAATTTAACAGTTCAACCGTTATAGTCAACTGGAAGATAGAGAGACTGTCTGTCGAAGTTCGACAGTCATTGGTCGCATGTCGACGCTGCTTGTCGATGTTGCAAACTATGAGGTTGCTGAACATGTCGAAGGTGTGAATGTGTCGAGGTGTGTCGAAGTTGAGATTTGTCAAAGTTGTGTCGAATTCGGAACCTGTCGGATTTAACATGTGGGAATGGAACTTGTCGAGTTGAAGTCGTGTCGAAGTTGCATCAACGTCAATGACTTTCCAACTGCAATGCGGATTAGACCTACTTCCTCAAGAAAAAATGGACCCCATTGTTTGCTTGCAAAGGTGAGAAAACTTGTCAGTTAATTCAGTAACAGAGTAGCACTTTCCTTGAGATGGGATCTGGCCAACCTTGGCAACCTGAAATAAGGAAATTGTGTTCGTCCTTGTATGGCATACTCGTCGCCCCACAATGGTGTCGCAAGGAAGAGGCTCCTGAACATCTGATTGGATGTCTTTAGGTTCTACTATCTAAAATTTGTTATGTTCCAATAAGGGTGCATGGTATGGTCGAAGTAGATCCACATTGAATACTGGATGCAGACCCAGGCATGCAGGAATGTCGAGCTGGAAATCATTTTCGCCAATCTGTCGAAGAATACTGTACAAACCATATCGCAAAGGCTTGATATTCTTGAATGGGCCTATGAAGAACTCCTTCTTGAGATGTAACTAGATCTTATCCCCAATTTGGAATGAATGAGGAATACGATGCTTGTCTTGTCGGGTCTTAGCGTTATTGCTTGCTCTATGCAACATTTCCTATGCTTTCTTTTGGATGTCGTATATCTGATCTCTGAACATGACTTCTTCATCAACTTCTTGCTGGTTATAGTCTGTGTCACTCGGCTGTGTTGAGGAGCTGATCAAGTCGATAGGCACTGAGGGATAAAATTCGTAATAGATCTGAAATGGACTCTTTCATGTAGAGTTGTGCTGAGCAAGATTGTAGTTGTGCTGGATGTATGGAAGAATTTCATCCCATGTGCATCGATGCTAGTGATTGTACATGCGAAGTAGTTGTACCACCAAGTGATTCACAAATTCTGTCTGTCTGTCGGTATGAGGATGGAAAGTTGTCGACAATGAGAGTCGTGTGTCTAGAAGTTGCCACAGGATATTCCAAAAGATGCTGACAAATCTGGAATCTCGGTTAGAAATAATGGTTGTGGGTAAACCAAAGTGTTTCCAAACATGTGTAAAGAAGAGCTGAGTAGTCTACTGTGCTGATGTGGTCTTATTACATGGTATGAGAATGGCCATCTTGGAAAATCGATCGACTACTACTAAGATCGCATCATGCTAATGTCTAGTAGTAGGATAACCCGTCAAGGAGTCCATAGAAATAGATTCCCATGGTCGACTAGGAACTAGTAGGGGTATATACAATCCCTGTCGTTGATTAGGTGGCTTAGCAATGGCACAAACCACGCATGATCGAATGTACTTGTTGACATCATATTTAAGTGTAGGACAAAAGAAATACTTCTGTAGAATAGAAAGTGTCTTTCCTACTCCAAAGTGTGATGCAGTCTTGTTGTAGTGCGCGTCCCAAATGAGCCGATGTCAGTGCTCATCGGTCGGTACAAAGAGTTGTCCAAGCTTGTATAGCAAGGTGTCTTTCAGGAAGTAGTCGGAGTCTGAGGTCGACGATTTGTTAGTCCTTAACTATTGGTAGACTATTGAGAAGTCACTGTCATCCTCATATAACTGGGGCCAAGTGGCCATGTTGTATCTCTGCATACTGATCACTATTAAAAGGAGAGTAATGGGTGGTCAACTGAGGAAATTGGTGGTGGCGTTAGATTTACCTTTCCAATACTTAATCACCAACTGAAATTTTTTTAGGTAATTAATGCACTTGAGTTGTCAGTTTCTCTGCAACTTTGATTATGTCGAAGCGAACTGTAGAGGCTTGTGATCAGTGAGAATGATGGTTTCCTTGCCAAGGATGTAATGCCTCCATTTCTTGAGAGCTTGCACAATGGCATATAGTTCTTTATCGTACGTCGAGTATCTTCTAACTATGTCATTAAAAGTCTCGGGATGAAAAGCTACTGGGTGACGAAACTGTGTGATCACTACTCCCAAGGCATAGTCTGATGCATTCGTCTCAATCTAAAAGGGTCGATGCAAATCAGGTAACACAAGTATTGGTGCAGTGTAGAGCTTGTGCTTGAGCTATTCAAAAGATGGTTGTTGTGTTGTTGTCCACTGGAAGACAGTTTTCCCACTTCCCTTTGTCAACTGATTCAAGGACCAGGCTATGTGACTGAAGCCGAGTATGAACCAACGATAGAAATTCGTCAAACCAAGAAAATTTCTTAGTTCTTGAATGCTTCGAGGAATGGGACAATATTTGAGGATCTGTACTTTTTCTGGGTCCACATGAATTCCTATAGAGTCAATTACATACCCCAAATATTTGATGTTGTTCATCGCAAAAGAGCATTTGTGCATGTTCAGATAAAGCCGATGTTGTTGGAGAGTGTCGAGGACTTGTCGAAGATGTCCGACATGTTCTTCCCATGATCGACTGAAAATCATTATATCATCAAGGTAGACAATAACCCATTTTCCAATGCAAGGTCAAAGAAGGTTATCCATATGTCGCATGAAGGTCGTAGGTGTGTTGGTTAAGACGAAAGGCATGAATAACCATTCAAACAATCCTTCCTTGCTTTTGAAAGCATTTTTCCACACATCCGAGGGATCGATTGCAATCTGATGGTACTCTTACTTGAGTTCGAGCTTAGTAAAGAATTTCTCACCTTTCAGACTGTCGATGAGATCGTCTATCGGCGGTAGAGGGTACCAATTCTTCATCGATATTTTTTTGAGAGCTATGTAGTCGATGCACAAGTTCCAAGTTCCGTCTTTCTTTAGAACTAAGACGACTAGACTTCCACAAGGAGAGGAGTTGGGTCGGATATGACTATTGTCCATTAATCCTTGGATTTGTCTACGAATCTCTTCATTTTCAAGAATGGATCTTCTGTAAATAGATTCGTTAGGGAAAGAAGAACCAGAAACAAGTTCAATAGAGTGTTTTACCTTACAATGTTGAGGTACCCCGTCTAGAGCTTGAAAGAGGTTATGGTACTCATCGAGAATATGATTGACTTGTTGCTTCTGTCGAGAAATGCATTGGTCGGTGACTCGAATTGTTGCTACAGTCTTCTTAGAATGTTGCGGCTTGATCATGATTAATGCAAACTTCTGAGCATGATTCCTAAGCTTCTTTGTCTGTTTGGCATATATCAGTGCAACCGTGGGTGTAGGTTGACGCTCTGGTATGTTGAACCATCGATTTCAGATTCTGAAAATCACCTTCTGAGGACGTGACTGATAAATTCCATGTCTATCCCAGAGGTAATGTTTCCCAAACAAGGCTTTGCATACGGAGAGTGGTGCATCGCAGAGTACTTCATCTTCAAAAGGCTTTATGAAGTAGGTGAGTTTGCATTGTCGAGTGATCCAAAGTTCTTGTCCAACCTTGATCCAACCAATGTTGTAAGGCTGAGGATGCAGAGTGGTAACAAAACCTAATTTCTTCATGAGATCTTTAGACACGAATTTATTTTTGCTCCCGTTGTCCACAATCAGATGCAATGGGTTTCTTTGGACTCATATCCATGTATGGAACAGGTGTTCTTGATCCTCCTCTTCGACGATAGTCGAGGCTGCTGGAGTGGTCGAGGTCAAAAGGGTCATTACGTCTGGATCAGATTCTTCCACCATCTTGTTGAACACATTAGAGGGTGACACTTTTTCCAAAAATGTCTTCTGAGCTTTGCATTCAGATGTATCATGGCAAGATGGGTGGTTGTAATCGCACCATTTTCTAGACGACATTTTTTTGCTATGTTCCCTCTTGTGAAAAGGCTTATTTCCGTGGTCTAGATTTTGCGGTGTCAACTGAGAATATTTTGACTTGTCGAAGTTATTTGGTGCCTTCTTGTCGGGTGGTCATCCTAATGTCAGCTTTGTCACGAAGCACGGTTTTCCTTTCTGCTTGGTTTCCAGTTTTCTGACATAGTGGAAGCATCTGCAAGCATATCGACAGTCAAAAAATCCATCTCCTGCTGAATGTATTGAGAAAATCTGCTAATGCACTTCAGAACAAGAAATTTATCTTCTTCTTGGATGCGAAGTCTAGCCATGAGTCCATAGAACTCGTCAGTGTAACTATGTATTGACTGGTCTTTCCATTTCCTTAGTTGCTGCCACTTCTTATACTACTGATCGAGGTATTTGTGTGGGTAAAATTGCTTTTGGATGTGTTCAACGAATTTATCCCATGAGTCGAGAGGTTCTCCCACCAACAGTGCAAAGATGTTGACATATTCAAGGATGCAATGGTGACTTTGTCAGCTTCAGAGAGTTTATTTACAGCGTAATAGGATTCCAATTGTTGCACCCAATTGTCGACGGATTTCACGTCAATCTTACCTTCAAGATTCGATATGTCCAAATTCACTTGCACTTTGAAGGGGCTGATTTTATCAGAGTGAATTCTTGTCGAAGATCCTCTGGATGTCGAATCAAATCGCATGAGAATCTCATTGAACTGGGAGAACATTTAAGTCTACTGTCGAGCCAGAGCTTTCTCCATAAGTTGTGTTGTCTTCTTGGCTGCATGTCAATTGTCTCTTTCTTCTGTCATCTTTTGAGGTAGCATCTGCTTAGATTGCTAAGATTGAAAACAAGTTTGAACTGGCATAAGTCAGGTAAATTTGAGAGAAGTGTATACACAGAAATTAAGCATGAAAACTGAATGCTCTGATTTGAGTCTGCTCTGATACCAATGATCCGTGTTGTGTCCAGAAATCATGAGGGGGACAACAATTCGACTGAATGATTCGGCTCTGTTATGGCGAAAGCAATTAAGAATAAGAAGAATGAGCAAAGTAGGATTACACTACACAGATAAACACATATACGCACATACAATATGCAGGAATGCGAACTGATCTTCTATTACTGTAAAACAAGTCTAACACCTGATAAGATGCCTCTATTGATTGATGTATGTTACAATATTATACATGCTTATATAGATTTTTGAGACACTTGGGTGCCTTCCAGTTACGTTCAATTACAACTAAGAAGTTAGAACGGTTTAACAGTTCAACCATTACAGTCAACTGGAAGGAAGAGAGATAGTCTGCCGAAGTTCGACAGTCGTTGGTCGCATGTCGACGCTGCTTTTGGATGTTGCAAACTGTGAGGTTTTTGAACATGTCGAAGGTGTGAATGTGTCGAGGTGTGTCGTAGTTGAGAATCATCAAATTTGTGTCAAATTGAGAACTTGACAGAGCTAACCTATCGGACTGGAACTTGTTGAGTCGAAGTCATGTCAAAGTTGAAACTTTTCGAAGTTGCATCAATGTCAATGAGTTGCCAACTTCAATGCGGATCAACAATCTAAGAATATCACCAAGACTATGACATAACAGAACCACAAGAACCTATATATCCACCTCGTGAGTAGAAATCCCACGAGAGAAGACCAGCCTGGGCACATGAAGGAATACAATATGCACAGAATTATGGTTCTCTAGATGGGATACAAAGAGAAAGCAAGAGACCCATACCATACTCTAGCTATGTGGCTATACTATGTGACATCATTGATAAAGAACCTTCCAACTATGAGGAAGAATCAGAAAAGAAGGAATGGAAGGATGCCATGATCGAGGAGTACCAGTCGATTATGAAAATGATGTATGGGATATAGTTCCAAGACCAGTATGGAAGTATGTTGTGGCTTCTAAATGGATCTACAAGATCATGTTGCAGATGGTAGCATAGAAAAAAATAAGGCAAGATTTGTGGCACGTGGCTACCCCTAGAAAGAAGGAATAGGCTACAAGGAGACATTTGTTCCTATAGCAAGATACACTTCCATTAGATCTATACTTGCATTGGCTACAGTAATGAAATGGAAGGTACACCATATGGAAATCAAGACAGCATTCTTAAATAGTGTAGTATAAGAAGAAGTGTATGTGGAGCAGGCATTGGGATTCAAGAAACATGACAGACATAATCATGTGTGCAAGCTAAAGAAAGCCTTGTATGGTTTGAAGCAGGAGCCCAGGAGATGGTATGGAAGGATGGACAACTTTTTGATTATCTTAGGATTTACCAATAGTAAAGCAGATTCCAACCTCTACTTCAAGGTTGAGGGTGGAAGACCAGTGATATTACTACTATATGTAGATGACCTGTTTGTAATAGGAGAGGATGAGCTCATTGCAGATACAAAGAGAAATATTTATGCAGAGTTCAAGATGAAGGACATGGGAATGATGCACTACTTGTTAGGCATGGAGGTGTGGCAGATTGAAGATGGGTTTATCCTTGGTCAAGGAACATATGCAGTGTATATTCTAAATAGGTTAGGAATGATGGACTACAAGGAAATCGCCACACCAATGGCATCGAACTTGAAGCTATTGTGTGACACTTCTTTAGAGATAGTTGATGCCATGATGTCTAGTAAGATGATTGGTTCGTTAATTTACTTAACGAACACAAGAACAGACATATGTTTTGTTGTGAATACCCTGAGTGAGTTCTTGGCAGATCTGAGGCATGTTCACCTGACAGCTGCAAAACATATATTGAGGTATCTGAAGGGCACAATTGAGTATGGGATCAAATATGAAATGAATCATAATAGTAACCTGCATGGTTATGTTGATTCGGATTGGGAAGGAAGTTCCACAGACAGGAAGATCACTTTTGGATGTTGCTTCAGTTTGGGATCTGATATGATCTCGTGGTTTATAAGTAAGCAATCATGTGTGGCACTGAGTATAGCCCAAGCAAAGTATGTTGTAGCTTGTTCGGCTAGTTCTGAGGCCGTATGCATTCGAAAGATACTCTCATATTTGTTTGATCTCAAGTTAGAGGAAACTTGTATCTTTTGAGAAAACCATAGTTGTGTGAAGTTGTCTGAGAACTTGGTGTTCCATGACAAGTCGAAATATATTGAGATCAAGTACCACTATATATGGGATATGGTGTAGAGAGGAGGAGTGAAGTTCCAGTATGCGGCGAAAGACAAGCAGAGAGCCAATGTGTTGAACAAGCGGTTAGCAAAAATGAAGTTCAAGTACTCTGGAGAGAAGCTTGGTGTTATCCATATCGATTTTCCTCAAAAGAGGGAGTGATGTTACCAGAAGACGTAGGTGGAAGATGCGGGTGTTCTGCAAGGATGTAATGCATCTGAGATGCTCCTGGGCTTTGTCCACATGTTTGAATATGTTGGTAGTTCCATCGGTCATAAAGCATCTGGGATGCGCCTCGAATGTATCTTACATGGTGGAAGACGTAGGTGGTCTGAAAGGATGTAATGCATTTTTGATGCTTCTGGGATATATCCACATGTTTGAAGACGCAGGTTGACCAAGATATTTGTAATACATTTGGGCTATATACACGGGGTGGAAGACACATATGTCCCTAGGCTATATCCACTAGGTGGAAGACGCAGGTTGACTGAGAGTGATACATAATACATCTGGGTTGTATCCATTGGGTTGAAGACACAAATGTCACTAGGCTATATCCACTGGTAGGAAGATGCAGGTTTTTTGCTGGATGTGATATAGGCACCTGGGTTGTTCTCCACATGATATGATGAGATGATTTAGATACGATGAGATGATACTACAAGATGAAAGTGATTGTTGTGGAAATGTAATGTAATAGAATCTAGTACGTATTCATTGAGTATATTTTCCATAATTGTGGCATTGGGCCACATAATCTACTACATTATGATTGTATAAATAAAATGATTAAAAGAAAAGTATTGCTACAATAGGAAAATTATGTACGAAAATAACAAACATGTATATGTGTATAGTGACTTGAACAACATCTAACATATCTATGATATATCATTCCAACTGTAAAAAAATATGATTGTAGATCTATACTATCTATAATATCTATGTGATCTACAACATAAATGTAAAATGCTAGACTAATATCTACATGCCTAATATCCCGACCCCACCACTGCCTCATGGTGGATAATTTAATGGACCTCGTCGATTTACACTATACTAGATGATATAATCATTGGTTACGTCCCCCTAGGAACTTGAGAATCAGAGAAGGATTGGAATTCACAGGGAGACCCGAAGAGGAGACTAAGAAAATAAAAGCTAGCACATAATTTTTCCTTGGATGCATACGTATAATTATGATATGTAAGTATCATTATAAAAATATTTAACTGCCATACTGGTAAATCTAATGTAAATACAAGATCTAGAATCGCCCCAATCTACGAAACACAATCACTTAAACAAATAATAAATTGTTCTTTTAAAAATGATGGATACAAGTATTTTGAATAAATGCTAAACATAAATTTGGAGAATTAGGTCTCCTTCCGTCCTCCTTCCTAAGTTAAATTATCTCAAAAATATTTGGAATTCCTGAATTGGCCAAAAAGTCAACCTACTTGAGTTCCTAGTAGCTAGTCAAGGAGTCTTAGATCCATGATAAGATATTTGGCTAAGTGAAATGGAACTTGCAATAAGATCTTATCATGAATTTGATAGACAGATTTATATCAAACGAAAATAAACTTGTGTTGGTTGTTAAAATACATAAAATACCTAGATTGTTAAGGGGTACCCTTTTGAGATCATATGCATACAAAAAGCAGATTTGAGTTAGCACCAAATAATATAAATTACAAACAAGGTTGTATAATAAAATTCTTAAATACAAAACAAAATTACTACTGTAATTCCTCGATAAATGCATAAGCATCTTTTGAGAACTAGTCGATCTTATTTATTAATGTTTGGGTTGACAATATTCCTATGCGGCTATTATGACAAACTTATTATTTATGCAATGGATGGTTGAACGATGTCAAAGGGCACACTATTATCATAACAACTATAAGTACAAATCATTTATGGTTGGGTCAAATATGAAAGTGAGGGACGATACATTATTATCATAACAACTCTAAGTACAAATCATTTATGGTTCGCTCAAATATGAAAGTGAGGGACGATATATATATATTCCCTCACTCTATTTCTGAGAGAATCAAAGAAATCAATCAACCTTAGATCAAGTTGAGTATGACTATACTTGGAGAAGACTTGATGTACAACCAAAATGTAGTTAGATCAAACCATTATGTGAGTGGATCAGAACCTTATTGCTAAGGTTGAGTCATGCAGAAGGTGATGGCCACTATGTAGACCAAATCATGGTAAGCAAGGAGTTACTATTCAAATTAAATGTTATTTAAGTGGGTTGTTGGTTTGTAGACCCATTCAAATGAATGCACACAACTATAATATTACGACACCGCTATGTGTGAAGTGTCTCTCCTACTATCAACTTATATATATCAAAGAAATCGATCTCACAACCATATCCAAAGATCTAGAAGGGAGATCAATCCCTCACCAGTAAACAATTCTAATGAATGATGGGGGCCTCTAGCTAGACAACTGCGACTACCTATGGTTCTAAACTAGATTACCATACCTAAAGCATTTAAATATATCTCAGTATCTACTCCTATATGAAGAGTACTATATATGTCCACTAAATCGCAAGGACTTGTTAAATATACAACATCAGGAGACATTCAGCAAACCGTTCTTGTGTAGCCAAGATTGATCCTCACGTATAAAGATGAGCACTTTGATTTCCTTCTGTGTAAAGGTTATTCCTCTCGTATAGAGGAAATCGATCAAAGTAATGATGTTGTAAATTATTATTGGACAAGGCTTTGAACTTGTATGTATCAAGTCATGATTATCATGTGAACCTTCTGTATAAAGGTATCCCTGAGATGGACCTCCTGTATAGAAGTGAACCTTCTGTATAAAGGTATCCATGAGATGGATGTCTTGTATAGAGGTGGACTTTCCATATAAAGGTCATGATTTACTTGTTAAAATCATTTAATGTTGTGTGATATATTATTAACCATGATCACTAGATTGCTATTAAGTTTTATTTAGATATTGATAACCGCTAAAGTGAACTACATTAAATAGCATATGATCATTTGGTCTAGAATAATATAATATGATCACAACATATGATAATTATTCTTAGTATAACGTAATGTGAAGGATAATTATAGTTTGCACATATTGACCATGCTGTAAGAGATAAATAAATAAACTATAAAGCATAGAGATCAAGAGAATTCAAAATCTCCCATGCAGACACTTCATCTAATTAAAGAGAACTCAAATTATTAAAGCTACTGTTATAAAGCTTCAATTAAGTATCAATGCTTCAGTGAAAGCATCATTTAATGATATGTCTTAGTTAACTAAAGAACTCACTGTGGTCACTTCAAGTAAATCAATCAACATGATTTCAATTAACTAAGTGTTAAATAAAAGGGACTAGTTAACTAAAGTATTTTCACTTTAGTTAAATTAAAAGACGACACTGTAGTTAAAGAGAGTTAAGTAAGTGACAAAAAAGAAGATCTAGGTAACTAAGTGTTATTGCATGGCAACACTTATGTTAAACTAAAAGATGACATGTGATTTGTGACACTTGCATGTCGACACTTAAGTTAGCCACCTAACTAAGTGGGAAAGCTTTCAGTTAAGAGATGAGTTCATCCTAAGTGACAACTCAATGAGATGAAGCATTGCATGAGAAGTGGGGCGCACCATTCCATGCAATATTAATACATCTAGTTTGAGGGTGATTTTTATCCTGAAGTTAGAAGTTAAAAATAGAAGATAAGAGTGTATAAATATGATATACAATTTTTTTTAATCCAATGTAAAGCAAATTATCATATCCATTAAAGGCAAGGCACTTCTCTTTATGCAGGGTATTGTCCGTGCCTGTTATTGTAGTGCTAAGAACACATCCGATTTATATCTCTATTGCTTCTATATATTCACCAATAAGTTTTGTGATATATTATTTTTCGAAAGAAATCTTCTATGTTGTAAAAGAAAGCATTCTCTGCTATCCATTATATTATACTGAGAAGAATTGTTGGAGTTTTTGTTCTCATAATTTTGAGTATTTTTCCTAGGGTATATCTTATGTTAGGGTTGTATGAATTTCATGGATTGAATTGTCTGATTGCTTCAAGTATCTGCATCTAAAAGAATTAAATATCAAATCTCAACCAAATTTCAATAGGACTTACCGTGGACATTCGTAGGAATCCTTGAAACTCCCTCCTTCGATGATCGTGGAGTGAGGCCTCTGCGGGATGATAAAGGAATGATGTGAGGAAACATTCATTTTTTTTCCTTGTCGCGATATTAATCATTGCTTGATGGTCACAACCTTGGTTACTAGGTAGCCATGAGTTAGACCATGACTTAATCTCCTCCTCTATAACCAGTCATCAATAACTCTAGCATGAATGGTGTTAAGGACTCGATCTTGGAAGAATCACCCACCAAATGAAGGAGGACAATGCTCACCATGTGTGGGAGAGGGAAGGATGACCTCTCCACATGGACGCTACCTTAGAAATTATGGAGAGTATTTGAAAGAGTTGCAACAAGCAGAAGAGAAATTGAAAGCTTGAGCAACACTGACGCTCCAGAAATCAACTTTGAAGGGAGTGAGATGTTTCCTTAGGACTCAATAAGATCCTACAGATGGAAGCCCAAAATATATGCATGATAGGTGTCCTTTTCTTATATGAGCATTCCATGGTAGGTACAATCACACTTGTCTTAAAAAGAAGTAACTATCCATCAATCGTAGCTAAAACGCCACCCTATTTGGTGTTTGAGCTCAACATTTACCTTTTTGGAATTTGAGTGGTATCAACCCCACTTTCTATGGGTATTTCATGGAGGTTAAATGTGTTTTGTGGCATGATATGTGACCTATGAAATAACCCTAGATAGAGATTAGTGTTCGTGATGATAATGTTGTATTGTCTTGTCCTGGAGGTTAGGGCATGCAAATAAATATTGGTACATATATATGTGTGTGTGTATGTGTGTGGAAAATCCAAGTTAAACCCTTTATGAACTTGGTGAATAGGTTAAATCAACCATGTATTTGGTCAAAGTAACCATGAGTAAGTTAATCTTGTATATGTGTAATTGATGATGCAACTAATCTTGTTAATGTTAATTAGATGAAGGAGAAAGTGGCTGACTTAGTTATATGATTAGTCGCAATAGTATAATCACTCTGACGAGCGAAGGAAAGTGCTCGACTAGTAATTACTTATTAGGAATTTGATATGTATGCTTAGTCACAATAAGGCAAAACCTTCATCAAAGGGAAGGTAAGTACTCATATAATGAATGGAGACTAATGTTTGAGTATCAAAGGAGTGGAATCGAATTTCCAATGAGAATATACCTAACCCTTTCCACATCCTCCAAATTACTAAAAATGAAACATATTAAACGTTTAGATAGAAGGGAAATTTTCGCTTATACTCAATCCTCATACCCCATTCGAACTTTATCGAATCCTTTAAAGAATCCTACTCAATATTATTATCATGAAATATTTTCACCAAGGCTTATGATTCCATGGCTACAACTTTGTTCATCTTTATATGTTTAATAAAAAAATTCTCTACCTCCTACCTAAGTCTAAAACAACCACCTCACCATCTTTGTCATTTTGCACCTAGTTGGAATCTTCATTGTTACACTTTCCATGTTTCTCTAAAAATCCATGTCTTAACATAATCTTCGACACTATTACCCAAATCCACCACAATATATTGGCCAAATACCAACTCCTAGGAGTCCCTCAATTCCGCCTCAACATAGTTATGAATGGCTTGAACTTTACCAACGGACTTGACGCTAGCTTAACATCTCATTTTAACAAATTTAACCTCAAATCAGCTTCGTACTCCCTCTACACTCTAACAATCTAGCATGCATATACCTAGTATTAATCCACCTTCAAACTACCCAAAAGAAAAACTAAAACATAAAATATTTCTAAATGTTAGATCAAGGAATTTACATATTGGTGAATGTAAAAATGAATGGAAATCAGATACCCCATCACAACTCCCTTCATAGATTATATAGCATAGATATTTAACTCAAACCAATCCATCCTTAACCTTACTTCGAACAACTCATTACTTCTTCAAGGAAGACTTACCGTCAAAGACATGTGAAAGCACATGCTCCCATTTAGTTTGATTGACTTAATATGCTATCCATTAACAACTACCTTTCGCCCCTTATGACACCAACCCTTAATAGATTTGTATGGATCTAACATTACTCACAACAAATCCACAATACCCATTTTGTCCATTAGGCCCAAAGTATTGTTATAAACAAATGGAGATCTTTGATATCCCAAATCCTAAATTATGTGTGTGGACCATGACCCATTGGCATTTTCTTTAGCGTTAGAAGAAGCCAAAATTCAACCCTTATGATCATTTGACCTATAAAGGTAAACCTGTTTTGACACACAAATACTTGAATACCTACCCATGGGCCTTTAGAGTAATCAAATTCCTCTTCATATTGGACCTTAACAATCTTTCAACTATGAAAATCTTTTATGAATGAAATTCTTCAGATAACATAAGATAACAAAGTAGACACCATGTACAACAATGTAAATGTGGAGCACATCTCCAAAACAGATTAGATATATGAATTATATAATAAATCCTTAATGAATAGAAGAACTTCTTCCAAATAACCCAATACATTCATATTTCCAACTCACACGTTCCCTCAACAATCACAATTTTTTTTCACAACGAAAAAATATTATTTCTTGTTATTCAATAGAATTGAATCAAAGAAAATATAACATGTCCAAAACTTACCATAGTTTTCACTTTCCCTCATATGCACATATGGATTGTATCAATATCCTACCCAAGGACCAACTAGATAGTCTAAACTTCTGATAAAAATGTAACAAAACTGCTACTTACTCCAAATACTTATCCATACCATCCCCTTGTTAGAAAGAGTATACATCTTTCATAAATGTTTCTACTACAATGACCTAAAACATAAACTTTTAACTACAATCTTCCTTGAAAATATCATGACCTCAAATAACACAGAAAAACTAACATAAACAATGTATAATATGCATGTAGACAACCTTCAGATATTAGACTTTGATCCTGAAATTCTTCAAAGTAAATGTACCCATCCTTTTGACCTATAGATTTTTTAGATAAGCTATCATCTTTAGAATTAAATTGCCAAAAAATACAACTAAAAGAGAAGCTTTGGAACTTTTTCTTTAGCTCACTAAGTCTTTGCATATAGTTAATTAAATGAGCAACCTATAGATTTATTTTCTCCAAATCCCTTTCTAATCACTCTGAAGTCACTTGCGACTTATAGAGATAAAATTCATTTATTATAAGCAAAATGAAGTAAACCCCATAGTGCCAATAATTCTTCTCTTGTGTTAATACCATCTCCACAACCAATCAATAAATGAAACAAATGATTTTCCGTAAATGTGATCACCATTCTTGTTCCACATTGGCCCAACTTAGATGCACCATCAAAAAAACTGACAAGAAACTCACTTGAGAAAGGGGAGATGAAATAAATCTTGGAACGTTGACCACCACATCCTTATGAACTTCAGTGAACACACCCACAATTTTTGAACTCACTATGAGAATATTTTTTGGGGTATTCTCAAAGAGGGCAGAATCCCTAAATACTGACTATATTACATCTATATATACTTATTCACTCATTGCACATGAGGCCTTTCATTAAGCCAACCACTATTACATATACATTTATCTCCATATATGCCCCTATTGGGTCATATCTTGTATACATTTAACCCATATGCCCCCCTTAGATCATATCATAGTACCCTCCTTCAAATTTAAGGCCATATACACCCCCTTAGGTCATATCAAAAGCCCAAGCCATTTTCCATAATCTTCTTCCTCCATAAAGATATGGATTGTATTTATTTTTTAATATAAGTTTCTTGTTTATTTGAGTTTATAAATAGTTTAATAAGTTTGAGAATACAAATTTTCTACATTTTAAAATATTACTATAAATTTTTTGAGAAAATAACTTGTTTTATTATGAGATATGCTATTATACAATATTTATAGGTAAGGATGTTAAAAAATAAAGATATCCATAAATAAAAATTAATAAAATATAAAAATCTGGGTCAAATTTGGGATAAATGTGGAATATGTTTGACATATCATACCATATTTACGAGGTAAAAGATGTTAAGAAATAAAGATATTCATAAATAAATAAAAAGTAATAAAATATAGAAGGTCGGGTCAAATTTTGAATAAAATTGGGATATGTTAACATTAAAGTGGGAAAAAATGATAATATAGTTTTATAAGATTATAAAGATATCATTAAATAATAAATTGAGAAAATATAAAAGTTCTTAAAATTGTTAAAAAAAAATAAAAACATAAGCAAGAAAATAAAAATGATGGCCCATAATGTGCTTTGCCTCCTTTACTTTATGGGATTTTTTTACATTAAAACTTCATAAAGTTATTAATGATAACTAGTTAAGAATTAAGTAGTAATAGCCACATTAATAATAATATTAATGTGTTCGAATACGTTCTATAGGCTTAAATGGGACACATACTATAGGAAAAAACATTAATATAAAAAGTATGTGCCCAATCTCCAAAATATTAATATAATAATATTGTTTAATAATTTTAAATGAAATACATAATTTAATTGTTTAATTAAAAAATATTATTATATTATAATATTTATTTAAATATACTAATTATAAAATAATTTATTTCGTATTATAGTCATTTAATTAATAATAATATTAGTTAATTAATGATTATTTAATTAAAAGTATTAATAAATTAATACTATATAATGATTTTAATGAAATAAAGTTATTAATAATAACTAGTTAAGAATTAAATATTTTATTATAATTCCTTAGAGGTTAATGGGATCAACTTCTATTAATTCATTTTTTAATTATAAATACCATTTATTTTCTTCTAAATATCATTCTTTAAAATCCAAAGTGCATATGAGTGTTTCTAGATCCAAGTCTGCCTTCTGAGCTAAAACTGCTTCTGGTGTGTTTAAGTTTTTCATTCTTGAGGTTTCTGTATCTCATCAATATGGAGGGCGAAAAGCAGCTAGGAAAAGCGTGAGTTACTCAATCTCCTCAACTCTAGGTTTTCAGAACAACTTTGTTTGTGTTTTGGGTTACAAAGGGGATGTATTTCTTTATTACTGCTTACATTGTATTTCTTTATTATTGCTTACATTGTATTTCTTTATGTTACAACATATAAACTTGATTCTGAAATTCGAGTGCGGACTAGAAATACTACTTACAGGCATTCTTGTTGTCAATGGAATTTGATCATCAAAATCACATTGAAATGTCACAATGGTTTTTTAGGTATCAAAATCATATATTGTTTCTTTAAAGATCTATTGTTTTCATATTTTTTTCTTTTCTAAATAATTTTTAAAACAATGGGAATAACAGTTCAACATTACTTCTGAAAGCATTTTGAATTCTTAGTTTTAAAAAGACTAATACCTTACATGCCAAGGATGCTTGGTGGCATTCTTGTTACTTGATAATCAAAACGACATTGTAATGGCACAATAGATTTTTTTACGGTATCAAAATTATTTATTGCTTTTAAGAAATCTATTGCCTTCAGATTTTTTTTTTCTTAAATGATTTTTAACAAGTAGAATAGTCTTTCCATATCTTTGTTGTTCAACATGATTTCCTAAAGCATTCCGAGTTCTTGTTTGAAAAAAGAAAAATTCACTTCATCAACATTCTGATGGATCACAGAGGCCAACAATGGGTGATGCGTCGGCATATCGCAAGGTAGTGAAAGAAGTATTCAAGGATACTCCAGACAAATATAAACAGTTTCTTGTAGTTATGAAAGATTTCAAGGCCAAAAAGTATGTGCCTCCTTAAATAAAAAAATGTTATCATCAATCAATACATTTTTTTCTCTCTTCTCAATTAACTCTCATATTATGTCTATTCTTCCTGCAGGCTTGATACAGTTGATGTTATAATCCGATTAAAGCCTTTATTTAAGCGGCATCATTTTCTCATGTTCGGTTTGAATACTTTTCTCGATTATCAAATTTCATTTCTTTTCCAGGATGACCCAACAAGGCTGTACCACAATATAGAATTTGAACAAGCCACGAAATATGATAATAAGATCAAGGTAATTCAGATCACATATTAATGGTTTTAACATTTGAAAGCTCTGTTCTGTTTACAAACATCAAATGTGTTCTTAAAATGATGAACTGGACTTGGGTAGGCCATTGATAGTGAACTGGCATTGACTATTTGAAAAAAATTCAAACCTATCCACTTATTTCACTTACTTGTAATTTATCGTTCTTAGACACGCTTCCAAAATGAAATAGTCTACTAGAAGTTTGTGGATATACAGGATAGGTATAGGATATTAAACACGTCAATCGATGAAGTATACGTAGAGGTATTATCCATTGTTTCCCAGAAATTAATTACACATTAATATTATTTTCTAGGTGTATTAATGAATTACACATTAATATTATTCACATAATTTAATTCTATTTGTCTATTTGCAGGTCGAAGAATTGTTTTATCCTCATCAAGATCATCTAATAGAGGAATTTCCAGGATTTCTACGACACGCGTGAAATATCTGTCAATTTGTTATTTTGGCAATTGCTGGATCTGACCGTTTCAATATTACCATGCGTAATCCTAAGCATGAACGTTGATAGGGAAAACATTGCGATAGAACAGAGCTACTAATATACCGCTACTGGTTTTAAGTTTTACGTGTTTCATTGTTCTCAGACCTATTAATATACCGCTGCTGGTTTTAAGTTTTACGTGATTCATTGTTTTCATATAAGCTGTATCAAAGTTGGAGGACGAACACTAATATCTCTCTGCTGGTTTAAACTTAAGTGTTTCATCGTTTTCATATAAGCGTGTCGTAATGTGTTATTGGTTTAATATTTTAGGTGGTTCAAACAAGATAGAAGAAAAATTAGGAGCGATTTTTGGCAAAGGTTTTTTAGTTGAAACATAAAAAATACTTCAACAAAAAACGTGTCACTTTGGACAAAAATGTTTTCAAGTGAAAGTCCAATATGATAGCCATAAGATTTTGAATAATTTTTTTTTCAGTGATGTTTGTTTTCAATAAAAAAAAGTTCTACACCAATTCAATACTTCTGCTTCAAAACCATTTTCAAATGAAATAGGCTTTTGGGAAAACTTTTCTCTTAGCTAGAAAATGTTTCTAGTTTAAATAATTTCACTAGAAAACATGCTTTATATATAATATTCATGATACTCATCCACACTTTTTTTACATTGTTTTTGTAATGCTGATGGATATCTTTAACTTAACTTAACTTGGATTTGTCTTTCTTTTCAACCTGTTGAATAGAGAGATTTATTTAACATTGCTCAACCCTCTTGTCAAGCCCTTATGCTAACCACTATGTTTAAGGTAAGTAGTACCTACTTACGAGACATTAAATTAACGTAGAAATCCATCTTTGAATAAATCCCACTATGTAGCTTGTCTATGGTTACTCATTGTAATAAGGTCTTTGTAAAATAAGGCCCACTATGCATGAGGGTTCACTAAGTTGGAAATATTATACGAGATGAGTTCATATTGTGGGATTTAATACTCTAAAATATAAAACAAATACATTGCCTAGTATATAAGGGTTATAGGGTATATATATATATATATATATATATATATATATATATATATATAGATATAGATATATATATATTAAAAGGGTTTATAATTATGTATAGCAGGTAGTTGAATAGGGTATTTGGGGGTTTTAGTAGGTACTCTATGTCTAAATTTGGTGTGAGTATGATTATGTGTGAAGTCAAATTAGTGTTTGAATAAGTTTGATCTTTTTTAAGATAGTGTGAATCTAACTGCATTTGGAGTCAAAGTGGTGTTTGAATATGTATGCTTTGTGGGTGAATGCAGTGTGAAGTCAATTGGAATAACTGTGTACGAATTCAACTTGTGTTCAAGGGGTTGTTCCCCATCTTGAAATATTTTCTTTCACTGATATTTAATTTTTTTAAGCTTCACATAGAGGAAAACCCATAGCTAGGAATGTTTAGAAATTGAATGGAGATTAGTTGATAGATTGTATGAAACAATTCAATCAATAATGTTCTTATTGGAGTTTTTCTAACTAGATGTACGATTTGATAATGGTTGTTGCACAAGCATTTTCCACTTGATAAAACATATAGATTTGGATTATTTGATTGTTTCTTATTACTAGTACACTTGAAAAACTATTTGTGGAAACTACACATGTACATCTTCACATATACAATATTATATATGTAATCATTTTTTTAATCTTAAGCACATGATGTTGTATGGATTTTCTTTGAAGTGAAATTGCATAATTGTTTGGGGCATGGTTTCATGGTTTCATTTCCTTCCATAGTTTCTCCACATCATCCATTTTTTATACATGTTAAATATTCAACCCCAACACAAATATCTTGCATATGGGCAATTAATAGCCAGATGGGAAATTATTTCCTCCTCCATATTGTAGGCATATGGATTCTAGGCCCTTGTCTACATCTTGTTTGAAAAACTTCCCAAGTCAAAGTCTTGTTTTTTAATTCCAAACACAATAATATTATGGTCTTTTTTGAGCTTTTAGCTTCCAAACTAATTTCCATCGCCATTCTAATTCTAGTTCCTCCTATGAAATCATGGCTTTGTAACCTAAGCATGTTGTGTACTCTCGAGAGCCTGATCTTTTGACCAAACTAGAGAGTCTTATTCCTCCCTCATTCTAACAAAAATTCTTTGAAGGCTATCCACATATAAATTTCACATAGTTGCATTGTCACTCTCTAAACCAAGAGCTTCAACATTCTCCCATCATTAACACCATAGATTTTTTATTGCCTAATTAGTCACTTGATTAAGTATAGTGAAAAGTCCCCTTTCATGCAAAATTTTAGTCATTGCTTCCAAAAACCTAACAATATTTTTTCACCATATCCATGGATCTACTCCTATCCTCACATGTTCTCTATATCCCACTCGATAAGATAACCAATTTCCAATCAATAGGAAATCTTAAATCATGCCTTCCAATGAATCAAGCCATTTCTAAACTTCTTCCCATGTTATAGACTTCATAAGTTTTCACAAGCCTCCCCAATATTCAAAAGGACACTTGTGATCCCTATTTGGGAGAGAAATACATGTTTGAACTAGTTTATAAACACAAAGCTTACCAAATCCATTTTTTCTTAAGATCCAAATAGTAATTGATCAAGACAGATATTCCACACAGATCTAGATATTCAAAGTTGGTTCCGAGAGTTTGATCCTTTGTCTGCCCCAGCCATGATCACTGGGTAAGACTCTCGAATCTACCCCTACATTTCTGGTCTCCATGCTCTTTAACTATTAGAGAGTCTAACCCAAAGAAAGTATTATACCCCTATCTTCCACCTCCTTCTTCAGCTAGAAAGGGGGTCTATTCAGCTATGATTTGGCGTTAATATCTAGTGGCATCTGGGAAGTCAAACAATGTCATATCAACAACCGTTGGAAAGGAGAATAGGGTATAGATTTGCTACAACAATCATTGACAAGTGCATGAAATTAGTGGAAGGAGCAACTCACAATATTGATGCATGAAATATTAATGAGATCTATGAAATATGTTGGGCATCAATATTCATATCAGATCTATATTACATTATTTGACTGAGTATAGAAGATAGTTGTGGATCTCTAATCTAGATCTTAAAGTTGATTGGCTTAAGGAAGTTTATGGGTTACTATTCTTAGCTACATATCCATGTCACTACTAGTGGCATATGCTATATCCTTTGTTGAAGAAGAAGCCATGTTCCCTTAATTATGCATGATTGATAGAACCCCATTTCCCTCAGAACTGAGCAATGTGATGGAGGACGTGCCCAGTACAGAAGCTTTTCGGGTCTCTTCAGCGTTTTTCTAGTGTTTTCTGGTGTTTTAGAAGTGCATGAAGACTTTCTCCATTTAGTTGTGTATATCTGGAAGAATGGATTATTTGTTAGACGTGCAATGGGAGGCAGAGACTTGAGTCACCCTTCACAAAAAGGGGAAAACAATGAGAAGAAAGGGTGATGGAATGAAAATTACTAGCATGTTGAAATTTGCAAGAAAATTTTCATTTTTGGTGTTACAAATCGAAAAATTACCAACATATCCCACTTGTAGTTGAAATTAGATTCACTCTTTAGAGATTATGTGATGTCACAAGGCCTTAATCATCACTCAAGAGCAACAGAGGGAATTGTTACATATAGGCTAGATATTCCATATCTAGGTCATATATAGTAGTCTTGGTTAACATGCATGGACCATCAACCCCATAGCAAATTAAAATGGTATTAGGCCCTAAAATTAGTTTATAGGCCATGGTATAGGCCATGAGAACGATCGTCAATGTTACAAATATTCAAATGGCCACAATATCTCGCTTGTAAGGTAAAGTAATTATGTGTAGGGCCCTACACATGGACCATGAATCATATAGTAAATTTATGAACCATGGACCATTATTTAGGTTATGAGAACCACTATTGGTTTACATAACCTATAAATATTAAACCATGGTTGGTTTATTGGTTTACATAACCATGGACAAACCGGAAACAACAATGACATCGACGATGGTGACACTAATGATCATGACAATCTCATATGTAGTATAGAGATTCTTATGTGGTAATATAGGTTAACATGCATGGACCATAAACCGCATGGAAAATTAATATGGAATTAGACCCTAAATTTATTTCACATGCCATAGTCCAGGCCACGAGAACCATCCTTTGTGTTACAAATATTGAAATGGCCACCATAAATAATGTCACTAATTAGACACCGACCTAACACAAAAAACCCATGTAAATGACTCATGCACTTGGCACACTTGATCCATGCAATGAATTCATACACCTAGGAAGCTTCAACCTCTAACCCCCTCACCTCGTACCTAACCTTAACATCTAGCCCCAAACCGAATAACATGATAACTTATAAACTACTTAACCACGAGTACCAACAAAACCAGAACCCCTTGCCCACTAACCCACTGATCCCTTAGGTGCCTCGCTTCTAATCCAAAAACTCCCCAAATCCTACCACATTATGAAATTGTAGAAAATATCCCTTTAAGCCAGTGTCTCTCTAACCCTAACCCACTACCCCCTAACCCAATCACTAACATGCCTACTACACCAAATCAACACACTAACACAATAAACTTTGACCTTGGGTTATTTATAATGAAGGTTTTAGATCAAAGACTTTGACATCAAGGTTTGAATGATCACTGTATGGGATTTTATCAAACCAAAATTAGTGCAAAAAGAAACACAAGAACTTAGACTATAAACAAAATATTCCCTATCTAGGGTATGTATGATGACTCAAGTCCCTATGCATGGCCCATGAGTCTCAAAATAAATTTTTATTGCCCAAGAACCTACATTTTGGCTCCTAGAACCATCCACGACATGAAAATACTAGAAAAATGACAATGTGTTACTCAAAAGCTAAATATTCCATGCCTATGGCCTTGTGGTGGTACAGAGAAACGCCCATAGGTCACAAGACCTTGAGGTAACTACCAATCATTATAAACTAGATTTTGATCTAACACCATGGATGCCATGGATTAGGCTTCAAGAACCATCCATGATGTTGTAAATATTGAAATGGCCACCATACCCACTTGCAAGCTAAATATTCCTTGTGTAGGAATCATGTGGTGATTAGGTCCCTAAACATGGCCCATTAGCCATAAAGGATAATGTTATGGCACACGAGTTTGTATTTTGACCATGGATCATTGAAATTTGGAGTGTGAGAACCATCTTTGATCTGAAAAACCTAGCATGATTGCCTCAATTGTAGAGCTCTGATGGGATATGGTGTTGAATGATGATGCACACCCTTCCTAACACTACAATAGCTTGTGTGAACTTAGCTCCAATGTTTTGATGAGTTGCATTCTTGAACCCATGTGACACACCTAACCCACGTACATAAATGACTTTTAGGGGGTTTTCAAAAGACTTCCTCAAAAATTTCAATTCGCATGACTTTTAGGGGGGGTTCAATAAACCATCTCCAAAGGTTCAATTTTCATTTCTTTTAAGGGGGGTTTCACAAAACCGCCTCCAAACGTTCAATTATCATGACTTTTAAGGGTGGGTTTTAAACAACTTCCTCCAAATCTTTAATTTGCATGAATTTTAGGGGGGAGTTCAACAAACTACCTCCAAAAGTTTAATTCTCATGACTTTTAAGGGGGATTTCAAAAACCCGCCTCCAAGAGTTCAATTTTCATGAATTTTAAGGGGGGTTCCAAATAACCGCCTCCAAAATTTCAATTCTCATGACTTTTTTTGGTGGGGCCTCCAACAAACCGCCTCCAAAAGCTCAATTCTCATGACTTTTAAGGGGGGTGCCAAAAACCCGTCTACAAAAGTTCAATTCTCATGAGTTTTAAGGGGGGTTCCAAAAAAACCACCTCCAAAAGTTCAATTCTAATGACTTTTAGTGGGGTTTTTGACAAGCCGCCCCCACAAGTTATGAGAATTGGGCTTTTAGGGGGGGGTTTCAAACAACCACCTCCAAAAGTTCAATTCTCATGACTTTTAAGGGGGGTTCCAAACAAATTGCCTCCTAAAGTTCAATTCTCATGACTTTTAAGGGGGTTTGACAAACCACCCCTAAAAGTTATGAGAATTGGGCTTTTAGGTGGGGTTTTCAAACAACCACCTCCAAAAGTTCAATTCTCATGACTTTTAAGGTAGGTTCCAAAAAAACTGTCTCCAAAAGTTCAATTCTCATGACTTTTAGCGGGGTTTTTGACAAACCGCCCCCAATAGTTATGAGAATTGGGCTTTTAGGGGGGGGGTTCCAAAAACCGCCCCCAGAAGTCAAATTTCAAGACTTTTGGCAGCGGATTTAAGAAAATTGCCCCCAAAAGTCCAATTTCCATGAATTTTAGGGGCGGTTTTAAAAGGCTGCCTCCAAAGATCTGAAAAAACTTTTAGGGCGGGTTTTACCAAGACCCCCGTAAGGAAAAACCACTCCTAAAGGGATATTTTGTTGTAGTGAATAGACAAGATATTATGGTAGTGGGATTGGATATTATTGGAGAGGTCCATCCACATTCTTCTCGGCATCATAAATATATTATGACTCCGATAGACTAATTTACATGATTAATGAAACAATGATTCTTAACGAAAACATGATGCTTGGTAGAAATCAACACTAATCCTCACTACTGGAGTAACATTCATCAATACTTCATTTGTGCATAGAACAGGTTGTAGATATGTCAAACTTCAGGTTTCTTTCAACCACTCTTTGCTCTCTCCATCCACCTCACATAATTTAAAGTATATTTCAATGTGCCTTCTAGGATAGAGGATAAAGGGCCAACTGGATATAACCAATATTTCTCATTTAAAATCAATTAAGAGTGACATCCCATGCCTTTACGAGGATTATGAGTATGCTCCCCCATGTAAGTTGGAAAAGAAATGAATCTATGTTCATTATACAGTAACAAAGGAAGACACTTATTGACATCCCACACCTCTAAGGGGCTTCAGAGCAGCTCCCCCATCCACACTAGAATAAAGATGGTATGGGATGAGAGTGCTTAGGTAAAATTGGTGGAATAGGTAACTCTTTCGAGACTATAAACCAGGGTAATTTTTAGGGGCGAAATTTCACCAATTGGCTATATTTTGGAATTTTTTTCAAAAAATAAATTTGTTATTTGGTAATTGGTAATTTTAGTCTCTAATATCGCCTATATTTACATGAAATATGTTTTTTCATCATAATATTTGCCAAAATTTACACATTTTAGTAGTAATGTTTCATATTTAATATTCGACTACCTATCTATATACATGTTTTTTTCAATCCAAAATATTCACCTAGGATACTACACTTAAGTATAATATTAGAATCCTTAAAAAATACCCTACTATAAACACCTACTGGAAGAAGATCTATTCCCATGTCAATAAAAAATTATTCGAGGACAAGAGCATTCATCTAAAATGGGTTGAAAAAGAATGAATTTGTCGAGGCTATAGATTCCTACTCGAAGCAACAATGCTTGTGGTGCAAGTATTGGGGAATATACATCAACATATTCTTAGTACATATTTTCACCTGAAGTGTTATATCTTAGGAGAATGCAAATGAGATAAATATAAGGTAAAATATACTCCATCTATTAGCTTACAAATAATGATCGAAATATTTCCTCTTACAAAGGTAGTAATGACTCATGTTTGGTAAACAAGCAAGTTTAAGTTGTGCGAAACATGGTGCATGATGAAAAAATATTATATCCTCTAGACTATTAGGTGATACCTTAATGTTCCCTATTACTTCCCTTAGGCTAAAAAAATGATAACCAGTTCCCCCAACATGTCACCATTTTCTATGCCCATAACAACTCCCCATGTGATTTTATCCCTAAGAAGAAAAACTCACAAGGATCCCTTACTTCAATTTATCCCCCACCTAGGTCAAATCAAATATCTCAAAATTTCCCTAAAACAATAGTGCATCCCCAATGAGTTCCATGGACTTTTGGATGTTGCATCATCCTCAAGACAGTATATCTCATGTGCCATAGGGAAAGCCCACCATATTTGCAACCAATGGATCAACGCATTACTAAAAGAATTAACTTTTGATCACCAAATTGTTAAGTTTAAACCAAATAGACTAGCAATATCACTCAAAGAAACATAATCACAAGATAGACACAGAATTTACCCTAGGAAACCCTCATGGGGTAGAAAACCCAGCAAATCTTTCCTCAATAAGATGATCAACCAAAATACAAGATGTTCTCCAAGACTTGACCTCCTTCTCTATCTCCTATGCAGACCTCCCAGACACAAGTGCGCTACTTTCTGAGTTGTGGAAGTGTGTCAAATGAGGAGTTCACCTCCTCTATTTATAGTTGTTCCCGACTGACCAAAATACCTAATGGGGCCGACCACTCCTGGAGAAGTCTAATAACCCCCAAAATATAAACTCAGGGCCGACCCCCACATGGTGGATCTAATAACCTTAGTTACCACAAACCATCATAGGAATAAACATCTCCAGATACATAATAGAATCACCTCGGAGGGATGAAACATCTCCGGAATAATAATGTACAAATACAATATTCTTAGAAGTTACAATATTCAACACTCCCCCTTAACGAGAAGGATATTATAACAACATATGCAGGAGCAAGGAGTCATCGACTACATCATACATGATACATCTATAAATCATCAAAAGATTTCTTCAATACATCATCATCAGTAACTCTACCAGTTACTAGAACATCAACATCATTGTCATCGCACGATCATCAGTATCATCATCACACGATCATCAACATCGTCATCACACGATCATCAGCATCGTCATCACACGATCATCGGCATCGTCATCAGCATCGTCATCACACGATCATCAACATCGTCATCACACGATCATCAACATCATCATCACACGATCATCAACATCATCATCACACGATCATCATCGTCATCACACGATCATCACTATCGTCATCATACGATCATCAGCATTGTCATCATACGATCATCAGCATTCGATCTACAGTATCTGGATCATCACTATCGTCATCATACGATCATCAACATTGTCATCATACGATCATCAGCATTCGATCTACAGTATCTGGATCATCTCGATCTACAGCATACTATGCAATGCACACGATCATATTACAGGATGATCAATCCCTCTCTCTTTAGGACATAGGTCCATGGATGATACAATCCAGATCAAGTTCCAGGATGATCAGTCCTTATCACTTTAAGGCAAGTCTCATGTCTAGGGACGATGCAATTCCATCACACACATTTTGAACCCAGTTCATGGACGATGCAGTCCTCACACGTACCTTTAAGACAAGTCTCATGTCTAGGGATGATGCAATCCCATCACATACATTTTGAACCCAGCTCATGGACGATGCAGTCCTCACATACATTTTGAACCCAGTTCATGGACGATGCAGTCCTCACGTACATTTTGAACCCAATTCATGGACAATGCAGTCCTCACATACATTTTTAACCCAGTTCATGGACGATGTATTCCTCACATACATTTTGAACCCAGTTCATGGATGATGCAGTCCTCACGTACATTTTTAACCGAGGTCCAGGGACGATGTAGTCCTATCTTTAATTCTCGGAGACATCAGTCTATGGATCAATTCTGGGACCGAATTCTAGGGAAGATGCAATCCCCTACTTGTTCATTCAGGACTTCATTCTCAGAGACATCATGTCTACTGCTCTCTTTATGACTGAAGTCCAAGGATGATCCAATCCTCACATGTCCACCAAGGACTTCATTCTCGAAGATATATGTCTATGGCTCTCTTTGGAACATGTGTTCAAGGATGATGCAATCCCTCTTCTTTCTCGGAGACATCTGTCTACGGCTCACTTCAGGACTGAAATCCAAGGATGATACAATCCTCACATGTCCACCAAGGACTTCATTCTCGAAAACATACGTCCATGGATCTCTTTAGAACATGTGTTCAAGGATGATGCAATCCCTCTTCTTTCTCGGAGACATCTGTCTATGGCTCACTTTAGGACTGAAATCCAAGGATGATCCAATCCTCACATGTATCCTCATCAATACAGGTACAAGTATCCTCATCCATACAAGTAAATTAATCAATACATCAACATGTAACAGTACAAGTATTCTCATCAATACGTATATCATCAAAAGTATGTATCCTCACCAATACATATATCATCAAAACATGTATCATCACCAATACATATATCATCAAAAGCATGTATTCTCACCAATACATATATCATCAAAACATCTATCCTCACCAATACATATATCATCAAAAGAATGTATTCTCACCAATACATATATCATCAAAACATGTATCCTCACCAATACATATATCATCAAAAGCATGTATTCTCACCAATACATATATCATCAAAACATGTATCCTCACCAATACATATATCATCAAAAGCATGTATCCTCACCAATACATATATCATCAAAAGCATGTATCCTCACCAATACATATATCATCAAAACATGTATCCTCACCAATACATATATCATCAAAAGCATGTACTCTCACCAATACATATATCATCAAAAGATGTATCCTCACCAATACATATATCATCAAAAGCATGTATTCTCACTAATACATATATCATCAAAAGTAAAAACAAGTAAAATAAGTATTCTAAGTATAAAAGTCCTAAATCTAAATAATCTAAGTGTCCAAGTGTAGTAAACAGGTATCCACATCATCAACCTTGCTGTCAATGAGACAATATCATCATTAGTGATTATACTACTCCCCCTTTCGAGGAGGGTCCTTTTGAACTACACCAAGCTTGTCTCGGAAGTATTCAAATTTCACTTGAGATAGAGGTTTGGTCAAGATATCAGCAATTTGATCCTCAATGCTCACATACTCAAGCTTGATAGCTCTTCTCTACACCATATCTCATATATAAAAGTATCAGATCTCTATGTGTTTTGACTTATCATGGAATACATGATTTTCTGTCATCTTAATACATCTTTGATTGTCACACATGATCACAGTGGGATCCATTTCTAAGTCAAACACTCCAGATAATAGCTTTCGAAGCCACACTACTTCACAGTTGGCAGAGTAGGCAGCTATATATTCTGCTTCAGTAGTACTGAGAGCCACACTAGATTGTTTCTTGCTGAACCATGATATCATGGCAGATCCAAGACCATAACATCCACCTGATGTACTTTTTATGTCTGAGACATTTCCTACCCAATCAGAATCTGAGTAACCATGTAATCTGAGTTCATGATCTCCAAGATAATATAGACCAAAATCTAATGTACCCTTTAGGTACCTCATTACATGCTTTGCAGCTATTAAGTGAACCTTTCTAGGTTCTACTAGATACTGAGTCTGGGTATTTACAACAAAGCATATATCTGGCCTAGTATTTGTTAAATACATCAATGACCTAATGATTTGTCTATATAGAGTTAAGTCCACTAATTCCGATGAGTCATTAACTAATAAATTCAAGTTGGAGTCCATTAGAGTGGCCATGGCTTTACACTCCAACATATCAAATCTTTTTAGAATCTCCACAACATACTTACCTTGATTTAGAAAGATTCCTTTTGGTTCTTGCCATACTTCTAGACCTAAGAAGTAGAGCATTAATCCGAGATCTTTCATCTTGAATTTTGAAGAAAGCTTCTTCTTGCATTTAATAATTTGTTTCTCATTTCCGGTTAGAAATAGATCATCTACATATAACAATAGTATAACTGGTTCATCATCCATCACTTTGAGATAAAGATTGGGGTCATCTTTACTCTTGGTAAAGCCCATGCTTGTTAAGAAATTTTCAATCCTTCCGTACCAAGCTCTGGGAGCTTGCTTCAATCCATATAATTCATTTTTTAGTTTGCATACATGAGTTCTCCCGTCTTTAACCTCAAACCATTTTGGTTGCTCTATGTACACTTCTTCTTCAATTACACCATTCAGAAAAGCTTTCTTGACATCCATTTGGTGTAATTTCCACTTCATCATAGATGCAAGTGCCATGATAGTTCTAATTGAAGTATACCTAGCAACTAGTGCAAATGTTTCTTCATAGTCAATTCCCTCTTTATGAGATAATCCTCTAGCTACAAATCTTGCCTTGTATTTTTCAATGCTACCATCTGCAGCATGTTTTATCTTGAAAATCCATTTGGAAGAAACCACACTTTTAACTTTTGGTTTGGGAACTATATCCCAAACATCATTTTTCATTATTGACTGATATTCTTCTGTCATTGCTTCTACCCATTCTTTCTTCTGAGCTGCCTCTTCATAGCTACTAGGTTGTTGATCCACAAGATCACACATCAAGGCAATATAGTTGGACACTAGCTTTGGTTTCTTTCTTTCTCTAGTGGAGCCTTCAGGAGCTCCATATCTTTCAGCTCCTTGAATAATGTCTGTAGCCCATGCTGGCCTTCTTTTCCCAGATAAGTCTGTAATAGGGGGTTCTTGTGGTTCCAACATGTCATGATCCTCTGGTGAATCATCTTCAGGGATGGGCACAACATCTGTGATTCTAGGAGGTGTATCTTCTTCATAGATTTCTTCAAGTTGGAACTTCCTGGATTTCTTGAGAGATGCTTCTTCATCAAATGTTACATCTCTACTTATTTCCATATGATGAAAACCTGGTATGTAAATTCTAAAGGTTTTGGATGATTCACAATATCCAACAAATATTCCCTTCTTACCAGAAGGATCCAACTTGGTTCTCTTTTATTTTGGAATGTGAATGTACACAGGACACCCAAATATTTTGAGATGACTTACCTCAGGCTTCTTTCCTGTGAACATTTCTTTTGGAGTTTTGAATTCAAGAGCACTATGGGATAGTCTATTTTGCACATAGACTACTGTCCTAGCTGCTTCAACCCATAGATACATGGGTAGATCTTGGTCATGTATCATAGTATTTACAGCTTCCATGATGGTTCTATTCTTCCTTTCAACAACCCCATTTTGTTAAGGATTGTAGGGATTGGTTAGATCCCTCTTGATTCCAGCTTCTTTACAAAAGTCTTCAAAGTCCTTTGAAGTATATTCTCCACCATTATCTGTTCTGAGAATCTTGATTTTCTTTTTTGAGAGATTTTCTATTAGGGCCTTGAACTCTTTGAATTTTCCAAAGGCTTCATTTTTAACTTTTAGAAAGTATATCCAAGTCTTCCTTGAATAGTCATCAATGAATGAGAGATAGTATTCAAACCCACTTAGGGAAGTGGACCAACATCTGAGTGTATTAGCTCCAAAATGTTCATAGTCTTTGTTCCACTGTTTGGAAAAGGGTTATGGACATTCTTCCCTTTCTCACATCCTTTACATGAGCCATTATGATCAACCTTCAAATATGGTAATCCTATGACCACCTTGCTTACATAGGGTAAGGATTTGTAGTTAATGTGAGCTAATCTTCTATGCCATAGCTCACTGGGGCTAGAGGTTTCATGAGCAAGGGAAACTTCTAGATGACCCTTGAGCTTATAGAGACCTCCTTCTTCTTCACCAATGACAACTGCATCTTCAATTGATTTTCCTTTGGGCCACATGAGTACTTGTCCATCTATGAAAGCCACTCTAAAACCTTTCTTATCTAGTGCTAAGATAGAGAGTAGGTTCTTCTTCAAACCTGGTACATATATAATTTCTTTCATTTTCAAGGGTGTTCCAGAATCAAGCTTGTAGCTTGCTTCACGAATTCCCTTGATGGGATATTGATAATCATCTCCTAGAGATACCTTTTGTGGTGAAGACTTTTATTCAAGTCTTGAGAGAGTTCTCTTTTGACCTGTCATGTGCTTTGAAGCACCACTATCAATGAGCCATGTATCTTCTCCAGGAGACACAGATCCAGAGAGTGCAGAAAATATGACATATTCTTCTGGATCTTCTTTCTTTACATTAGATCTTTTCCTTCGAGGCCTTTCCTCTTCTTATTCTTCTTCTTCCTCTTCTACTTCTTCTTCACTATCATCTTCTGCCATATGTGCATGATGTCTTTTGTGAAAAAACTTCTTCTTCTTCTTTTCTGGTAAAGTACAATCTCTAGCATAGTGTCCTAGTTTAAGACAATTATAACATTGGACTCTGGAGAGGTCTCTTTCTGAGTTTGTTCGTCCTTTCCTTTTGAATCTATGAGAGGGTTGAGACTTTTTGTGGTTCACTTTCTTGAAGTGACCCCTTCTTCCTCTTTTGGTGTGGGTGGCCAAGGCTTGGTAATCCTCTTTGAGAAGGGATTCTCTGTTGGCTACCTTAGCCTCTTCTTGAACACAATCCTCCCATACTACATCAAACTTCATACTTTCTTTTTTGGCACACATAGTTTGTATGAATGATTCCCAAGGTCTAGTGAGACCATTTAGAGCACTCATCACAAGTTCATCTTCATCAAGAGTATCACCAATGGCATCTGGTTGCTCCTTGATTTGGGAGACCCTTGAGAAGTAGTCTTGAATGGATTCTCCTTTGTGCAACTTGGTACTCTTCAACTGAGTCCTTAGGTCCATCTTCCTATTGATGTTCTTTCCTTCAGACATTCTTCCTAGGGCATCATACATTTCCTTCAGAGTCTTCTTGGAAGCCACTTGGGGAATCAAGTGGTCCTTAATAGAATCAGCTATGATTCTCTTTGCCCTAATAAAATCCTTTCTATGCTTCTCTTTGGCTTCATCTCCTTCAGGTTCTGCAACTTCATCCTTGATATAATGAGCAAGATCATTCTCTTCAAGAATGAGACCAATTTTGTATTTCCATGCCTAGAAATTCTCTATACCTTGTAGATTGTCTTCAAGCTTAGTGCTTAGAGCCATATTCTCTTGGGGGGCTCCAACAGATAAGAAATAGAGTAGTACTTACCTGGAAATTTTAACTTTTCACTTTTCCGGATCTGCAACAGAATTTTTGGTTTATCGCACTTTTGGTAAAACTAGGGTTTGAATTTCACAGAGTTCTACCCAACCAAAAACCTCGATCCAAGGCTCAAAAGATAGATCTTTAGAAGGTATATTTAGCCATGCAACCAGAATCCAAAAATACTAACTTTTGCAGAAACCCTAATTTTGGGAGAGAGAGAGAAATATAATTTCACCTTGTGAAAGATGTTCTATTCAGGCTAGCTCTGATACCATATTAAGTTTAAACCAAATAGACTAGCAATATCACTCAAAGAAACATAATCACAAGATAGACACAGAATTTACCCTGGGAAACCTTCATGGGGTAGAAAACCCAACAAAGCTTTCCTCAATAAGATGATCAACCAAAATACAAGATGTGCTCCAAGACTTGACCTCCTTCTCTACCTCCTATGCAGACCTCCCAGACACAAGTGCACTACTTTCTTAGTTGTGGAAGTGTGTCAAATGAGGAGCTCTCCTCCTCTATTTATACTAGTTCCCGACTGACCAAAATCCCTAATGGGGCCAACCTCTCCTGGAGAAGTCTAATAACACCTAAAATATAAACTCAGGGCCGACCCCCACATGGCGGGTCTAATAACCCTAGTTACCACAAACCATCAGAGGAATAAACATCTCCGGATACATAATAGAATCACCTTAGAGGGATGAAACATCTCCAGAATAATAATGTACAAATATTATATTCTTAGAAGTTACAATATTCAACACAAATGACTTACCCCGCTGAGCATAGTGGACTATGGATAGTGGGGCTTATTGAAAACATCTTATTTTAGGCGTCTCGGGAAAACCACACCATGATCAAAGCTTCGGTATCAATGTAAAACTAAAATAATTTACTCACAAGTGCTAAAGAAAAACCCTGATGTGCGCTGCAGAATTTTCGAGAAGCGGGGTTATGTGGAACACATCTCATTTCAAACATCATAGGTAAACTCTATTATGGTTGGATTCTCCTAATAGTGTAATATTGAAACTTTATTTTCTAGCGTCACAAGAAAATCCTGGAAATGATACCTCCTGCATTGTTGCTTACATCTATGCATAGCTTGTATCTACCTGATTCTACTTCACAGATGTTTTACATCAGATTTCAAACATCATAGGTAAACTCTATTATGGTTGGAGTCTCCTAACGGTGTAATATTGAAACTTTATTTTCTAGCATCACAAGAAAATATTGAAAATGATACCTCCTGCATTGGTGCTTACTTCTATGCATAACTTATATCTACCTGATTCTACTTCATAGATGTTTTACATTAGAGGATTGACATTGGGGTTTCTCTTAAGTGTCCTCTATCACCAAATATTTTGTTCCATCACCAATAACTATATTGCAGACATTTCTCAATCAATGTAGTAAATAGGTAAAAATGTTTCTATGCCAAAATAATTTTTTGATAATCAAACCTTGACACTTCTCTGTGTTCGGATATCCACATCATCTTTTTCAGGATCTTGCATGCAATTAGGGTTTGCATGCAGAATCTAGGGTTTGCATGCACCGGCATGCACTGGTATGCATCCCAGTCACCAGTTTGATGCCTCCAGCACCTTATCCACCTTCTTCTAGCACCCGGGAGCCACTTACCACAGATTTTTAGCCCTCCTAGGCTGAAAGGCGCCCACTTCTCACCTACTGCCAGAGAAGGGCGCACTTGTTCACCTACCACTGCAGTTCCACTTCAGTTACATTCAGTTAGCTCCGATTCTCCCTGATTGGAGGCTAGTTTCACTCCCGACTGACTGTTTCACTTCCGTTGGACCTCCAGTTTGATTAGGTGACTTGTTCTGACTTTAGTTAGCCTCCCATGCGCCCCCACTGAGCCTCCTTCTCCTTAATCAGTGCTACACACTTCAGTTACACTTATTACACTTAGTTAGACTCAGATTGACACCTGGATGACTGGTTCTTGTGCATTGATGACCACTACTGATTGATGATGAGGACTCCTAGATAGAGTCAAGCTACTCCATTCAGTGATTCGAATGACCTCCTTAGGCAATTCGAATTGCTCAGTCATTGTGATTGTATTGTATTGTAATTCATTCACCCTTATTGGGATATTGAGCACTGCTGCATGTTTTGCACAGTTTTGCACCATATTTTCTATGTTCATCTGTTTTGATTGATTTACTTGTTCATTAGATCTGCTGTGACTAATTTTACATTGTATCAGAGCCATTGCAGGGACAAGATCTCTTTTCTACAGGTGTTTCTACAAGAAGATTTGACTGAATTGCTAAAAATTGCAAAAAGTTTGGCATGAGATATCTCAAGGGCATTCGCTCCTATGCATGCAAAGCTTGAAAATTGTTCCAATACCACTCCAGAAGCTTGAGTTACCACATAATTCCTAGAACTGATACATTGGACCTATTCAACATTGCTTGAAATCCAATCCCAGGTGTGATGCAACTCTCAAAGGGTGGATTGTTCGACCTTATTGTGGTTGTTTTATTTTGATTTGCAGGTTTATTGTCTCCTTCAATTGCACTCGCTACATTGTGCATGCAAGCTCCCCTACAGCAATTGCATTCGCTATCTTGTGCATGCAAGCTTATTCTACATCAGTTTGACTCGCTCCTAGCAATGGAATACTCTTCTTCAAAGCCTATCCTCACCCCATTCAATTATTTTGATTGGAAAGATGTTATGGAGATCATATTACGTTCAAAAGGTTACTACCGAGTCACTCTTGGTCTTGAATTGGAGCCAAACAATGTGTCAGATCGAACCAGACACTACAACAAGCTTGATGAAGCTTATGGTCTTCTTTGTCTCTCCATCTCCAAGGATCTTCACTTCCATCTCAGCGGATTGAAGACTCCAAAATCCATATGGGAGCAACTTGAGACACTATTCGGCAAGCAGGATGAGCTTAGGGCTTTTCAATTAGAGAATGAATTGATTGGCCTTAATCCTGAGAATTTTGAGACCATCAATGAATTCTTCACAAAATTCAAGAACTTGAAATTGCAATTGAAGAACAGTGGTGTTATCAAAGAGGATAAACAATTGATCCTCTCCATTCTAAGCAAGCTTGGGAAAGATTATTCGGTATTTGTCTCTACTTTCAATTCTGGTCGGCTAACTACCCCGAATTGGAAGATGCCTACCTTGAATGCCTTCATTGAGTCCGTCACAAAAGAGCATGACAAGTTGATTCAAATGGGGTCCATAAGCTCCAAATATTCATCCCTATATGTTCAAGGACCCAAGATCTTGAATGGTAAAGGAAAGCAAAAGAAGGAGAAGCCCAAATTCGAGCCTCACAAGCAAAAAGACAAAGGCAAGCAAACGGATGCACCATCCGGTTCGAAATCCAAGCAAAAGGGCAAAGAAGGTAACCAAAAATCTAAATGTACTTATTGTAACCGTGGCTTTCATCCCGAAAGTTCATGTATGAAGAAGACTATAGATCAAATGGCCCTCCTTTTGGAAAAGAACAACATAACCCTTCCTGACAGTGCAAGGAAGAAGGATAGGAATGATGATCATGAAAGAGGACAAGCACTCATGGCAACGGTTTTGAAGCCCACTACTCTCTTGATAGATTCGGGTGCATCAAATCATATGGCTGCAAATATTGATTCTTTTTCCTCCTTCGATCCAAACAACTCCATTCCCATCCATTTGGGAGATGACTCAAAAATTTCTTCAAAGGGCAAAGGTACGATTCATGTAGAACATGGAAGCTTTCAGAATGTTCTCTATGTGCCTTCCTTGGCTTCAAATCTCCTTTCCGTGTATCAAATGACACATACTGGTGAACCAAAGCAAGTCACATTCAGCCCTAATACAGTTGAAATTTCTGATATCAAAAGTGGAAGACTAGTTGCGGTTGGAAAGGCAAACCACACTGCAAAATGCTATGAGTTTTCGCACTTTATTCCGCTTGCAAAGCCCACTGCTCTTCGCACACATGGTAATGAGGTTAGTAGGCTTTGGCATGAAAGATTTGGACATCTAAATTATAAGTATTTGCTGCTGCTATCAAATAAATCCATGGTAGATGGGCTTCCACAACTCCGTTCCTCGAAGGGAATATGCACTGGTTGCATTATTGGGAAACACCCCGAGCACAGATTCGACCGCGGCAAAGCTAGCAGAGCTTCTACTATTTTGGGATTGATCCATTCTGATATCAGTGGTCCGTTGCCCCATATGTCATTAAATGGTTCAAGGTATGTTTTGACATTTATTGACGATTTTTCTCGCTTTACATGGGTATTCTTTCTCAAAAACAAGTCAAAAGTGCTTGGAAAATTCAAGGATTTTAAGGCTTCTGTTGAGACCACCACTGAGAGCAAGATCAAAGCTCTTAGATCTGATAATTGTGGGGAATATATCAAGTCCAAGTTGCTGCAACTTTGTGCCCAAAGAGGAATTAAGATCCAACATACAGTTCCCTACACACCCCAGCAGAACGGTGTAGCGGAAAGGAAAAATCGATCACTGAAAGAGATGGCTACATGCATGATTGAATCGAAAGGTTTGGCTGCAAATATTTGGGCTGAAGCAATCAATGTTGCTGCATATATACAGAACCGTGTTCCACATTCATCCATGAAAGGTATGACTCCTTTCGAAGCATTCTTTGGTCACAAACCGGATGTGTCAAATTTGAGAGTTTTTGGCTCTACTGCATGGGCTAGAATTCCTTCTGAGAAGAGACGAGCTTTGGATCCACAAAGTATAGAGTGCATATTGATAGGATATGGGGAAGAATCAAAAGCATATAAAATCATGTATATCAGATCTAAAAAGATATTCATAGAGCGCAGTGTGCAATTTGAAGAACCGCTTCAAGAATTGCAACTAGTCGAGGAGAAGACTGTCGATTCACCGCCTTCACAAGAAGAAGATCCGAGCAGCGATAATGAAGGTATGAGTTCTGATATTTCTGATATTGTAGCAGCATATGATGATCATGACATATCAGGTTCGGAATCCGATCATTATGATCCTCCTCAGTTACCAAAGTGGGCCCAAAACACTCTACATTCTGCTGGTTCGAATCTTGGAAATCCTGCTGATCTGAGACGAACAAGAGGAGACTTTCAAAGAGCAGGTATGGCTCTTTCTATTGCTGATCCATTTCTTCCTGAGATTTGTTATTTGATGGCTGGTTCAGATCCTACATCATACTATTCAGCCCATCGAGATCCGAGATGGAAAAGTGCCATGGATGAAGAGTACAGTTCTCTTCAAAAGAACAATACATGGGAGCTAGTTTCTCTTCCACCTGGAAGAAAATTAGTGAAATGTAAATGGGTCTACCATACTAAAGTTGCTGCTGATGGCACTATCAGCAAATATAAAGCAAGGTTGGTGGCAAAAGGTTTTTCCCAAGTCCAAGGAGTGGACTACACTGAGACCTTTGCACCGGTTGCAAAGATGGATTCCATCCGCCTTGTTTTAGCTATTGCCGCATCCAAGCACTGGGAAGTGCATCACATGGATGTGAAGAGTGCATTTTTACATGGAGACCTTGCTGAAGAGGTCTATATGCAGCAGCCAGAGGGTTATACATCAGATCCATCATTGGTTTGTAGATTGAAGAAATCTTTGTACGGGTTAAAACAGGCCCCAAGAGCTTGGTACGCAAAGATGGACTCCTTCCTTCTTTCTCAGAATTTCCAAAGATGCAAATCTGATCCGAATGTGTATCTTCAGTGAGTTAAAGGTAATTTGTTGGTTATTGTACTTTATGTTGATGATCTGCTTATTACTGGTAGCACACTTACTTCAATAAACAAGCTAAAATCTGCCTTAAATCTAGCTTTTGACATGAGCGATTTGGGCTTGCTGAGTCACTTTTTGGGCTTGGAGATAGCTCAAAATTTTGATGGGATCACTATATCTCAGAAAAAATATGCTTCCGACCTGTTATTGAAGTTTAATATGGCTGAATGTAAGGCATCCCCATTCCCATTCCTCTCAGGAATCAATCTTGAGGAGGGAGATTCCACACCGCTTGCAGATTGCAGTATGTATCGACAGTTGATTGGTTCACTACTTTATTTGACACACTCAAGGCCTGATATCTCATATGCCGTGAGTGCCGTGTCAAGATATATGCAGCAGCCACATGAGCTTCATTGGCGAGCAGCCAAGCGGATCTTGCAGTATGTGCAAGGTACGAGACAGTTTGGCATACATTATGCTGCAGATTCTGAGCTAGATTTCATTGGTTTTACTGATTCAGATTGGGCAGGTGATAGCATTGATCGGAAGTCCACTTCCAGTTATGTTTTCATGATTGGTCATGGTGCTATTTGCTGGTCCAGCGAAAAGCAAGCAGCCATTGCACTTTCTTCAGCAGAGGCAGAGTATCGAGGGGCAGTCAATGCCTGCATTCAGGCAGTTTGGTTGCAGGGTATTCTTTCCGAGTTTGGTTTTGGTGGCACTACTTCGACTGTCCTATTTTGTGACAATCAAAGTGATATCAAGATCTCCATAGATCTAGTTCAGCGGCAGAGGACCAAACACATTGAGATTCATATGCATTACATTCGACAGTTGGTGCATGACCGCACCATCATTCTGCAATATTGCCCTACTGATGAGAAAATTGCAGACATCTTCACCAAGAGCTTCACTGAGAAGAAGTTCTCTTACCTCCGTTCACTGTTGGGGGTGAGTTCCATCATGGTGGAGACAGATTGATTCATTATTATGATTTAGCTTGAGGGGGGGCTTTCTTCCCACTGGGTTTTCCCTCTTTCCTCACTTAGTTATTTTCAGCATTTTTTGGATTATTGTATTGGGGTGACCTTTGGTCTTAGTTACCAGGGCCCCACATTATTTTTGTTGGCACATCATAGTCTAGCTTGAGGGGGGGTGTTCGGATATCCACATCATCTTTTTCAGGATCTTGCATGCAATTAGGGTTTGCATGGAGAATCTAGGGTTTGCATGCACCGGCATGCACTGGCATGCATCCCAGTCACCAGTTTGATGCCTCCAGCACCTTATCCACCTTCTTCTAGCACCCGGGAGCCACTTACCACAGAGTTTTAGCCCTCCTAGGCTGAAAGGCGCCCACTTCTCACCTACTACCAGAGAAGGGCGCACTTGTTCACCTACCACTGCAGTTCCACTTCAGTTACATTTAGTTAGCTCCGATTCTCCCTGATTTGAGGCTAGTTTCACTCCCGAATGACTGTTTCACTTCCGTTGGACCTCCAGTTTGATTAGGTGACTTGTTCTGACTTCAGTTAGCCTCCCATGCGCCCCCACTGAGCCTCCTTCTCCTTAATCAGTGCTACACACTTCAGTTACACTTATTACACTCAGTTAGACTCATATTGACACCTGGATGACTGGTTCTTGTGCATTGATGACCACTACTGATTGATGATGAGGACTCCTAGATAGAGTCAAGCTACTCCATTCAGTGATTCGAATGACCTCCTTAGGCAATTCGAATTGCTCAGTCATTGTGATTGTATTGTATTGTAATTCATTCACCCTTATTGGGATATTGAGCACTGCTGCATGTTTTGCACAGTTTTGCACCATATTTTCTATGTTCATCTGTTTTGATTGATTTACTTGTTCATTAGATCTGCTGTGACTAATTTTACACTCTGTGGACCCTTAAATCATACTAACATAAGGGGCACCTTCTTACTCACTTCAATTCCAATTTACGATCCACGTCACCATGAATATATCAAGGTTTTCTATGAGAAGTATCACTAGATGAATGATACACATTATTCTGTGCCATTTAAGGGTTTCCAATCCCAAATTTCTCTCATGATTACATTACAAATTTGAACGACTAGATTGTTACAATAAATTCAAAAGGACCCTAGAAAATCATATTGGATACCTCCACCAACTTTGGTTCTAATGACAATTAATAAACCACATGAATTTTGAAATCAATCATAAATAGATGGAAATCATGATAATGATAATGCCTAGTAGTTTTAAAATAATGAATTCAAATATTTGAATACATTTTGTTTGTTGTTATTTTTGTTCCCCTATATGTGATAACACTCTATATTAATTTCATCCTATCACTTATTTTCATATATCTATGAACACAACCAGGAGAGATTGAATCCTGGTGAGAGGGAAATAGCTCATAAAAAACTTATGGCGCCTGATATTCTGATGGGGAAATATGAAGTAGGGCGCCTACTGGGGAAAGGGACGTTCGCCAAGGTCTACTATGCTAGAAGTCTCAAGACCGGAAACAGTGTCTCCATTAGAACCATGGACAAGGAAAAAATCGTCAAGGTCGGCATGATGGAGCAGATCAAACGAGAAATATCCGTCTTGAGGTTGGTCTGACACCCCAACGTCATTCGGCTCTACGAAGTCATGGCGAGCAAGTCAAATATTCACATCGTGATGGAGTACATTAAAGGCGACGAGCTCTTCAATAGGATTGTCGATAAGGGGAGATTGAAGGAAGAGGAGGCGAGGAATTACTTTCAACATCTCATTAGCGCAGTCGACTTCCGCCACAGCCGGGGTGTTTACCACCGGGACTTGAAGTTAGAAAACTTATTATTAGACAGCAACGGGGTCATGTAGGTCTCCGAATTCGAGCTCAGCGCACTGTCGAGCAGTTTAGGGAGGACGACCTTCTCCACACGATGTGCGGCACCCCGAAATACGTTGCGCCAGAGGTCATTAACAAGAAAGGCTACGACGGTGACAAAGCCAACATTTGGTCCTGCGGGGTCATATTGTTCATGCTCATAGCAGGCTACCTGCCTTTCCAGGGCCCGAACCTCATTGTCATGTATAGGAAGATATACAAAAGGGACTTCATATGCTCACCGTGGTTTTCCTCTGATTTCCAGAAGCTTGTACTCCAACTGCTGGACCCCAACCCACATACAAGGATCATTGTTCCACAGCTCATTGAGATCCCTTGGTTCAACAGGGGTTTCAACTGCCCATCAAATCCCCTTATCTGAAAGATTCTCATGAATGATTTTTCCCAAGAAAAATACTAGGTACTAATATCTACTCCATGGGGACAGAGGGATCCTCTATAGGACTCTAAGAAGAGTAGGATGGTGCTCTTTTCCATTGGGATATGTTTTCTTCCCTTTGTAAAAGTGTTGATCACATTGAAGAATAATTGTTTGTGTAATGTCCCCATTCAATCAAATCTCAAAAATAAAAAATTCCACCAATCTACTAGTTTCCAAGGTTGGGGTGGAAACATTAGATTTGGAATAAGGGAACTATAAAACCCAAAATGGACATTATCTTGAATAAATATATTAAATGGGGAATACATAAATAATTAATATAGGAAAATAAGGTGGCACTTGGTCCTAAGGGCACATTGGAGATGTGGGGCCTGCTTAAGCAAGATTCCCCTTGCCAGATGGCATTCTACTCTCACCCATTTGAATCCTAGCCGGAGTCCAAAATTCTTAGGGGAGTTGGAAGGGAATAATACTTCGCATGACTCAATGAGGGTCTAATTTGAGAGGAAGAGTAACTCCCATGGAAGAGGAAGGGGCATCTTGGAGCTATTGGGACACTTGGGCTAGATTCCCTAGCTTATATGACAAGAGTGATGAAGATGCTATGACACTTATGACAAAAATCAGACCTGAATGCTGAAATATAACATAGATGACATGTCAGGGATAAACATAGCCTCCAATAAGGTGCACATGGGTTTTGGGAAGCCAAAGAGACACCCATTCGAATTGAGTGAAGGAGGAGGCTAGGAATTGATGGACAAGTGGCACACATTGGAATCTCTTTCCAATTTGAGTTGGAATGAAGCTCTTGAATGGAATTATAACCATGGAAGGCTTGGGAAGGTAATAAAATACAAGAACCAAGAAGGAGAGTGGCTTTTGATCATTTCTCATTTTGCAAATTCGATAGCATGGATTGTCCAAGCTGGTAGAGTGTTATTCTACTTGCCTTAGTACAAATTTCGAGGGTGAAATATTCCTATCCTAATTGGAAATTTGAGACCTTTCATTTGGAGCTAAAATGGATTTATTTGTTGTAGGTTGAAACTACAGATAAGCTCGTGATTCTTTCTTCTTCAACTTGTTCCCATCTCTATCTCACATTTCTCTGCATATTTTGGCTCTTGGAGGAAGGGCGCCTTTCGTGAGATGTTGATCTCTTTGTGAGAGAAAAATATACCCCATTTATTTGTAATATAATATATATACTTTGTATTTAATTCTCAGAAGACTCTTAGGTCTAAATACCAGGTGAAACTATGTAAAAATACCAAACAAAGCATAAATGTTACCATTTTCCCTACATCTTGTTGTGAGATATTGAAGTTGCTTTATTTCCATTTGTATCAGCTCATATATATGATTTTTATGATGTATGGATATTCATTAATGTCCTGAATAATTTTCATATACATTACATAAGTATTTGGAACATAAATCTCGAATTTCATAGCAAGTCGTGAAGTTTCCTGTCATTTCCCCCTATGTGAAGACATGTCAACAAAACTATGATTTATGGGAGTTGAAGTAGCCATTAGAAACTGAATAATGATGAATTTGGGTGCCCATTGAATTCCTTTAGATAATCCATGTCTATGTTATGAAATTTGTGAATGTCGTACTGCATCTGGGAAGCCATTAGTGACCTCTACCCTTGGGAGTTTGAGCCTCGAAATTGCTCGTAAAATCCCCAATTTCACCTGAATTTAAATGAATGTTGCAGAAGTCTTTTGAGAGTTTACATACACCTATCAGCCTCATTTTTATGTATTAATATGTTTCAAATACCTTTACACCCCCTTTGGAAGCACTTGGAACCATTTGGAAGCATTGGAGTCATAACTAATCTAACGATCGAATTGGCCAAAAATTGCAATTTTTCCAAATTTCTTAAAAAGGGACACTACAAGTGGTATCGGAGCATGGTACTTGCACCTAATGTGGATGACCATTCATGAGGACAAGAATTCATAAAAATAATCCCCCACCCTTAGAAACTGAATTTGAAAGTATTTTTTGGTGAAAGAGAAGAAGGAAAAGAACTGGATTCTTTGGAAACCATGAGTAAGGAGGAGAAAAGAACCTCAGTGGAGAATGAGGAGTTTAGGAAATTCATTAAACCATTGTTTGAAGACATGACACAATAGATAATGCAAGTATTTGAATTATTGGCTAGTCAAATTGGAAGTGAATTGGGAATAGGAGGCAACAGTAGTTATCTTTCCGAGGAAAAGAAGGGAATGGGTTAAAGTATTTTCTCAAAGACAGGGCCTCATAATTGAGCTCGTGAATTTCAGAGTTCAAAAAGGGATACTACACCTAAATTTCTTGATTCCAAAGAAGATCCTAATAGCCAATATGATATGCAAGAAATTATAACAGAATGGTAGCAGTTGACTGAAGATTTTAGAAGGACCCTACCGTTTGATCAATACTTTACTGTTGCAAACAAGCTAAAAATGAGGGGAGGTAATAGGACTCCCTTTCAAAATAAAGAGTTGAATTATGACATAGTTAAAATTCCCCTTCCTACTTTTGATGGCTCATCTCAAATTTCTGCAAATACTTGGATACAAAAACTAGATGTGTATTTTTAGTTAAATCCAATGGTTGAAAAAGATGCTCTAAAAATGGCTATTTTGCATCTCGAAGGAGAATCCAATGATTGGTGGTTCCATGGAATTCAAAATTTGGGACATGATCAGGTTACAACATATGAATAATTTTTTAACACAGTATTGGAAATATTTGAGCAAAAAGGCCCAGAAATTCCTTTCAAAGAAATAGCACAATTGAAGCAAATTGGAACCCCTCTTGAGTACATGTTGGAATTCCAAAAACTCTCAGTTAAGGTGGCTGATATATCTATTGTTAGGTTAGTATTTCTATTTACTAAAGATTCGGCTGAACCTTTGAAGGGTTTAGTTAAGGCCCACAAACCTACTTCATTGAAAGATGCCATGAACTTGGCAAGATATTTGCAAAATGTGCTACCCAAGACAAGGTTTCCTCCCAAGCCCAACTTTCCTTCCAAGTTCACATTTGAAAATAAGCCATGGAAAAAAGATGCATTTGGAAAGGATAAGAAAGAGGGACCAAGCAAGGAAGAACTCAGAAGAAAGAAACTATGTTACACATGCTTCCAACCATGGGTACCAGGGCATAAATGTGCTAAGGGGAAGCACAATGCATTGAAGTATTTTATGATAATGATGAGTATGAAAGGGGTATGGAGGAATAAGGACATATTTCAGACCAATAAGAGGGATATGACACAATAGAAGAAGGGAAACAAGAATAAGATCATTATTCACCTTACAAAGGGAGAATGGCAGTGCTTTCAGGAGTGCCTCATTTCCACACTATTCGATGCAAGGGAGTGGTACAAGGACAAAGGATATCGGTATTGGTAGATGGAGGATACACAAATAAATTCATTGATGCAGCCATGGTGGAGAGGATAAATATACCTACTGAACCATTCGATGGCTTCACAGTCATCATTCCAGGTCAGAACACTATGGAGTCCAAAACATGAATTCAAAAGCTAGAAATCACCATAGGTAATTACATATTTTTTGATAAATTTTATGTGGTTGATGTTGCTGATACTAATGTGGTCTTGGGATTGCAATGGTTGTACTCTATAGGGGAAAATATAGTTAATTACCAAATACCTTAAATGAAATTCAAAGATTCAAAAGGAAAACAAAGGGTGGTGAGAGGAATGCACACCTATCTGAATCAAGTGGTGTATTCCCATAGTATGAGGTCCATAATGAGGCATGGGGATATTGAATGGGTTGTTGAATGTTGCATCACTTCCCCCAAGCCAAAAATAAATATTTCAGAACATCCAAGGGAGACAAGGAAACTACTACAAAAATATGAAAAGGTTTTTGGATACCTCCCTCCTGGAAGGCCACCTAATAGAGGGGTTGAGCACAACATTGTTTTGGAGGTGGGAACTTCACAAATACAAATACCACCATATAGACATCCCAAAAATTCCAGAGATGATATTGAGAAGGCTATTCAAGAGCTCTTGGAATTGGGACTCTTTATACCAAGCTCTAGTCCCTATGCTTCTTCAGTTGTTTTGGTGAAGAAAAATGACGGGACCTTGAGAATGTGCATTGATTTTAGAGCTCTAAACAAGAAGACAATTAAGAATAGATATCCCATCCCTAGAATATATGAGCTCATGGATGATCTACATGGAGCAAAATTCTTCTCCAAAATTGATCTTATATCCGGTTACGATCAAATTTGAATGAAGGAGGAGGATGTGTAGAAAACAACTTTCAGATGTCACTTTGGCCATTTCGAGTTTCTTGTCATTCCTTTTGGTTTGACCAATGATCCAACCACATTTCAATCATGCATGAACCAAACATTTTTCAAGAAACTCTGAGAAGGAATAAGTGTGGTCCTAAAGAAAAATCAACACCCCATAGATTTTGAGAGCAGAAAGTTGTAGCCACACGAGAATCTCTACTCCATTTATGACAAAGAAATGTTAGCCATCATGCATGCCTTGGAAAAGTTTAGAAAATACTTGGTGGGAAACAAGTTTGTGGTCAAAACTGATCATAATAGTTTGAAGCATTTTCTCACACAAAAGGACATCAATGAAAGGAAACAAAAGTGGGTAAGCAAAGTCCAAGCTTTTGATTTCGAAATTGAATATGTAAAGGGGAAGAATAATTTTGTAGCAGATTCATTATCTAGAAGACCATCATTTTCTCTTATGGACATTTTGAAAGATTGGAAAAATATGCCAATAGTTGAATATGCCGCAGATAGTTTTTCTTGTGATGTGTTAGATGGGGTCAAAGGTGATGATTGGTACAATATTTTAAATGGTATAATACACTATAAGGACAGAATATACTTGGTTCATGGTTCGAATCTCAAGCACAATATTTTGAAGGAAGCTCATGACTCTCCTTTAGCGGGCCATCCTAGTTTTTTCAAAACATATAGACAATTAAGGGAAATGTTCATTTGGAAAGGGATGAAAGAAGATGTTCTAAAATATGTGAATGAATGCAAGTTATGGAAGTAAAACAAATCTGAACATACACATCCAGCTGGTCTATTACAACCATTTCCCATTCTAGAACAAAAATGGGAAAGCATCTCAATGGATTTTATCACAGGTTTTCCCAAGGATTTGGGTAAGGATTGTATTTATGTTGTGGTGGATAGACTCACCAAATTTGATCATTTATTTTCTATTACATCATCTTATACTACTACAAAAGTGGTTGTTCTATTCTTTAGAGAAATTTTCAGATTGCATGGACTTCCCAAGAACATTGTGAGTGACAGGGATATCAGATTTATCAATGCTTTTTGGAAAGAAATATTCAAGATGGTGGGCACTCAATTGACTCCAAGAACAAGATATAATCCTCAAACTGATGGCCAACCATAAAGAGTGAACCAATGTTTGGAGGGGTACTTGAGGAACTATGTTCATGAGAAGCAGAAACCATGGGTAAAATGGGTACATTTGGGTGAGTTTTGCTACAATACTACCTTTCATATGTCCATTGGAATGTCTCATTTCAAAGAAATTTATGGTCATGAAGCACTCACCTTTGTTGAGAATTTTTTTGGTGATAGTAGAGATCCAAAAGATAAGGATTGGATTGAGGAAAGTCAAGAGATCTTGAAGCTTCTAAAAGACAATTTGCATGTTGCCGAAAACCAACAAAAAGTGTATGTGGATCAACATAGGGAGGAAATAAATTGTCAAGTGAATGATTTAGTCTATTTGAGGCTACAGACATATAAAAAAACATCCTTAAAAGTGAAAGGATCATAAAATCTCAAACCAAGATATTATGGTCCATATAAGGTAGTTCAAAAAGTTGGGGACGTGGCTTATGAGTTGGAACTTCTAGAAGGAAGAAAAATCCACAATGTATTTCATGTTTCATGCCTTAAGAAGGCTAATGGTTAGCAAATATTTGTTTTATAAACCCTCCCTCCATTAGATTATGAAGGAAAAATCATAAATATTCCAGAAAGTTTTTTGAAGGAAAGATAAAAGAAATTAAGGAGTAGAACCATAAGGGAGTATTTGGTACAATGGAAATATTTTCCAAGTGAGGATTCCAAATGGGAGGAAGAACAAATTTCCAGCATCCTAATTTTAAAGTGCTTGAGGGAAAGCAATCTTGGGTGGGGAGGACTGTAATTTCCCCATTCAAATAAATCTCAAAAAGAGAAAATTCCACCAATCTACTAGTTTCCTAGGTTGGGGTGGAAACATCAGATTTGGAATAAGGTAACTATAAATCCCCAAATGGACATTAGCTTGACCAGATATATTAAGTGGGGAATACATAAATAATTAATATAGGAAAATAAGGTGGCACTTGGTCATGAGGGAACATTGGAGGTGTGGGGCCCACTTAGGCAAGATTCCCCATGCCACATGTCATTCCACTCCCACCCGTTCGAATCCTAGGTGGAATCCAACATTCTTAGGGGATTTGGAAGGGCATAATCATTGGAATGACTCAATGAGGGTCGAATTTGAGAGGAAGAGTAACTCCCATGGAAGAGAAAGAGGCATCTTGGAGTTATTGGGACACTTGGGATAGATTCCCTAGCTTCTATGACAACAATGATGAAGATGATATGACACTTGTTGGGCCTAACCCAAGGGGGGCATTTTTGGGCAAGTCAAGTTTTGGGAACTGCAAAGTTGAGCGCAGTTCAGGTGAACACTTTTTGGCAAGACAGTTTTTGGAAAGTTGTGATGTGAGCATAGCGCAGTATCGGTAGGAAGGGAACTGCGCACCTGAGGATCGGTTCCGCGAAGTAGTAGCGCCGTGATGTGCGAGCAGGGAACCCATTTTGGGTAAAGAATGATACTAAGGTCGACTAGATGAAAGAAACCTATTTTTGGTTAAGGCACTCCATGATTATCAAGCAGTAAGGTAAGGAGTAAGGAGGAAGGAAAGCAACTGGTCACATGCACGGAGGAAGCATGAAGTGAACCGGCCGCATAAGGTCGTTAGAGAAGGAACGACCAGGTGAAAGCGACAGTCGGAATGTGGTTCACAGGGCAAGCTAAAAGCGACGTGATAACGTATAGAGGATGGCCAGGATGGAATATTCACTACTAGAATCCAACACTCCGGTTAAGGGAAAATCGCAACAGTTTTGGGAAACCTGAGGGTTTTTTCCTATGTATTGTAAATACATGACCTACGGGCATGATCTATAAATAGGAACCATTTTGTAAGGTAAAGGGTTGAATAATATTCATTGCTCAATTGTAAAATCTCTGAGTGATATTATGTTGTATTGTTGAAAGCCATTGTAAAGGCTTTGCAAGCTGTGTGCACAGAGGCCTATTGAAAGAGAAGAGAGTCTGCAGCTGAGTGCACAGAATGGAACTATTGTACCCTTCCCAAAGACTAATACAACAACAGTTCGTGTGCACGTAACTCCCATCCTAGGGGTGAACCACGTTAAATTCTTGTGTCGTGTAATTGTTTATATGCTTGCATCTATTTATTTGCTTACAATGAATGCCTAAGATCTTGCTTATCAGTTGATGTATTTACTTTTATATGTATTCGCCATAAGGAATGAGATGGGACTAATATGTTAAGTATCACATGTATGGATGAATGCTAGATGTATAAGTATTTCTAAGTCTGTGGATGTATAAGTCAGCTGGACAATCACTTAGCAGATTTTGTTAACATTTACATAAGTGGAGTTCGTGCTGGGCGACTCCTTCAAAGTGCAGTACCGGAAGTGCGTAGTAGTTTGTGTTCTGCCATACGATATACGCCATAAGATAAATGACATAAAATAGTTGATGAATGCATAAAATACTAACTATAGTTTGTTGAAAGGGTTATATATGAAGAGGAAGCGCAGTTATCCATTGAGTTATCATGTTGTTGAGTAATTACCGTACTGCGCAGTCCTTGGATGCATGAGTCGTGCAAGTGTTTGTTCTTGCGAAAGAGATAACTGCGAACAAGGTGATCTTTGTGTAATCCTAAGTCCGCAGCGTGATCATCATAGCGCGCTTCTCGTAAGATCTGTTTAAGAACTCATCACGCAGTTGTGGAAACTTGATTCCATAGCTTCCCCATTACTTCGTCTCGGGTGAGTCCTCAGTCTGCTCGCAGATTGTTGGCAAAAGGGACGATGAGAAGGGGTTTTGTTGGTTCCTTGAACCACGAAGAAGTTGGGTCTTTATAAAAAACCTCAAGAAAGTTATGTAAGCCAACAAATGGTTCCATTGTTGTGCTTGAAAGAAGTGATATGCTCAGAAGAAAAGGTCATGTTGATTGTAGAAATTTGGCATCCAGATAAGAAAGAAATATGGGCTTGGTGCGATAAGACAGAAAGAGACTTCTCAAGGGAATAAAATACAAATCCGCATCTCTCTGAAATAGATTGGTTGAACAAATACCTATGGAAATATATTCATGAAAATTTTTGGGCAACTTTTGGAAACAAGTTGCACAAGTGGTTATCATAGCTCGCAAAGCACAAGAACTATTTCATACCAAAACTAGCGACCAAGTGGACTCTAGAGCTCATTGTGAGGCTCAAAGTAGTAGACAGTCCATTTTCAAGAGCAGTCGACTTTAGGGTTGACACTATACTAGGAGGCTTCATGAAAGAGTTCGTTTTGGACACCCTGAAGTCCTATATCGTAATTGGAGTAGAGTTTTTCAAAGGTTTGAGAGGTAAGTACCTGAACAATTTGAGTTTATACACTAAGATGCTTTTAGCTGAAAAAGGTATTTTAAAAATGCAGTAAAGATTCCTAGCAGTTTTGAATTTGTAATGGTCAATAGCATCTATAGTGATTCTAACAAAGAAACGCATAATTTGAGAAGTGGAAAAAAATATAAGTGCACCTCTAAGAAGACTGCACTCCACGTAGATATTGATTTACAAACCGCGCTTGATAGCCAAACTGCACCTCTATCTGCTACCTATCATCCTATTACACCGCATAATCCACCAGTTGCAAGTACCGTGCCCCTTATCTCTCAGAATTTGTCGGCTTAGAACCCTCCTTGTAACATCTCGAGAAAAGACAACTTTATTGTTTTGAATATTATTTTATTTACGATGTAATAAATTTTACTATGTATGACACATGCATGAGCCAAGGGGGCTCGGGAGCATTAAGTGAACTAATGATTATTTTAAAAAAGGTGATTTATTATTATTTTATTCTTTCCAACTGACTAGGACAACCACTCAAAGATAAGTTGAGCAATGCAAGAATCTAGATAGGTCAGTAGCCTACAACTAAAGTCTAAACTAGCCGATAGGAGAGTAAAGGTCTAAATTAAGTAATTTAAGATTTAAAATAAATTGTGAGGATTAAAATAAAGGAATATTAATTAAATATAAATAAAACTAAAGTTGCTAGGTGTTAGTTAGATAACGGAGTGACTTTAAACCCAAAATACCTAATAGCCTTGCCCCAAAAAGTATTAATAGCAGAGAAGGTAACGTTGCATGGGCACATTTTCCAAGCACACTAAAAAGGGTCCAGTCATGAGTTTGAGCGCTCAACACCAGAGTACTTAAGGGACTGTCTAGAAAGGACTGTATTATCTTGCATGGGAAATGCCATTTAGGTGGTCTCACACCAAATAGGCTGATAAACGAACATTGTGGCTACTCTGTTGTAGTAAGGAGTTAGAAAATTACCCTATGCCTTTTTAGATTCTTGCTATGCTCAGCTTGGCTTAGGGGTGACCGGTGGAACGGTCCTGGAATAGATTGCGGTCTAAGGTTTGGAGGAAAGTGGAAGATCCTCAGTCAGTTAGGCTACAATAAAATTACTGATAAGTATTTAATTCAAGTTCTATTGTTTTCCTTATTTATGCATCTGTTTTCTTTATAGTATGTTACGAATGATTTTCTGAACCTATAAGATGCAGATCCATTGATTTTGACAACTGATCCAATACATGCGATGGATCAGATCCTTTTTAATTGAATTTTTCATTAGACAATGTAGATCTATTGTTGTTACCATACATGTTAGGACTTGGGTAGACGGATCTCATTAACCTAAGTTAAATGTCAAGAATATACAGATCCGTGACTTTGAAATTTGTTATAGATTACTGTGCTAATCTTGTGCAAAATAATGCAGGTTGTGCAATAACATTGTAGGATCACTTTTCCCCTTTTTTTATATAACATTATTAATATCTGATAAACCTAGATCTAGATAGGGTTATCTTTTTATAAATGTATTTTATTATTCTTCTGTCGATACTATTTAACCATGATAATGCAGGATTATTTTCCCCTTTTTTTATATAATCTTATTATTAAGTGAGAGGTCTCGATCTGACTAGAATGCCTTCAGTGAAACGTATTTTTCTTATTATTCTTCTATCATTTCCGATTTAAGTTTTTCATGATCCAATTTGAATGTTTATTTGGCGAAATACTTGGGTTAAATACTTACAGTTTAATATTTTATTATAAACAAGGAAATCCCCCCTTAAACCCTTATGCAAGGAGAGAAATTATTTAGAATTTCTGGGCAATATGCCCTAAACCACTGCATGGGATATTTTAGTTAAAATTCTCCATAGAATAGTTATTGATAATTACTAACTGCTATGATAAAAAGAAAAATGTTGTAAGTATCATCATACGAAGTATTCACTACTTAAAACAACTATATATATAACCAAAATTTTTGATCTACTTTCAAGAAGCCATATATTGTTTTTAAACTCTTTACCATTCACAACTTTCCCTTTTTAAAACCTAAAGACAGAGGATATACACTTCCGCAAGTAACCTAAGTACAGGGAACCGTGTATAGAGGCCTCATTCTCGTTTATTTAGGGACACACATCTTCTGCCTTAAGCTAGGAGTTTTTTCAAACTGTCCTCGTGAGGCCCAGTCCTATGAGACGACTCCTTTCCTTAACCAGACAAGAATTGCATTCAACAAATTTTCTAAAAGTGTGAAATCCATTTATTTTGTTTTAACTATCACAGCATGAAAACAAGCAGAACCTTCTAGCCAAAACTATAGGAAAATAAATCATGTCCTATATTACCTTTGCACCCAACAAATAAACATATGACAAAAAAATGATAGAGTGATTTACAAACATAAGTAACTCGACAGTAAACACTTGGAAATTTGCATGAATCCTGTACCATTTATTCATTCATCTATAGTAAGCAAATTTAACCATCAGAAACCCATTTTCTTTATATTTACGGATATAGTAAGCAAATGAAACAGTCATTAAGCTTTTCATAAACTTCTGAATAGGGCCACAATGAGTTTATGGCATCAACAGTCCATACATTACAAATACAATAAAACGACGCAAAACCCTCCAAGCATCAAAGCCTGTCTAAACGAAGTTTTGAATCTTCAACAAATGGAATGTTTAAAGTAATAAATAGGATCAACATTTCCCCAACTCGTAGTTAGCCATCAAAAGAAAATAGTAGATGTTAGCAAATGGGAAGCTCAGTGTGGGCTACTCCTTGTGCATCCCAAGCTGCTTCAAAACTATTACCTTCATTCCATTTAATATTACAATGCAACATTTACATCAAACGAGAGTGTGCCCCGAGACCCCATGCCTTACCAAAGTCCAATGTAAGCATAAATTCGCCACCTCCAGGTGTATTCGTTCAGCTGCTACATGTTTTTCTCCCCCTGCCTCACAACCAGAAACGCAGCTTATTATTATGTTTCTCTACAGTGTTATAAACCAAGGAAAATGCTGTATATATTATCAATGCAGAAGGATTGTCAACATTACCTCAATGTAGTGTTTAGTGGGAAACTTCTACAACTGGAGCAACGTTCAGACTGGTAACAGGACCAGAGCACCCTCATCCATGAAAAAACCCCATAGTGCTCTCCCAAAAACATGACTTCAAACATTGCAGGACCAAAATCCAAATAAGGGTTTGTATCGAGGGAACTCTTCCCCATGTCTTGACATCGATTTACACTACCTGCTCCTTCACATGGGAACATTGAATGCGCCATCTACCAGTGTCAAGTCACAATAATACTTGGCCATTACAAACCCACTTTTGCATAGTTCTGCACCAGACTTTGAAGTCATGGGTTTAGGGTTTATAGGAATACTTGGGATCCTTTTATAACTAAGGTTTTGTTGTAGTTTGTTTTATTGTCTTGTTCATACCACCTTACAAATAAACTCGATGAAGGGCTTGGTAGAATACTTTAGGTTTTCTTTTTCCAACCCATTTACGCCCTTTAGTTTATCACTTGCATAAGAAACGAGTTACATGCTTTAGATCCTAAGAGCTAAGTAAGACCTAGGGGCTCAAGGGACCCCTCCTAACTTATTTAAAAGCATTGCATTCCTAGGAATTTTCATGGTAAGTACCACCCATTCATAACAGCTAAGAAGGAAGATACACTTCTAAGTAAACAAGAGTAAGGATATTTTATTTTGAATCTTGAACATCACAATATCGAGACACATAAATGTTACAAACATAACAAAAACATTGAAGAGCTTCAAGGTTCACATCCTTTATTTATTAGGGTTATTTTTACCCACGGGGTTATTGTCCGGTTAAACCTTAAGTTATGTAGACTAAGGACCCTATTGAATATTTTAAATTTTTGTTGATTTTTTTTGGGTTAGTACACTCCTGTTGCTAGCATTCCTAATCCTCAGAGGGTTGATACCAGTAACACCGCAGGAGTGAGTACTCAGACCATTCTGAATCCAACTATCTTGACTCAGAATATTCTACTTCAGAACATTTCGCGCAGTACCAATTTTACTTTTGCGCTCAAAACCCTCCGCGGAACACTACACTAGCTAGGAGAAGGATGACTTATGATATGAAGCTACCAGTATTCAAAAGAACGGTTTTAGAAGACCCCGAGAAACATTCGTTTCTATGTGAAGCCCTATGGAGTGTTAAGCAAGTTCAGGATCATGCTGTGAAGCAAGCGTAGCTCATTGCCACATTTAGAGATAGAGCCTTGAATTGGTTAATGAAGTATTCCATGGGACATCAGAGAACCTTAAAAGAGATTAAGGATGCATTATTGATTGAGTTCAATAAACCGAAGTTAGAATCCCAATGTATCACAGAGTTAAAGGAAATCAAGCAGAAACCTAATGAGACACTATCAGAATTTGATCAGAAATTTAAGACACTATTGGACCAAGTAAGTTTCGTCATAGCACTGCAAGAGCACCAAGAATGGTTTATAGCTGCGTTATTGCCTCATATCATACTGTCATTGATGTAGAAGAAAGTGGCTTTGCAGGAAGAATCCCTGAAGATTGCGATGAAACTAGAAGCTTCACCAATTGAAGAAACTAGCACAGGGATGTCTCAGATTCAGACCCAGTTAGCTACCCTAACATTACAACTTCAGGATATGAAAAAGGGGAAACAAGAGAGACAAGAAGTCTGGTGTACAGGATGCAAAGGAGAAGGGCACACTAGAGAGCATTGTCCTTTATTTCAGGAGTATCTTAATAGTAGAGCACCGAATCCCCTCAATTAGAATCAAGAACCATGGTGTGAAATATGTAAAACATAGATTCTTAAGAGTGCACACATACTTTTGAAGACTATTATCTCATACATAAGTATGTGCGCACTCCTAAGAATCTATGTTGCAATTTCTGTAAATCAGTTGGACATGATGAATCCAATTGTAGGGAATATGAGCTCATGCAGGAAAGAAAGTGATACATGGAGAATATGCTTGATAGTAGAGTATATAGAGTCCAAGAAGAAACCCCACAGAAGCAAGATAATGCACAGTATGACCAAGGTGCATATAGAGGTTGTGGAGGATTCCGTGGAAGAGGAAGAAATACTGGTCCAGGACAGGGAAGGGGAAGAGGCCAACTGATCTGTTACAACTATGGCTAGGTAGGTCACTTATCTAGAGATTGTACCAATGGATGTAATTACTGCAAATATTTTGATCATGTTATTGAGGTCTGGCCAGTGTTAGCGGCAGAAATGCAAAAAAGAAAGCAAGATGTTCCGAACCCGGACATTCAGTTGATCGCAACAGAAATAAGGGTTGCGGATCTTCGTGTCAATGTAGTGATGCGAAGTGGCGCTATAAGAGGAAGAGATATAGGAGCAGAATCTTTGACTTCTGGACATTTTGACACTAAGCAGACTCCTCTTGAAACAATTTGGATCAGAAAATCTACTAGAAAGGCACCTGCCTTCAATCTAGAAAAAAATAAAGAAGTATTCAAAGACGCGTGGGACATTTTCAAAGGACAAGTTCCTAGATCACGAACAATCCTGCTATGCAGTGAAATACCGCATATAGAGGATATGCTGGTGGCTTATGCAAAAATGTGCCACTCAGCAGAGATAGGAACATATGTTGCACAGTTCCTAAGCATCTGCATGAAGCTATTAAAGATCCCAAATGCTATAGCAAAATTGCAAAAACTGTTAGATTACTATGAACCATGCAACGAGATGGAAACTTCCCAGAGTGTAGTTCATCACATCGGGAAACAAAAAAGAATAGGAAGAGAAATGAGACTCAGTGCACAGATAAGAGACTATGAGATGGATGAGATCATCCTTTATCTGGGATCTCAAGTAGATTTCTTAACTAAACAAACATGGCAGCAGATGGGGAGACCAAAGTTGTTATGGTCACCTATACAGTTGAGAATGTCCAACCAGGAGAAAGTCATACCTTTTGGAAGGTTGGCTAATGTTATTGTTGAGATTGATGGAGTGCGAAGTCATGCAGACTTCGAGGTTATTGAGATTGTGGATGATAGTCAGCCTTATCCAGCACTATTGGGTATAGACAGGGCAATGGATAACCTCGCCATTATAAACCTGAATACTAAGAAGATGATCTTCGAAGGACAACATCTCAGGGTCATCGCACCAATGGACCCTTCAGACGGAGAAAGATATAGTGAGCCGATTCAGGAAGAATCCATAGCTCAATACTAGGACCACCTTTACAAGATGACTGTGAATCAAGATGACTACATTAATCCCACTGCCGATGGAACACTCAGTTGGCGATGCGAGAGTTCTTGCATCTCAAAATATGACACAAGACTGGAGAACTGGAAAGGTCGTATGCATGAAGTATCTGCAAGAATATGCATGCAGATTAAAAAGTCATTGCGATGGATTAGAAAGGAGGTAAGTCCAATCCCTACCTATGATGGTTCATCTACTGTTTATTCATTTATCCAAGATTATAATGCATCAGTTGTAGAAGAACATCGCATATCAGCACTAGATATGGCACTACACGAGACATCTTCGAGATGGTAGGCTGCAGATAAGCAGACATTGACCACATGGGATCAGTGCAGAATCAAAATGCAGATCAGGTTCCCCGAGAAGGTTACAGTGACCTTTGAAAAATATAATGGAAAGATGGATGCAAGGGATCATATCGAAATCTTTTCACAAGCATGGGAGGAGAGACCATAGACAGAATGGGTGGATTTGTTTGTGCACACATTGGAGGAAAAAATTCCAAGGAAGTGGTATCTAGACATGGAGTTGCATAGAGAAACTATATATTGGACTACCCTGACTATGAAATTGCAGAAAAGTTTCAGTTTTGAAGACGAAATCCCCAGTATAAATGAAGCTTTGTAGGTCATTAAAGAGAGAATATTCATAACATAATGCCCAAGTACAAATGAGGCATTTGACGAACTCAAGGAGAAAGTCTTTGAGGATGTAAAAGTACAACTAAACCTACATCCAGAATGGGCAATAATGATAAAACATGCCCTTCAATGCTATAACCTTGCTGAAGAATAAGATAAACAGGAAGAAAGCGATGATGAGGATCTGCGCAATGTCAATATACTTGAGTCCGAAGGTGCATGAAATGTAGAGGGACCTCCCCTGGAAATTCCAGACATGAGTGGACCTGTTAAAACAAGAAAAGTGAACTTTGGCACAAGCGAAGAGCTGAAGTTCGCATCTATTGGAGACTACTGGGATGATCAGATGGTCGCAGAGTTCGCAAACCTGCTACATGGATATCAAGATTTATTTCCAACAAAGTTCACAGAAATGAAGGGAATTTTGGGGGACTTGGGGGTTATGAAGATACCTCTCAAGCCAGGCGTGAAGCCTGTTAAGAAAATACCATATAGACTGAATCCTCAATACAAAGAAAGAGTTAAGTAAGAACTTGATAAGATGCTCGATGCTGGGATCATTGAGCCGGTTGAAGAATCTGAGTGGATAAGCCCGATGTCTATCCAAGACAAGAAAACTAAGTGTGAGATCAGGATCTACGTGGATCTCAGGAAGCTGAATGATCCTTTGCTACTGTAACATCCCGAAATTTCCAAAAATACAAAAAAAAATTAAAGTAGCCAGAACTAACAATTTCCTTTAATGCAGAATAAAACAAAGTAAAATAAAAGCTTAACTAATGTAATTAATGACGATGTCCTATCATTATCTTCAATAATTAAGATGTAAAGGAAAAATCTAATTAACTAGGTGGATGTTAAACACTTCAATAAATGACTCTTTTTGACTAAGCAGATGAGTACAATATTTCTGATTTGTTTAAGTTCTATAAATGCATACAGCTTGTATTGAAATGAGAAACTTGAAGGAATACTAACATTTTGTTTCTATGTTTTACAAAGGGGTCCTACGAGACACCCTGGAGCTTACTTAGCTATGTTTAGCTAAGGTTGTTGAATCTTGTTTTCATGCGTAGACCGCAGGTAAGAATTTCTACAAGACAACATACAAATAAAATAAAATTACTTGTTTTCTTTTAAGTTCGTCGTCAATGTAAAAGAATTGAGTGTTAAGTACTTTCTTGCGACACCCTGGAAAAGGCAGAGGTATGGATACTTAGTCCTAACTAGTTTATATGATGGCTTCTGATACTCTTCCAGGTTCTCATTTCCTTTTGCATCATCCAAGTACTTGTTAAAATACTGCAATTAAAGATCGTATAAAATATCGCCATTATAGTCAAGGTAGTAGTTCCAAAAGTACTCATAATACTATAGACTTAGCAATATTATTATATTCTAAGTTTATAAAAATGCTAAAAGAAATGGAGTATAGAAATCCTATTTACTATGCATTTATGAAAATACAACGCCATATAAACACAATATTAATGTGCCTAGTCATTGGCCTTATTTGAATTATACATATAACTATAATGTTATGATTTTTCATATTGCAATAATATATATATAATTTTTATTTCGAAATAATGAAATAATTTCATAACAATTTGACATTACAAAATTTAATATATGAAATGCAATATATATAAATTGAAATATATGAAATGCAATGCTAATGTAACATTAGCACTATATTATAAACATAATATAATATAATCGAAACAATTGCTAACACTATGGTTAAACTATACCATAAACAAAAGCATGATATAATCGACATATGAAAAATAATATGAAGTAGAGTTTAATTATGCCATGAACAAATGTATGAAATAGTTGAAATATGAAACTAATGCAAACAGGATTAAACTATACTATAAAACCATGATTCTTTTCCTAGGTTTATAACATATATGATATTGTATCCAAGCATTTATGAAAAAGTTGAGGGAAATGATTTTGATGTTGGCAGGGTTGTTAGACTCTGGTTGACATTCAATGCTACATTCACACTCCAAAGTGGAATGTCGAGCTGTCGTGCCACTCCATCCTTCGACGTGATCATAACTGATGAAACGGTGTTAAGTCCTGGCTGGCACGCATAGCTGGTCGACTCCTCCTCCTAGCTGTACGCTGTAACACCTATGAATTATGCGTTGCTAGCTCTGGTGTAGATGGTGTAATTAATATGTTATTAATGTTATCTTGCTTGGTTTACAATGAAGCACTGTTGGCACACTGCTATCTGTCGATGTCGTCAACTCTCGATCATTGATTCTTAACCCTAGCATCGTGGTGTGTAAAAGAACTGCACTGCATTCTCGGTATTCATTGTTGAGTTGAACAGGGCCGACAGGCTGCCCAAATGTAGGTATATGGAATTTCTCCTCTAGGGTTTCGATCCTAGACTTGTAGGTTGTTGATTTGCATAAGAATTACAGGCTTATGCTCTCTTTCAATAGTCTTTCGTCTTGGTAGTGTTGGAGTCATTCCATTCCATGTTAATGCAAATGCATTCGGTCGAGGGTTCGAAACTCCAGTCATTGAATAACCTTCTGTGTTTTTAAACAATAGTTGCTATCTCGTGATGAAGGCTTCGTCAAAAGTTTTGGGATGCAGAAAAGCATGGTTTTGAACTTGAAAGATAAATACTAAACTTTAAAAAGGTTATGTTGCTATATCATTGCTTTGTATTACTTGTAACTCGTTTTAAAACTCGGTTGTGGCATGTTTTTGCAGGTACCGACTTCCAGTTTAGCTTTGGTTCGTTCGCGGAGAATTGATAATCCTTCATTTTCCTCCGGTAAGCTCTGGTGGTTCCTACAAGTTCTCGTAGGGCCTTTGATGTTGTCTCGTAAGTCGATAGTTTGGAAAGAAACTCTGAAAGTTTTCAACGTTTGGCCGAACGAAGTTTAGGTTTAGTTTTTTGGTTTTCAAAAGCAACTGTACAGCAAAGACGATGGATAAGTTCACCATCTTTCTCGTTGTCTTAATGGTTCTTGATGTCTGGTTAATAGTTGATAAGGGTTTCAGTCTTTCATTAGACTTGTTAGAAGTTTTTAAGGGTAACACCCTGTGTAAAGTCTTGACGATCCACGACTCTTGTGTTTGAGTTTTTTTTTTTTTTGATGTGGAAAGGAGCATGTCCTGTGTAATGAAAACTTGATGTTTTGTGAAATGAAAACTCTGAAATGAAATGTTTAAATGGAAAAGATGTCAAGGATTTCTGTACAATCGTCTTTGTTCTTGTTCTCGGCAATAGAAGCTATTTTTTTTTTCGAAATAAAATGTTGAGATGACTATAAAAACAAATGTGAAAATGTACAGATGGTTTGCTATGGTTATGAACATTTGGAAAATGAAACGATAAGAAAAAATGGTTTGATTGTTAAAAAGATTTGTTTTGTAGCCAAACTCCAATGTGTTATGATAGCAAAACCCTACTTACAGTTTTCAAAATACAGTATGTTTTTATATTGCGTTTTTGCTTAAATGTTTGAAAGGAAATAAAACACATGAGATTTTTACTAGGTTTAGAAAAATAAAACATTAGGGTTTGATAAAGAAATTGGATATTTAAAAACAAACATAAATAATGTAGAAATATATAAAAATCATTCTTTTAGAAATGCTATGATATAGTATATGGAAAATAGAGGTATTATCAAAATGCTTATGAGACCTTACGAGAAAGATACGATGCATCTGTTTGAAATCGAAGATTGTTTTGAAATCAAATACGACTGTATAAATTTATTTTGCAAAAATATCAGCATGACAGAAAATATGAAATATATGATTTTTATTTCAAATATTTGATATATGGACAGAATAGAGAATAGAGAAATATTATATGACTGTACTGAAAATAATTATGATACTTTCAAGTATTAACATAGAATATTATAATGCTTAAGATGCCATAGAGTATTTTTTTGATATAAATGAATCAGAATGTTAAATAGAACACCTACTGTAAAATGCTTTTCCATTCAACGGCAAATTGCCCATCTCTCATCTATTATTTAAATTACTCCTCTATACTAGAGTACTGTGCAAAGAACAACATGGGAAAAATATAGAGAAGATATTCTCATCAATAAATTCTAATTATTTATAATTCAAGATTAAACATAGAACAAAAAATAATGATTCTACTAAACAGAACATTTGAACTCTAACAAATTAAGAATATCAAAACCTGGTTAACTATAGGGAAACAAACATCCCAAGGAGCCTATTCCACCCAACCAATTCCTGAATACATCCAAGTTACTTGCCTTAGGACCCCCGAGCTTGTTCACTAAACCACCAGGAGGAAGAAACTTAGAAGTTTAGGGTCTCCACTTGCAGTAGCAATAATTGTCCAATCTTTGAAACTAGCAGTCCAAAGGACCTACACCAACACCTCTGGTTCTCTTATCAAAATAGTTTGCAGACTTATGATTGCACTCCCAACTAACCTCCCTATTCGAATCTCTCAGTGATCACCTAATGCACATGAGGAATATTTCTGCAGAAATTTTTTTGTAAGAGCTTCCTGCTTAATTTGAATTTGCCTTATGTAGGCTACCTAGGCCTTTTCAGTTATTACTTGGTCATTAAATGAGCTTCCTTCCCACTCCCACCACCTAGGTGAGAATGCCACATTATTAGGGGTAGTTTTCCCATAACCAATAGCTAGTGGTGAAGTGCGATTGCTGCCATCTGTCCCTTGCTTTCCAACAGCTTCCATTCCTCCCAGTGGGTCAGTGAACACTCATTTAACAAATCCCTTGGGTGTTTGTCTCCTACTTTAATTTATTAAATAATAATAATTCAGTAATTACATTCATCCTTGACCAAAATTGGTCATAAATTCAAAACTTTGAAATTAAAATTTAACATAAAGTATTTTGCAAATAAAATATTATTTTCAGAATTTGGGTAGGTGACATACACCTCCGCTTAAGTATCAACATCATCCTCAATGTTGGTTAATAACTCCTTGAGTGTTCCTGAAACAGAGTTGGGTATTCTACCTGCATACTACTCTCCAACTCTCAGGTTTCCTCTTCCGGGCTAAGGTGTTTCCATTGCACCTTTAATTTCTCAACGGTGCGATTCTGGAGTAGAGTTTTCCTCCTTTCGAGGATACAGTCCGGTTCCACCTGAAAATCTCCGTCTTGTCCCACCTATACATCATTCCAGTTTACAACATGAGTAGCATCGTGTACATACATATTTAAAATTGATATATGAAAAACATTATGTATTTCTAAATCTGGTGGCAGGGCCAGTTGGTATGCCACTGGTCCAACCTTGGACAATATTTCAAAAGGACCACAATACCTGGGTGCTAACTTGGCACAGCTTCCCAATTTTAATGAACTCTTTTTCGGTCTTACCTTGAGGAATACATGTTCACCAACCTGGAACTCTTTATGAGTCGTTTTTAAATCTGCTTGACTCTTTTGCCTATCTTGGGCAACTTTTAAATTTCCTTGTACCTGTTTCACAATTATTTCTAACTCCTGCAATAATTATTGTCCTAAAACAACTCTATTTACTAGGTCATTCCAAGAAACAGGTGTATCACATTTCCTACCATAAAGAATTTCAAATCGGCTAAGTTTGGATGATGCATGATAATGGTTATTATATGCAAATTCTGCTAAGTGTACGTAGTCTTCCCACTTACCAGGTTGATCCTTAACATACATTCTCAGTAAGCCTTCCAAAACTTGATTTACCCTTTCTTTCTATCCATCCATTTGTGGATGAAATGCGGTGCTGAAATTTAAGGTTGTATTCAACCCTTTGAACAATGACCTCCAAAATTTTCTAGTAAACTTAGAGTCTCGATCTGAAATTATCACCTTTAATATACCGTGTAGTCGAAAAATCTGATTCATGAAGATTTCTGCAATGTGTAGAGCTTTGTGAGTAGTATTTACAAGTATAAAATTTGCTGCTTTGCCGAGTTTGTCCACTACCACCATGATAGAGTCATTTTGTTTCTGGTTTTTGGGTAATCCAGTAATAAAGTCTATGCTTATCACTTCCCATTTCCAACTAGGTATAGGTAATGGTTGCAACAATCCATCAAGATGTTGGTGTTCAATTTTCACTTTTTGACAATCCAAACATTTAGCTATGTACTCTGCTACTTCATCCTTCATTATGGACCAATAATATTGCTTCCTTAGCATAGTAATGGTCTTTTGATAACCTGGATGACCAAAATAATGACTTTTATGCATCTTGTTTAAAATCAAAATTTGTATTCCTGGTATGTCTGGTACATACAATCTGTTTTTATACAGCAATAACCCATTTTCCTTCATGCTGTAATCTGCCATAAGATTTTCAAAACTGTTGTTTGTTGTCTTTTCCTTTATTTTTCTGTATTCTTCATCTGTTTTACTCTTTTCAAGAATCTGATTTTCCAAATCTATTGAATAAGTACTGATGACTGAAATAAAATTCAGTTTTGCCTTACGACTCAAAGCATCTGCAACCTTGTTCTCCTTCCCTTTAATATGTTGAATTTCGAAATCATACTCACTTAAGAAGGTCAACCATCTAGCTTGTCTAGCGTTTAGATTTGCCTGATCTAATAAATATTTCAGACCCATATTATCTGTCAACAATGTGAATTTTCTGCCAATAAGGTGATGACGCCACATTTTTAAGGCATGAATTACTGCCAATAACTCTAAATCATAAGTAGAGTAGTTCTTCTCATGTATTTTCAGATTTCTAGATTCATATTCCACTACATGCCCTTCCTGTGTTAGGACTCCACTGAGTCCGTCATTGCATGCATCTGTACAAACTATAAAATCCTTGTTAGGATCTGTTATCCCCAATATAGGTGTTGTAGTCAATAATTCCTTTAACTTCTTGAAACTGTCAGAACATTTCTGATCCCACACAAATTTCTTCACTTTCTTCTGCAAGGAAGTTATGGGGTTGGAAATCCTTGAAAACCCCTCTATAAATTTTATGTAATATCCAGTAATGCCCATAAATGATCTTACATCTGACACATCCTTAGGAACTGGCCAGTCATTGATGGCCTTTATCTTGTCGGGGTCAACTGAGATTCCTTCTTTAGAAATTATGTGTCCTAAATACTAAATTTTATCCTTGTGGAAATCACACTTACTAAACTTAGCATAGAGTTGATGATCTCTCAAAACTTGTAAAATAATCCATAGGTGTTCATCATGCTCTCATTTACTTTTAGAATACACTAAAATGTCATCTATAAACACAACAACAAACTTGTCTAAGTATTTATGCAGAATATTATTCATGAAACACATAAATACAGTCGGGGCATTAGTCAAGACAAATGGCATGACTATGAACTCGTAATGTCCATACCGAGTTCTGAAAGCTGTCTTGAAAATATCTTCATCCTTAACCCACACTTGATGATATCCTGATCTTAGATCAATCTTTGAAAATATCATTGCTCCACGCAGTTGATCAAATAGATCTTCTATGCGGGGCAACGGATACCGATTCTTGATTGTCATCTTATTAAGCTGGTGATAATCTATGCACAGTATTAGGGTTCCATCTTTATTCTTAACAAATATGACAGGTGCTCCCCAAGGAGACACACTCGGTCTTATATAATTCTTATCAATCAGTTCCTTCAACTGTGATTTCAATTTGTTTAATTCCAGTATATTCATTTTGTATGGGGATTTAGAATTTGGTACTGCTCCTGGTATTAACTCAATGGTAAAATCTAAATCTCTTTTAGGAGGTAATCTTGGAATCTCCTAAGAAAATACATCCTTAAAATCCTTTAGAATTTCAGTTTGTCCTCTTTACAGATAAACTCATCGTTTACTACATTTACTGCAAACAACTGACATCCTTTCCTAACTGCCCTCTTAACTTGCATGGCTGAAATCTGTCTAAGGGTTACCTTTCTTAGGATACCTCTTATCTCTACATTTTTTCCTTCTTAATTTAAACATGTAAAACTTTTTTCGTAACAGTTCAGAATGACATGATGGGCTTCTAACCAGTCCATCCCAATTATAATATCATAAGATCCTAAAGGTAAAATATTCAACTTGATTTGTGTCTGTAATTGATTCATGGATAAAGCACAACTTTCTATAAAATCTGATACTTTTCTCTTTGTTCCAGTTGCTAGTCTAACTAACCAAGATTTACTGAACTTTTATGTTTTTAAATTAAGACTTTCCACTATATCTGGTGATATATAACTTAAGCTAGCACCTGGATCAATTAAAACAGTAACAAGATGATTTTGTAGCATACCTTCAATCTCTACCATAGAGATTTGATGATCTGCTTGCCTATTGTCGAGTGTTGCATTGATTCGGGGCATCTCCCTTGCTACGTCTCCGACAGTAGGTTCAGTCTGAATGGAGTGAATGTTTTTAGCTTTCCGCTTCCTCAAGGGACATTCTGATGCATAGTGGGGACCTTGACACTCGAAACATTTGATGGGTTCCTTTTGCTCATTGGTCCTGGTATTATTAGGAGCATTTCAAGGTACTATAGAATTCTGCTGTTAATTATTTCCAGAATTATTCCCTTGATAATTTTTATTCTGAAATTTTTTCTTTTGGAAACCGGAATTTCCACTGAACCTGAAGTTTTTCTTTTTCAGCTCAAAATTTTTGGGCTTATGACTTTTCCAATTTGACATTCCTTCTCTTTTCCGATTTGTGTCATAACAAAAAACTGCCTTTCTCATAACCTTTTCCAAGGTCTTAGGACTGTCATACTCGATTTTGTCCTTAATATTGAAATGTAGGCAGCTCAAGTATCTTTGAATTTTCAGTTTCTCTTCTATGAGGTATGGCACATATCTTAGTAAATTCAGAAATTTACTGTTCATTTCCTTCATGTTCACACCTCCCAGCTTCAAATCGTAGAACTCTTTGGATTTTTCTTCATAGTACTATTCAGATAAAAACTTCTTCTTAAAGTATCGTTTACAAGTACTCTAGTTTACATCTTTATCCTTGATACCTTTTACTCTTTTGATGTCCTGCCACCAAATATCTGCTTTTCCGATCAAGTTATATATAACCATTTTTGTTTTCAAGGACTCTGAATAGTTATAAATATGGAAATATTTCTTCATATCAGACAGCCATGCTTCAACTGTCTCACCCTTCTTAGTTTCTCCATTGAAACTTGGAGTTCTAATCTTTTTGAACTCCCCAGAAATTTGTTCATTCTCTTTATGGCTTTTCTTTCTGAGTTTGTCATCCCCTTTACTGATATCGCTTGAATAGTTATGCCTCTTTTTGCGTTCTTCAATAGCATCTCCTGATGATGTCGAACTACTATTCACATCATCGATTTTCATTTTCTTACTTTTGTTACCATGAGGCAGATCCTCAGCCTTGGAGATATCTTCATTGTCCCTCTCTTGCTCATCAATTGGGCACTGTTCAAACATCACTTGGTTTAACTCTTCTTGCGCATTCATAATTCTTTCATTCTGTTGTTTCACAGATCTAATTTCTACCTTTAATTCCTGAAACACACGTAACAATTCTGACAAATTGTTATTTAATTGAGTTCTCCATACCTATAACTTAAATAATTTATATATAATACCACAGTTAAAATTTTAATTAGTAAGATTTTCTGCTGTAATAAAATTTCTGTTGCGTGTTCTTGGACCCTTTTCAGGCCTAGAGCTTGAACATATGCTCTAATACCACATGTAACATCCCGCAATTTCCAAAAAAAAATAAAAATTAAAGTAGCCAGAATTAACTATTTAATTTAATGCGGAATAAAACAAAATAAAATAAAAGCTTAACTAATGTAATTAATGACGATGTCCTGTCATTATCTTCAATAATTAAGATGTAAAGGAAAAATCTACTTAACTAAGCGGATGTCAAACACTTCAATAAACGACTCTTTTTGACTAAGCAGATGAGTACAATATTTCTGATTTGTGTAAGTTCTATAAATGCATACAACTTGTATCGAAATGAGAAACTTGAAGGAATACTGACAGTTTGTTTGTATGTCTTATGAAGGGGTCCTATGAGACACCCTGGAGCTTACTTAGCTATGTTTATCTAAGGCTGTTGAATCTTGTTTTCATGTGCAGACCGCAGGTAAGAATTTCTACAAGACAACATAAAAATAAAGTAAAAGTACTTGTTTTCTTTTAAGTTTGTCGTCAATGTAAAAGAATTGAGTGTTAAGTACTTTCTTGCGACGCCCTAGAAAAGACAGAGGTATGGATACTTAGTCCTAACTAGTTTATATGATGGCTTCCGATACTCTTCTAGGTTCTAATTTTTTTTTGCATTGTCCAAGTACTTGTTAAAATACTCCAATTAAAGATCATATAAAATATCGCCATTATAGTCAAGGTAGTTGTTCTAAAAGTACTCATAATACTATAGACTTAGCAATATTATTATATTATAAGTTTATAAAAATGCTAAAATAAATGGAGTATAGAAATCCTAGTTACTATGCATTTATGAAAATACAACACCATATAAATGCAATATTAATGTGCCTAGTCATTGGACTTATATGAATTATACATATAACTATAATGTTATGATTTTTCATATTTCAATAATATATATATATAATTTTTATTTCGAAATAATGAAATAATTTCATAACAATATGACATTACAAAATGTAATATATGAAATGCAATATATATAAATTGAAATATATGAAATGAAATGCTAATGTAACATTAGCACTATATTATAAACATAATATAATATAATCGAAACAATTGCTAACACTATGGTTAAACTATACCATAAAAAAAGCACGATATAATCGACATTTGAAAAATAATACGAAGTAGAGTTTAATTATGCCATGAACAAATGTATGAAATAGTTGAAATATGAAACTAATGCAAACAGGATTAAACTATACTATAAAACCACGATTATTTTCCTAGGTTGATAACATATATGATATTGTATCCAAACATTTATGAAAAAGTTGACAGAAATGATTTTGATGTTGGCAGGGTTGTCAGACTTTGGTTGACATTCAATGCTCCATTCACACTCCAAAGTGGAATGTCAAGCTGTCATGCCACTCCATCCTTCCACGTTATCATAACTGATGAAACGGTGTTAAGTCCTAGCTAGCACGCATAGATGGTTGATTCCTCCTCCTAGATGTACGCTGTAACACCTCTGAATTATGCGTTGCTGGCTCCGTTGTAGATGGTGTAATTAATATGTTATTAATGCTATCTTGCTCAGTTTACGACGAAGCACCATTGGCACTCTACTATCCGTTGATCTCGGCAAGTCTCGATCATTGATTCTTAACCCTAGCATCGTGGTGTGTAAAAGAACTGCACTGCATTCCCGGTATTCATTGTTGAGTTGAACGGGGCCAACAGGCTGCTCAAATGAAGGTAGATGGAATTGCTACTCCGGGGTTTCGATCTTGGACCTGTAGGTTGTTGATTTGCATAAGAATTACAGGGTTACGCCCTCTGTCAATATTCCTTCAAATGTCTTGGTAGTGTTGGAGTCATTCTAGTCCATGTTAATGCAAATCCATTCGGTCGAGGGTTCGAAACTCCGGTGAATGAGTAACCTTCTGTGTTTTTAAACAATAGTTGCTATCTCGTGACGAAGGCTTCGTCGAAAGTCTTGGGATGCAGAAAAGCATGGTTCTGAACTTTAAAGGTAAATACTAAACTTTAAAAACATTACATTGCAGTATCATTGCTTTGTATTACTTGTAACTCGTTTTAAAACTCGGTTGTGGCATTTTTTCCAAGTACCCACTTCCAGTTTAGCTTCAGTGTGTTCGTAGAGAATGGATAATCCTTCATTTTCCTACGGTAAGCTCTGATGTTTCCTGCAATCTCTCGTAGGGAATTTGATGTTGTCTCGTAAGTCAATAGTTCGGAAAGAAACTCTGAAAGTTTTCAACATTTGGCCGAACGAAGTTTAGGTTTAGGTTTTTGGTTTTTAAAATCAACTGTATAGTGAAGATGATGGATAACTTCACCATCTTTCTCGTTGCCTTAATGGCTCTTGATGTATGGTTAATAGTTGATAAGGGTTTTAGTCTTTCATTAGTCTTGTTAGAATTTTTTAAGGATAACACCATGTGTAAAGTCTTGACAATCCACGACTCTCGTGTTTGAGATTTTTTTTTTTTTTTGATGTGGAAAGGAGCATGTCTTGTGTAACAAAAACTTGATGTTTTGTGAAATGAAAACTCTGAAATGAAATGTTTAAATGGAAAAGATGTTGAGGATTTTTGTTGGCTGCTTTCTGGATAGACCCAGGTTTTCAGGATGCGCAGCAACAAACACCCCTTTGGTGCACTGGCCCTTTCGGCAACGAGCTGCGCAGCAGCCCGAAGTCTCACCCGAAGTGGCTATTGGGGGGCTAAGGAATCAGGTTTCCTTAACCTAGGTGGTGTGGAGTCTATATTCTTCTCCCTTCCCTTCTTGCAGGTAACCCCGGAACAGAGCGCCTTACTCTTCCATAGGTCTCCCAGCGCTACGGTGCTGGAACTTACTCTCTCGCCCGAGCTGCGCGGTAGCTCTGCACCTGCGCACGAGTCTCTTACCCGCTACCTCCGATACAATGTGTATTGTCTCTTATCTTGTGCTACAACGCAGTAACACACCCCTTTAGCACTGCGACGACAGTGCTCTTACAGACTCCTTCGACAATGCACAAGTACAACTTCCACTGGAGCTTCCAGGATTTATGTTACATACTCATTCATAAAGATAGCGAAAAATTCATAGCAACATAGACAGTAAAGCAAAGAAATGCAATCACATAAAGCATCAGCACAACAACAAGAATTACGTGGTTCACATCCAGGAGGGAAGCTACGTCCACAGGAACTATGTTTTATATTATCTTGAGATGGGGATAACACAGTTCCGCTGCGCACACAGCTGCAGCCTTATATCTTTCTGGGAAACTCCACGCACATAGCTGGGAGCCCTTCTCTTAGATCTATTCTCTTCTTCTAAAAATATTACAATGACAAAGACATACAATTACATTCCCCTCAGTCCTCTTGCGACTGGCCGATACATACAATGGCCTTTATGCCAAGCGGTCTCCTGCGAAATCGCGGCCTTCTTACATGCACAAAATGATCATAAACAGCTTACAAAATACAGCAATACAAATGACTCAGACATCAACTCAGACTGTCTGTGTAACTCAGTAACTATCTACCTCTCTAACCTTCTAACCAACCAACCAACCCCTTTCCCTTTTACAATTACACATATATATAGGTGGCCCTGAGGGTCGCACCTTTACAAAACTGTGGGCCTTTCCCCAACAGTGATCCCCCAGAACCCTAACCACTGACACGGCTAGGGGTACTGTAGGCGCCTCTTGCAGTCACGTTGCAGCTTCCTACAGACTCCGCGATTTCCGGCGCAGATCGCGGGTATGGGCACCGCTTCATCGTTCTTTGCTCCTTGTCCTTCGCCTTCAATGCTTCGGCCCGTTGCTCTTCCTTGGTCCGAGCAACCATAACCCCTGTACTTTTCCTTAATGAGGGTAGATGATCCCTCTATTCTGCTGCTTCATTTATTGTGGTGGTTGAGCTTCCTACTCGACCACATTTACTCTCCTTTGACTTGTGCATGCGAGCTCCGCAATTTTCGGCTCGCAATCTGTGGTGAGCTCGTCCATCTGGCGCCGTACCGTGCACTGTTCATTTCTGCCCAAAAATGGTGCTTTTCCTCAAAATTAGCACTTTTCCTTCAAACTTAGTGCTTTTTCCTCAAAATTTTGCAGCTTTACCCTAGCTGTGGCCTATGCTCCAACAGGCCCCTAACACTTACTTGTGGCTCGTCCTTGAGCCACTCGCACTAGCTTGCGGTCGCTTTAGTTGTGCATCTGACTTTGCTTGGGTCGCAGCGAAGGCTTGCTTCCACTGCGCAATAGCGGAGTCCATGTCTTCCACGCACTTCGTGGCTGTCTGCACCAGGTCTGCAGTAGCTTCTTCTCCTTCTACGTCGTCGATCAACTCTTGAGACTCAGAAAATGCTTTGACCTTGGCCTCTGCTTGAGCAACAAGTTCAGCATACTCATCCATAAACAGCTAAATGATGTTAGTGAGAGTAGCATCTTTGTTTCTGAGCCTGTGTAGTTCTTGCTGGACTTTGCGGACTTTGCTCATCTTTCTCATTTTGGTTAAGCCTTCCAAGGGCTTAGCTTCTTCGTTCAGAACAGTTAGGGACTGTTCTGCTGCTTCCACTTGTTCCACAAGGGAAACTTTAGAAGGGAGCTTCTCGAGCTCAGCCCAAGCCTGCATAGCTTGCGTCATTAACTACTGGGCTTCATCTGTTTTGCACTTCATTTGGGTAGAAGCTATGCGCAGTGCTTCAAGTCATTCTTGCGTCTCATCTACGGGAGGCACTACAACACGAGCTTCCAACTTGGCGAGCTGCTTTCTATGGTCCTCAGCCATAGCAACTACTTGCTGTTCTAGGGCTTGTGCCCTTCTGCCGATGCGTTGCACTTTCTCAACTATAGGAAGGTCTGGTTGAATATGGCAAGCTGGCTGCTCCTGGGCAATTTCATCGACGACATTCCTTAGCCCAGTGTCTTTCTCTTCGTGAAGTTCAAGCTGCGCAGAGATCTCCTTATAGCCTGCCCTTAACTCTACTTCCTGCGTCTGCAGTCTTTGATTGGCATGGAATGTGGAGAGCTCCCTAGCTCTTAGCTCAGTAGAGACCTGCTCCTGAACCAACTGTAGAGTTTCAACGGAATTAATGACAAATTTATTTCAATAGGGCCAACCGCGCTTACCTGCAGTGCAACCAGAGGATGCGGGAGTGTCATGCTTGCAGGTGGGATGTGGACGATAGTGTGCCTCTCTGTAGGTACTTCAAGTCGCTCGGTGCTTGTAGATGCTTGCGGCGCCTATGAGCCGGATGCTGGCGCATGGGTCTGCACAACTCGTCCTGCGAGACCTTTCAATTCCACGAGCTGCAGGTCCAGAGCACTTCTGATATCGGCCTGAGAGGCACGCAGCTCACGAAATTGCTCCTTCAAGTACTGGTCAAGCCCCACGACAAGGGTCTCATAGGGATCTCTAGTCACTTCTACGGGGTGCGACAGCTTTTGCTTCTTGGTAGCTGGTCCTGATGGACCTTCATCATTCTTTTGCGCGACCTTTTCCTTGCCCTTATCTTTCTCTGGCGCCTCAGGGGGTGGCATCGTGGAAACAATTTCAGCGGCCTGCTTCCATTCATCTGGCCAGGACTTCACAGTGTCCTCCACGGTAGTCATTCGGTAGAGCCCTACGACCCATTCTTTCGACTGAATTCCGCGAGGGTGGAAATAGATTTCATGCAAGTTGGCAGAAAAGACCAACTTCGTTCCATAGAGTTCTGCAGTCTCCTCAGTAAGCCTTGGCATCTGTAGGACGGTATCCCTAAGGATATGGTAGTACTCGAAGAACATGGCGTGGTTCATCTTACGCTTCATGGGATTATTAGAATCCCATATATTGACATAGCGCATCCCTATAACCTCTCCTAAACGGCGTAGAAGAAACTAAGTGTTGGGCGGTTCCTTCCACCCGACAAAGGTACACAAGATTAGGAGCCAAGAAAAATGGAACAGCTGATTGGCGGTGTCCTGAACGTTCCGGCAGTCATCCAAGAATGTATTCAGGAGGAAGAGACACCAGTTATACTGCTCACCCTCCGCAGCTGCAACTGCAAGCTCTACAACAGCTCCAAGGACTTCTTTAGGTCGGCACTTCGTTAAAAGTCTGCCTGCGAGTAGACTGCCTGTGAATCTGAGTGCTTCATCTTCAACGACAGTGAGGTCATAAGCCCGACCTCCTCTTGACAATTTGTATTTCTGTACCACCTATGCAGCAAGCTTTCGGTCCTTGTCTTTACCAACGAAATGGACGTTGGGGTCCTTACCAACCTTAGATAGGCCGATAATTTGGTGAATCAGGTCCACATTCAGATCAATTGGCCTCCCTAGCCAAAGATAGCCACCATGAACACAGGATAATAGGACCTTAACAACCGCATTAACTTCATTGCTACGCCCGAAGTGCGGTAGCTTCAACAGGTTCAACAGTCCTGGCCTCTCTAGATTTACTGCAAATTCCTGCGGGACAAATTCATCAATCTTTTTAACAGGATTATGGACCACTATCAGATAGTGATCTGGTGCAAACTGAGGATACGTTCTATAATATCCCAAGTTGAAGTCAGAAAACTTAACCAGCGGGAGATGTCCAAGCAGGGATCCTTCTTCTTGCATGACTTCCGCCATTGGTGGCAGCGGAATCGAATACTTGGCATTCTTGGGAATACGCACCTCGGGTGCATCATCTGGGCGCGAAGGAATGTAGTTAACCAGAGTGGCCAAGGGCTCTGGAACAGGTTCCTCCGGCTGCTGCTGCTGCTGCTGGTGTTGTTGCTGAGACGCCCTTGTGCCCGGGGACTGTCTGGGATCAGGAAAACTAGGAAGCTCGACAATCTTGATCGAGGTACCCATACCGAAATCTAACCCTCTGCGTCTGAATTGATGGATGAATTATTCAGTTGACAGTTTCTCCATCATGAACTTGCATACACGACAAACACTGAACCACAAAGAGCGGAATGACGTAGGATGCGAACTCTGAAAAATGGGAAAGCAGTCTGCATGACACGGCTCTGAAAACAATGACTTAGACTCTCAAACAGGATAACTATACAATGCAATCGCAAGGAAATTTAACCCAAGCATATACGAATGAGGGGTATTTATAGCTGAAGGCGGTAGTAGATGTGGACAGGTGGCGCTAATGACCATTGGCGCCTAAGCGGATGAGTTAACAATCCCCCTCCCCCCGTGCCTCTGTGGTGCATTAAATGCGAAGGATGGGCTCTGACAGCCTTCGGGAGATGAGCTAAGGTGTTTGGCTCCTTAATTAAATGCGAATCTTAGGGAAATCAAGCCGAATCTGATAGAGCAAGTACAATTAAATGGCGGTCTCATCCTTCATTAAGACTTGGACGCGGCTACAGAACTACCACAATTCAAATTTTTGGCGGGTAACTTCAGCATGGGTAACTGTGCACATGGAGGGCTCCATGGCGAGGAGAACTCCGCAAGAGCAACAAATAGAAAACATGGAACTCCACAAGAGTGAAAGTTCGACAACCAGGGGGACTTCGCAAGAGCGAAAATAGGCTCTCTCAAAACAGGCTTTATTAATTGCGCGGATGCTTCGAGGAACTGTGCGGGAAGCCAGAGACTGAAAATGTCTCGTGACTTCCATGTAGACTGATAAGTGCAATTCCTCTTTCAACTACACTTCACATCTACACAACTTTAGCAACTGATTAGGTCGACAGGGCGGAGTGGCCGTCGCGATAAAGCTTGAGCTGACTCCCGTTGATCATTGTGGGTAGCAACTCTCCATTATGCTTCGCAAGCTGAACTGCTCCACCTTCGGTTATCTTCATCACTTGAAAAGGGCCTAACCAATGTAGACGAAACTTGCCTGGAAACTTGATGAATTTACTATCATAGAGGAGTACCAAGTCTCCTTATTGAAAGACTTTATTCTTAATATGCCTGTCATGCCAATCCTTTTGTCTCGCCTTCTGCACTTGTTGATGGAATCCAGCTAAAATCCTGTCTTCTTCTAAGGAAACCAACTGTGACATCCTTTCACTCATAGTACCAGTATCTGCCATTTCTGTAATTTGAGCAATTCTGAGACTAGGAACAATGTATTCCATGGGCATGACTGCTTCTTGTCCATACACCAAACTGAAAGGTGTGTGACCTGTTAATTTCTTGCATGTGGTTCTGTAAGCCCATAACTCAGCTGTGACTCTAAGGTCCCAATCATCTCTTTGTTGATTACAGATCTTGGTCAGGGCATTCTCCAGAATCTTATTGAATGCCTCCACCGTACCATTAGCTTGAGGGTGGTAGGGTGTACTCTTATGGTGACTAATGTGGAATTCTTCAGTAAGGGCCCCTATAGTCTCGTTCAGGAAATGTGTGCCCTGATCACTCATTAGAATCAGTGGACATCCAAATCTAGTGACAATATTCTAAAAAATGAACTGCGCGGCAGTGACAACATCGCAATTCTTAACTGGCTTCGTCTTAGCCAATCTGGTGAGGTATTCAGTAGTTGTGATGATGTATCTTGTGCCAGTTCTCTTTCCTGGTGGGTTGATAGGTCCCACAAAATCAATGGCCCATTTATCAAAAGCACGCACTGTTATCTGGGGTCTTAGCGGCATTTCATCTCTTCTTGAAGGTTTTCCTGTTCACTGGCACACATCGCAACACTTGCAGAATTCCTTAGTATCCTTGTGCAATGTTGGCCACCAAAGACCTACGGCTAAGATATTTTGCGTAGTCGGCTTTCCTGCGAAATGGCCTCCTGCGGTTCCTGAGTGCGCTTCTGCGATTATGGAGTTCTTCTCATGTGGTAAAATGCATCTGTGCAAGACTTCATCAGGGCCCAACTTATAGAGTTGGCCTGCTATCAAAGTGAATTCTGCGGCTTTGGCAATGAGTTGTTTCTTCTGCTGTATTGTGAACTCAACTGGCGCTTGCCCTGTAGTGAGAAACTCAAGAATATCGGAATAATATTCGTCTGCTACTTGAATAGAAAACAGTTGCTCATCAGGCAGATTGTTCTCCAAATTTGTAGGTTCCTCCCCTAACTCTATCCTAGATAAATGGTCAGGTCCTGCATTCAATCTACCTGGCTTCACAATAATCTCAAAATCATACTCCTGGAAGAGGAGTAGCCATCTGCAAATTCTTCCCCCTAACACTGGCTTATTGACCAAGTACTTCAAGGCAAAATGGTCAGTATACATTTTAAAATGAGCACCCAATAGATAGTGTCTGAACTTCTGTAAGGCACACACCATAGCTAGTCCTTCTCTTTATGTAGTGGTGTAGTTCTTCTCAGCTGTAGACAGGTTTCTGCTAGAGTAAGCAATGGGGTGGTCAATACCTCCTTCTCTTGGTTGTGTCAGTACAACACCCAATGCTATGGAAGAATCACCTACATGAACATGAAATGGTTTTCTCCAGTCTGGGAAAACTATAATAGGTGCTGTGACCATCTTTCCTTTAAGTGTGTCTAGGCTCTGTTGGCATTCTTTGGTCCATTGGAATTTTGAATCCTTTTTCAACAATCTTTCCATAGGCGCAATGATCTTTGCATAACCCTTGATAAATTTCCTGTAGTATCCTGTATGTCCCAATGTAGTGCGCAATTGTTTGATTGAGTTGGGCACAGGCAAGTTAGCAATGATGGCAACCTTCGCAGGATCCATCATGAGTCCTTGTATGCACACAATGTGACCCAACAAAATACCAAAAGGAGCACAAAAGATACATTTTTTCAAGTTAAGGGAGATCTGATACTGTCTACATTTTTCTAACATCATCCTTAGGTTCCCTATATGGTTCTTTAGTAAACCAAACATAGTCTAGTCATCAAAATAGACTTCTAGAAACTTATGAATGAATTCTTTAAAAACAACCACAACGACTCTAGAGAAAATAACAGGAGCATTTTTAAGACCAAAGGGCATTACCGTATACTGGAATGAGCCCCATTCAGTCGCAAAAGTGGTCTTATGGCGGTCCTTTGGATGGATTCTGATCTGATTGTATCCTGGAAAGCCATCAGTGAAGGAGTAAGCCTCTTGTCCTCCAACATTGTCAAGGACTTCGTCTGTAAAGGGCATAGGAAATGGATCATGCGCTGATGCATCGTTGAGCTTGTGTAGGTCCACACAGATTCTTATTTCACCTTTTGTCTTTTTCTCTTGTACCACCATAGGACTAATCCAATCACTTTCCTCTACTGGCTCAATGATACCAGCTGCAAGCATCTTATCAATTTCTTCTCTGACCTTTTCTTTATATCGTGGGTTTAACCTATACGGGCGCTGTTTTACTGGTTTAGCATCCGCTTTCAAAGGTATGCGCATAACTCCTAAATCTGCTAGGATGCCTTTCATTTATGTAAACTTGGTAGGAAAGATATCCTAGTACTCATGTAGTAAATCTGCAATATGGCCAACAGTTTCATCATCCCAATAATATCCTATAGAGGCAACCTTGGGTTCGGCTTCTGTGCCAATGTTAATCTTCTTGAGCTTGATGTGTTCTGTAATGGTAGGGATATCAAGCTGAGGGCCTTCGACTTTGCGCGTCCCTTCTGAATCTGGAATATTGATGTTGCGAGGATCATCATCCTCTTCTCCAGTGGTGAAATTATAGCATTCCAGGGCATGTTCCATCTGGACAACCCAATCTGGTTGAGAGTACTCTAGTAAAGGACATTGTGCAAATACCTTCTTTCTGATACACTTTAAAGCCTGATTGATGCTTGGATGTTCTGACTCAAAGCTGAAAGTGAGCTAAAAACTTTCAATCATGAGAGGCCAAGTGATAGTGCCTCTGCGCAATTCTGTTTTAGTGTACCAGTTCCTTGGAACTATATCCAACGTGTGGATGAATAGGTGAACCCACTCATCCTCTGGAATATCTGACCATTGCTGAATACATGCTTCAACATGTGACCTGGGGTCACTCTGTCCATCATATTTGCGCAAAACTCCTGCTGTAGTCTCTTGAAATCTATGTAGTATCAACCTGTGACAGTCTTGCCATGTGTCGATATTTTTTTTATGCACACCCCACCATCTTGCGGGTGTAGCACGCAATGCTACATCCAATGACTGTATGCGCTGCTCATCTGGGATTTCTTGTTCATATGCATGTATGAATTCACTTACTACAGTTAAAATCAAAGATTGGAGTGTTATTCAATTCTATGCCAATCCATCGAATGGATTTATTCATCATGGCGGAATGCCTTGCAGAAACCTCATGTAAGTGATTCTGCCAGTTTTCCAGTCCTGCTTCCGAATTTGATGTGCACGAGCTATCGCATCGCTAGCTGATATGGCCATCCGCTGTGGGATTGACATAATCATTATGACTAGCAGTCATCTGATACAAACTTTCCATGTGGCGCACTTCTTCTTCTGCTCGAATGGGTTCAATAAACCGTGGTCCTTGAAGGGGATCAAGTGGTGCAATGACCCTAATCTGGTCATCCTCAAAGGTCATCTGTCTTTTCTTCAAATTAATGACAGCCAGATTATCAAATGCCCAGTCTATGCCTAAAAGTGCTGGGTAAGGTCTACTGTCATCCAGAATTTTGATTACTTCAAAGTCTGCAGAACTTCTTACTCCCTCAATATCAATAGGTACATTGGGTAATCTGCCCAATGGAGAAACTCGTTGTTGATTTGCTAGCCTTAGATGGATAGGAGATCTGATAAGCTGAGGACTACCCATCTGTTCCCAAGTCTGCATGGTGAGAACATTAACTTCTGAGCCTAAATCCAAAATGACTTCGTCCATTTCAAAAGCTCCAATCTGCACTGTGAGTCTCATCTCTCTTCCAGTTCTAGTATGACTCCTGATCTGATGAACAGCATGCTGCGGTGTATTCATCAAAGCAGATTGTTGACACTGATCCAACAGGTGTTGGAGTTCCATAGTTTCTTTTTCATTGCGCAACAACTTTAAGCAGCTTCTCAGGAAAGCATGAACACTGCCCAGTGTATCCTCCTCATCATGCCTTCCAGATGTAGTGGCCTGCTCTCGTACCAGGTTCTCTTGTCGTGGCACATACGGTCTAATATCATTGTGCGGTAATGCGACAGAACTTGAAGCTCGTGGATCTGTGAAATGCTCTTGAGCTTGCTTGAAAGCCTCTTTTTGATTCTGTAGGTCAAGCAGGGATGGTTTCATATTAGTGCGGCGCACCCATTGTGTCCCTGGCTTTCCAGTTCCCGACTCTGGCGCACCAGTGGTTGCACCACTGCACGTCACTATATTAACTGTAGGGTCTGGTTCTCTTTTTTCTGCTGCAATCAACTGAATATTATTGTAAACCTGTGGCTTCTTTTCTTGCATATTGGCCATCAACTGAGGGCATTCTTCAATGACATGATCATAAGATTTACAATATCTGCAGGTGGTTGTAGGGTTTTGGAAATCCCTTGCATAATGGCCTTGAGCTCCACAGTTATAGCAAGTGATCTATCCTCTTCCACGACCAAAACCTCCTGCGCGTCCTCGGCCCCTGTAATTTCCTCCTCGGCCTTCGCGAGCTGGGTCATACTGCGGACCTGCTGTGGGTCCCTGTGGTTCTGACTGTACTCTATAAATATCATGTTTTCTTTCTATCATAAGCTCATATGCTCTGCAATTGTTCTCATCATGGCCTACTGATTTACAGAAATTGCAATATAGATTCTTTGGAGTTTGTACATATTTCTGTAACAAGTGACACTCTTGTGGTCTGTGGCCTCTAGTTCTACAGATTTCACACCAAGGCCCCTGAGCCTGTGGTAAAGGGTTAGGTTCTCCAGTTGCAATATAATCTATGAAAAAAGGACAATGGTCCTTTGAATGTCCTTGTGCTCTACACTTTGTACACCAAATTTTTTCTTTAACATCCTTTCCTTTTTTAATATCATGCACTTGCAAGGTTAGGTTTGCTATTTGGTTCTGCAACTGCGCAACATCGTTGCTTGTTCCAGCAATTGGTGAAGCTTCTAGTTTCATAGCCGTCTCTAGAGCTTGTTCTTGAGTAGTAAGATTATGTTGCATAAGAGGAAGTCTAATGTGAGGAAGCAGCATAGCAATGAACCATTCCTTATGCTGCTACGGTGCAAACTCAAAGCTTACTTGATCTATCAAGGCTTTGAACTTCTGGTCAAAGTCCCATACTGATTTTGTAGGTAACTGTTTTATGTCTTTGAGTTCTGTTATGCACTGTGATTCTGATTTAGATTTCTTGAATTCTTTAATCATAGCACTTCTTACATCAACAGGCGTCCTATTCTGTGCTACTAAGTATTTCATAAACCAGGTTAAGGCTCTCTCTCTTAGTGTGGTTGCTAACTGAAACAGCTTAACATCATCATCATTAATTTGCTTAATCGTCCAAATGGCTTCACATAGAAACCAGTGCTGCTCAGGGTCTTCTAGCCCTGTTCCTCTAAAGGTTAGTAACTTCATGTCATCACCCATCCTTCTTGCGCTAGGTTGATGCGGAGGTGCTGTGGCACTGCCTCCGGGATGGTTAAACATCGGTGGGGCTAAGGTACTAGAAGTACCGTGCGGGCTACTAGAGGGTGTTACTGTGGGGTTATTAGCACTCCCTTGTCTCTCTATATGGCTCGCTCTATGAACTTGACTATCTTCTGGGCTAGACTCAAAAGAATGCTGGTCGAGGCCTACTTTATACCGTTTTTCGCTACGAGTGCAACCAATAACTTCAAGATCACTATCAGAATCTGCGGACATTACTTGTCTATGCTATTCATCGGAAGCTATGCATAGTTTTCCTTTTTCATATAAGAGCATTTTAATCCACAAGTTCAAAGAATTTAAGAACTTACCCCTGTATGCTTTGAAGAAGCTCCTCTCAGCCTCGCTGAAGCTCTTTCTCGTATCTACTGCAAACTCGGTGATGAAGCCTTCCAGCAGACTGTTCAACCAAAAGTCTACTACGTGGGACATAGGATTATCTACCCGCTTCAAAATGCTAACTAGCTCAGGCGTCCAAACGATAGGTTGATCAACATGCACAGTGGGTTCAGTATCCGCTAGCTTGGATACCCACTCATGCAACTCGATTGCAAATGTTACAAAGAAGATTTCATGAAGTTCAGTATAAATATGCTTCTGCAACCAGTCCTCTATCTGAAGCCTAGGGCTTCTATTTTCACATTCAGTGAACTCTCTAGCCTTTGAATCAAACCACTCTTGAATTTCTTTAGTTGTAGGATTCCAGCACCACATTGCCTTCAAAATAATAGGGTTAAATCCGGCAATGGAATCATTTGTTCCGGCAACGGAACCATTTGTTGGCTGCCTTTTGGATAGACCCAGGTTTTCAGGATGCGCAGCAACAAACACCCCTTTGGCGCACTGGCCCTTTCGGCAATGAGCTGTGCAGCAGCCCGAAGTCTCACCTAAAGTGGCTATGGGGGGGCTAAGGAATCAGGTTTCCTTAACCTAGGTGGTGTGGAGTCTACAGTCTTCTCCCTTCCCTTCTTGCAGGTAACCCTGGAACATAGCGTCTTACTCTTCCATAGGTCTCCCAGCGCTACGACGCTGGAACTTACTCTCTCGCCCGAGCTGCGTGGTAGCTCCGCACCTCCGCACGAATCTCTTACCCGCTACCTCCGATACACTGTGTATCGTCTCTTCCCTTGCGCTACAATGCAGTAACACACCCCTTTAGCGCTGCGGCGACAGTGCTCTTACAGACTCCTTCGATAATGCACAAGTACAACTTCCACTGGAGCTTCCAAGATTTACTTTACATACTCATTCATAAAGATAGCGAAACATTCATAACAACATAGACAGTAAAGCAAAGAAATGCAGTCACATAAAGCATCATCACAACAACAAGAATTATGTGGTTCACATCCAGGAGGGAAGCTACGTCCACAGGAACTATGTTTTATATTATCTTGAGATGGGGATAACACAGTTCCACTGCGCACACAGCTGCAGCCTTAGATCTTTTTGGGAAACTCCACGCACACAGCTGGGAGCCCTTCTCTTAGATCTATTCTCTTCTTCTACAGATATTACAATGACAAAGACATACAATTACATTCCCCTTAGTCCTCTTGTGACTGGTCGATACATACAATGGCCTTTACGCCAAGTGGTCTCCTGCGAGATCGCGGCCTTCTTACATGCACAAAATGATCATAAACAGCTTACAAAATACAACAATACAAATGACTCAGACATCAACTCGGACTATCTGTGTAACTCAGTAACTATCTACCTCTCTAACCTTCTAACCAACCAACCAATCCCTTTCCCTTTTACAATTACACATATATATAGGTGGCCCTGAGGGTCGCACCTTTACAAAACTGTGGGCCTTTCCCCAACAGTGATCCCCAAAAACCCTAACCACTGACACGACTAGGTGTACTGTAGGCACCTCTTGCAGTCACGTCGCAGCTTCCTACAGACTCCACGATTTCTAGCGTAGATCGCGGGTATGGGCGCCGCTTCATCGTTCTTTGCTCCTTGTCCTTCGCCTTCAATGCTTCGGCCCGTTGCTCTTCCTTGGTCCGAGCAACCATAACTCCTGTAGTTTTCCTTAATGAGGGTAGCTGAGCCCTCTATTCTGCCGCTTCATTTATTGTGGTGGTTGAGCTTCCTACTCGGCCACATTTACTCTCCTTCGACTTGTGCATGCGAGCTCCGCAATTTTCGGCCAGCAATCTGCGGTGAGCTCGTCCATCTGGCGCCGTACCGTGCACTGTTCATTTCTGCCCAAAAATGGTGCTTTTCCTCAAAATTAGCACTTTTCCTTCAAACTTAGTGCTTTTTCCTCAAAATTTGGTAGCTTTACCCTAGCTGCGGCCTATGTTCCAACAATTTCCGTAAAATCGTCTTTGTTCTTGTTCTCGGCAATAGAAGCTATTTTTTATTTTTTTTCGAAATAAAATGTTGAGATGACTATAAAAACAAATGTGAAAATGTACAAATGGTTTGCTAAGGTTTTGAACATTTGGAAAATGAAACGATAAGAAAAAATGGTTTGACTGTTAAGAAGATTTGTTTTGTATCCAAACTCCAATGTGTTATGATAGCAAAACCCTACTTACAGATTTCGAAATATAGTAAGTTTTTATACTGCATTTTTGCTTAAATGTTTGAAAGGAAATAAAACAGATGAGATTTTTACTAGGTTTAGAAAAATAAAACATTAGGGTTTGATAAAGAAATTGGATATTTAACGGGGGCGGCATGTGCGTGGGGGGTAATTTTTGATCCTGGAGGAAATAAATTAGTAGATTTCTCTTGGGGACTTGGAACTAGCACCAACAATCAAGCAGAATGGCTAGCCTTGTTCTATTCTCTAGAATTAGCAGTCACCCTCAACACGAATCGCCTACAAGTTTATGGGGACTCCAGGCATGTTATTCATGCAATGAACAATGGCAATTCCCTAAAGAATGACAAAAATCGGAGAATCCAGAAAAGAATAAAACGTCTTACCCTCCCAAAGGACACACTCTATTATCATGTGCTAAGGGATCTCAATGGTAATGCTGACACTTTGGCCAACAATGGAGTCAAGTTAGAAATGGGGCAAGTAATCCTAAACAATGTTTTATCATACCACTTTATCCCCTAATGATCTCGTGTTTTAAGCACTCTCCACTATGGAAAATTTTAAGGCATATTAGCCTAAACTCTCAAGGCGATTTTTGCATTGGTCTCTGCCTTCCCCACCGCCATAGCATGGCTCGTTTATCTCACCTCACACCACGTGCTCTCCTCGTGGTGGGTACTGTTCTCACGCCTGAGCATTTATCACCCCAGGCGACGGTAGTTGATATTACATTCAACATGGACAACCCTCCATTTGATGCTCTCGGCCCTGCTCTGCAAAACCTTTGTCTCGCTCAGGAACCTGCAGTGTTGTTCACAGGTCGCTACCTCCCGGCTGAATGCGAGATGGACGGCGTCAGGCAGGCGATTGTTACTCGGAGTCGCCTCACCTATGACATCAAGGTTTACCTGTCAAGAACTTATGCTGCAGTGTGCAACACAGACAACAAAATTGATGAACTCGTGGTGGAAGACAAATACATTCATTCCAGGCTGTCTTGCTTGGAATCGTGCATGGAGGATATTGATAGAAACATCATTGAACTCATGGGGAAGCTGGAAAACGTCAAAAATGACATCTCTGCTCTTGTATACAAAACGCAATGTAGCTACGCACAGGAGGCTCCAACAGTGAACCTATAAATGGCAGAGGCGGCTTCAGTCAACCATCAGAACTATGGATAATGGCATTTCCTTGCTAGCAGGTTCTCCCAGCTGTTTTTGTTTTGAATGTATTTTTGCCTTAAATTATGTAATCAGTTTGTGAGGGTTTACCCCACTAGTAATTTCTGTGTTTTTAGGAAGTCTGATAGTAAAGAACTCCAGGGAACAGACTTTAAAAATCTCTGGAATTTTCCTGCATTAGACGCAGAGAACTGGATTTTGCCAATGTACTGAATGGTTGTGCACAACCTTTGTTAATACAACCTCTTTACCTGTTTCTGTTTAAAAAAAAAGAAATTGGATATTTAAAAACAAACATAAATAACGTAGAAATATATAAAAATAATTGTTTTAGAAATGCTACAATACAGTATATGAAAAATAGAGGTATTATCAAAATGCTTATGAGACGTTAGGAAAAAGATAGGATGCATCTGTTTGAAATCAAAGATTGTTTTGAAATCAAATATGACTGTATAAATTTATTTTGCAAAAATATCAGCACATGACAGAAAATATGAAATATATGATTTTTATTTCGAATATTTGATATCTCGACAGAACAGAGAATAGAGAAATATTATATGACTCTACTGAAAATAATTATGATACTTTCGAGTATTAACAGAGAATATTATAATTCTTAAGATGCCATACAATATTTTTTTTATATAAATGAATCATAATGTTAAATAGAACACTTACTGTAAAATGCTTTTCCATTCAACGGCAAACTGCCCATCTCTCATCTATTATTTAAATTACTCCTCTATACTAGAGTACTGTGCAAAGAACATCATGGGAAAAATATAGAGAATATTTTCTCATCAATAAATTCTAATTATTTATAATTCAAGATTAAACATAGAACAAAAAATAATGATTCTACTAAACAGAACATTTGAACTGTAACAAATTGGGAATAGCAAAACCTGGTTAACTGTAGGGAAACAAACAGCCGAAGGATCCTGTTCCACCCAACCAATTCCTGAAGACAGCCAAGTTACTTGCCTTAGGACCCTCGAGCCTATTTACTGAACCACCAGGAGGAAGAAAATTAGAAGTTTAGGATCTCCACTTGCAGTAGCAATAGTTGTCCAATCTTTGAAACTAGCAGTCCAAAGGACCTACACAAGCACCTCTGGTTCTATTATCAAAATAGTTTGCAGACTTATGATTGCACTCCCAACTAGTCTCCCTATTCGAATCTCTCAGTGATCACTTGATGCACATAAGGAATATTTCTGTAGAAAAAAATTATGTAAGAGCTGCCTACTCAATTCGAATTTGCCTTATTTAGGCTTCCTAGGCCTTTTCAGTTGTTACTTGGTCATTAAATGAGCTGCCTGCCCACTCCCACCACCTGCGGGATAGTGCCACATTATTAGGGGTAGTTGTCCCATAACCAATAGCTAGTGGTGAACTGCAATTGCTGCCATCTGTCCCATGCTTTCCAACAACTTCCATTCCTCCTAGTGGGTCAGTGAACACTCATTTAACAGTTCCCTTGGGTGTTTGTCTCCTACTTTAATTTATTAAATAATAATAATTCAGTAATTACATTCATCCTTGACCAAACTTGGTCATAATTTCAAAACTATGAAATTAAAATTTAACATAAAGTATTTTGAAAATAAAATATTATTTTCAGAATTTGGGTAGGTGACAGCTACATGACCCATTTCCCACTCCTTTTACAGATGAAGTCTTAGACAATGTTGGAGGGAATGAGGCCTACTCTTTTACTGATGGATTTTCTGGATACCATCAGATAAGAATTGATCCAGTAGATAGACACAAGAAAACCTTTTCTACTGAATGGGGATCGTTCCAGTATACAGTAATTCCCTTTGGTCTAAAGAACACACTTCCATCTTTTCTAGAGTTGTTGTTGCAGAATTTAAAGATTTCATGCATAAGTTTCTAGAAGCATACTTTGATGACTAGACTGTATTTGAGTTATTGAAGAACCACTGTAAAACCCTCAGAATGATGCTAGAAAAGTGCATACAGCATCAGATATCCTTGAATTTGAAGAAGTGTGTTTTTTGTGTACCTTATGGTATTATGCTAGGACACATTGTGTGCAGACAAGGCTTGATGGTTGATCCTGCGAAGATCACAGTGATTGTGAATTTGCCTACACCCACCTCAGTAAAGCAGCTACGCACAACATTGGGGCATACACGTTATTACTGAAAGTTTATAAAGGGTTATGCTTAGATAACTGCATTGATCCTAGTTTTTCCAGAATGGGAGAATCTGTTTCATGTACATGTTGATGCTTCATGTATAACATTGGGTGTTGTACTAGCACAAACAGGAGAGGGAGGTATTGACCATCCCATTGCATTTTCGAGCGGGAAGCTCTCATCTGCAGAAAAGAATTATACGACGGCTGAGAGAGAAGGTCTAGCTATGGTCTACGCATTACAAAAATTCAAGCACTATTTACTCGGTGCGCACTTCTCTATGTACACTGACCATTCAGCTTTCAAATACCTAGTCAACAAGCCAGTGTTAGGGGGGAGAATCTGTAGATGGTTGTTACTCTTTCAGGAGTATGACTTTGAAATTGTAGTTAAGCTAGGAAGATTGAACTTAGGACCTGACCATCTGTCAAGGATCGAGTCAGGAGAAGAACCCACACATTTAGAATATAGTATGCTTGATGCGCAGTTATTTTCTATATAGATCATAGATAGATACTACAAAGACATTGCTGATTTTTTGACTACTGGGTTAGCACCGACATAGTTTACTACGCAGCAGAAGAAGCAGCTGGTAGTACGAGCAATAGACTTCACCATAATCGCAAGACAACTATACAAATTGGGACTGGATGAATTGTTGCGTAGATGTGTTTTAGAGCACGAGAAGCCATTCATTTTGGATGAAGCACATTCAGGTATCTCGGGAGGCCACTACGCAAGAAGAGCCACTGAGCAGAAGATATTGTGAGAAGGGCTATGGTTGCCTACTATTCACAAATATGCGAAGGAACGTTTCTAGAGCTGTGATGTTTGTCAAAGGACAGGGAAGCCATTGAGAAGAGATTAGATTCCTTTGAATCCGAAGATGACACTTCAAGAATTTGAGAAATGGGCCATTGAGTTTTTGGGACCTATAAACCCACTGGGAAAAACAACTGGTGCAAGATATATTATTACTGCTACTAATTATCTCACCAGATGGGAAGAGGCGAAGCTAGTGAAGGACTGTAGCGCAGTCACTTCCGCGCAGTTCATTTTTGAGAACATCTTTAATAGGTTTGGATGCCCAAAGATTTTGATGAGTGATCAAGGTACTCATTTTCTGAACATAACTATAGAGGCCCTGATTGAAGAGTTCCAAATTCATCACCAGAGGAGTATGCCATATCATCCACAAGCAAATGGAACTGTTGAAGCTTTCAATAAAGCACTGGAGAATGCACTATCTAAGATATGCAATGTGAAGAGGGATGACTGGGATCTGTAGATTCTAGCTGTATTATGGGCATACAGAACTACTTGCAAGAAATTGACTGGCCATACACCTTTTAGATTGGCTTATGGATAGGAAGCAGTGATGCCTATGGAGTATATTGTTCCCATCTTGAGAATAGCTGCATTTACAGGCATGGAAGATCAAGAGGCACTAGAAGAAAGGCTTCTACACTTGGTTGGGTTTGAGGAAGATCGCTTCATCGTAGGCTTTCACCAGCAAGTGCAAAAAGTTAGAGAAAAATCATGGCATGATCACCATATCAAGAAGAAGTCCTTTGAGATAGGTGATCTAGTCCTCCTGTATGATAGAAAATTGATGTAATTTCTTGGAAAGTTTAAGATGCATTGGCTTGGTCCATATATTGTTGTACATGTTACTAACGCTAGTGCAAATCAGTTAGCCATGTTAGTTGGAGATGATCTACCTGGATTAGCCAAAGGAATTAGGATAAAACCCTATCGGGATATCCCTACTTCGCAGAACCCTCTATAGAGTACAACCGTGAGGTGAAAAAAAAAAGAGAAAAGAAAGAGAAAAAGAGAAAGAAAAGAAGAGTCACGCAGCACAAAGCTAAAAAAGGTAGTTGCGCAGATCCAATGAAGCAAACAAGGTTCAAGTTCAGAATAGAGAAGCTTGACATGGTGTAGTAACTGGGATGGTGTAGAGACGACCGCCAGGAAGTTCGATAGAACAATCCAGAAAACTAGCCGTTATACAGTACTTTTGTTGACAACTGCATGCGCATATAACGCAGAAATAGCCATTCTGAACGAAGTTAATGGAGGAAAGGACTGAAATATTCACCGTATTTGGCCAATGGCCACAACATTTAATGCTTATTTAGTCGTTGAGGGGCGCGAAGGAGGCTATCTATGCCTATAAATACCGTTGTATTTGAACTCACGGATGTTATCGAAACCCTTGAATTTTCTCGCGAGCAATACTTTGCAATTGTTTACAGCAGGTTATCAGAAATCCTGTCGTTCTGTCCAGACCTATCTAGTGAATGTCTGAGAGATCCTCTATTGAGCAAGAGTTCACATTCAAGGAGAATGTGAATGTGTTTGAATATGGAGGAATCGAAGTGTTGGTGAGAACCCCCGTCAATAAAATTATAACAAAGCAAGGTCAGGGTTCCCGAAGATTATCAAGACACGCTAGAACAATGCAAGATAGAGGCAAAGAACCAGCAGTGATGAGTTCCACAGTGCCACAAGTTCTGCTGGGCGACAAGGAAATACCATTGAAGCTAACCCCTGAGTATATCTCACTTCGTTCAAAGAATGCATCGACCATTAAGCTATTAAAGAATGCCAAGTATGAGATTCCGCTCTCACCTATGTCGAAGCATGTCAAAGTGGGAGGAAATCTATTGGGTAAGACTTTGGAGTGTAAGTTGGAAGACTACAACCTGCTTCAGATACAGAAGGACCCCAATGAACCTAATTATCCATAGTTCTAGCTAGACCAGTACATGTGCTGGAAGAAAGACGTGAAAGGAAATCTTCCCATGGTCAAAGAAAGTTGGTTATCTGGAGTAGACGAATCAGGACTACTCAACCTGTTGAGACTCCCATGCCTCGACAGAATGCTAGAGCTGAATGCGATGGTGCAAACTCTTATGTTGCGCATTCACCAGGGATATCTTTGGCTTGATGGAAATATCGACCTGAACATTGACTTGATCCACTGGATTACTTGATTAAGTAAGAGAGGCGAAGACCCGAAGCAATTCTTTCAAGCAAAAAGCAAGGACAAGGAGGTTGTCGCGAAGATGAAGAAAATGCAAAATGGCGTCAAAGGAAAGAGAGGATTTGTCACAAATGACATAGATGATGAGGCTACGCGGTTTGTCAGACAACTGCTAGCCAAAACAATTATGAGAAAATCAAGACCATTAGAAGTACCCGTGAGCGCAATGGTAGTTGGTGCAAAAGCCGCGGAGGGAGGAAGATTCAACTAGTGTCAATACCTATTGAATGAGTTCCTAAAGGAACTCAATGATACACAGACACATGGTAGTAATTTCCATTATACATGGTTGATAGTGTTGATTGCGTTTGTAGGGTGGAAGAACCCAAAGGATTATGTTGGCATAAGAACCAACAACAGTGATTACAGAGGATCCAGTTATGCAAACCTTTGGGCGAAATTGAATTCAGAAAGACAGCATGCGTCAACTGAAGTATTCTACACTTACTATGAGCAGTTATGCGAATTCATTATCACCACGCTGCATATAACAAAAGAGGTAACAACTAAGTATATTCACACTATCAATTTTTATGCTGACATGCGTTCCATTCACATTTCAGCCAAGGCATATAAGAAGAACCCTGAATGGTTCCAAGGAAGCTACAACATGAATGAAGAAGACACTGATACCATTATGAAGGAATGGCCTCCTGAATTTAGAGTCTAAGGAATTGTGGAAATTGAAAGTGACTCCGTGGAGAGTAATCCCATTCCTACACCCATTGTCGAAGAACCGTGGACAAGAAAAGTGAACGAAGTTGAGAGTCTTGTACAGCAGAAGGTATAGAAGAAGAATAAGAGAGTAGTTAAGGGCTCGTCAGAAGCCAAACTCCATGAGGATGATTATGAGATGATTGCATCTACTATAACATCGCAGATGGAGGACCTAATGACCGAAAAAGATAGAAAGAATGAGGCAAGTCAAAAGAGTCTGCAGAAGAATCTGACCACACTGCAAGGAATTACATAAAAGATTTAAGAAGTACGGCACCGTTTACCCTTTCCGCGAGACTCAGAATCAGATAGAAAGCCAGGAGGCACTTCACAGCCTAAGAAAACACCTCTAGCCCTGACCTTTCCTACAAAGTCCCACATCATCAAACTTGACACTGTAAGTGTAAGGCTACCACATCCAGAATAGTTAATTTTGGGCATGAAGGACTTAGAGCACGTGGACCTCGACATTGCAAGGATACCACTGCCCAGTCTACACAATCTGCTTCTAAAGGTTGTGGAGGAGATCCATGAGTGAAGTATAGATGCTCTGAAATCAAAACATTGAGCTACAGACAAGCTATAACCAGTTGCAGGAATTAAGCTCGTAGAAGTCCATGCAACTTCAGGATGAGCACGCCCGATGAAGGAGATTAGAAGCTACGGTAGCTGCGGTAGTCGCGGAGATACCTGAATGTGACGAGCAGCAAGAACCTGAGGACACTGTCATTAATATCGACGAGGTGGACAATGACCTTAAAGCTGAAATGAAATATATGGAGATAAGTTACGAAGTAAATATTGTTGCGTTGGAAGCACAGAATTAGCCGAATATGCCACCTAATCAGCAACAGCTTCGAGCACAAGAAGTGAAAGCTGCAGCAGAAAGTATAGCCAATGAAGTGGCTAAGTGCCAATATTTGCTGGACGAGGCAACAAGAGCATTTACTGTGCTTGAAGAGGACCCATAACTGCTCCAAATCAAGAATAATGTGAGGAACAAATAGGCCGCGTATGAACTCTTCGATGTGGAGGTGAAGGCATTTCAGCCAAGAGATAGACTAAAAATATATCAGGAAGTTACACAATTGAAGAAAGAACTTCAAACATGGAGAGACATGTAGGCTGAAGTTGGAGATAAAATGCAATCCCTGCAGGAGGAAGCGCATGACCTAACACAAACAATAAAAGGGAAGCTAGTAGAGCTCTGCGACGCACATGATTATGTCAAGGAGAAAATTGTGGAAGAAATATAACTAGAGGAGCTGGAAACAATCAAAGTTATTGAGCAGGATGCCAGGGATACGGTTGCAAGCTGAGTGCAACCTATCAAGAATTCACGACTAAGTTAGATCCAAAGCTGGAAGAGGCAGAGGTTAAAGGTGGCTCAGGGACGAGCCACATGTAAATGTTTGGGGCCTGTTGGGGTTGGCCCAATTGGGGCATTTTTTTGCAAGTCAAGTTTTGGGAACTGTGAAGTTGAGCGCAGTTCAAGTGAACAATTTTTGGCAAGATAGTTTTTTGAAAATTGCGATGTGAGCACAGTGCAGTATCGACAAGAAGGGAACCATGCAGCTGAGGATCGGTTCCACGAAGTAGTAGCACCGCAATGTGCCAGCAGGGCACCTGTTTTGGGTAAAGAATGAAGGTAAGTTCGGCTGGATGAAAGTGACCTATTTTTTGTTAAGAAAATCCATGATTACCACGTAGGTGGGTAAGGAGTAAGGAGGAAGGAAAGTGACCGGTCACACGCGGAGAGGAAGCATGACGTGAACCGGCCACATAAGCTCATTAGAGAAGGAATGACCTGGTGAAAGCGATAGTCGGCATGGGGTCGAGAGGGAAGGATGAAAGCGACGTGACCACTCATAGAGGATGGCCACGATGGAAGATTCGCTACCAGAAGCCAACACTCTTGTTAAGGGAAAACTGCAATAGTTTTGGGAAAACTTAGGGTTTTTTCTTGCGTATTGTAAAGACATGACCTATGAGCATGATCTATAAATAGGCATGATTTTGTAAGGGAAACGGTTGAATAATCTTCGTTGCTGAATTGTAAAATATCTGTGTGATACTGTGTTGTGTTGCTGAAAGCCATTGTAAAGGCTCTACAAGCTGTGTGTGCAGAGGCTTATTGAGAGAGAAGAGAGTCTGCAGCTGAGTGCACAGACTGGACCTATTGTACCCTTCCCAAAGACTAATAGAACAACATTTCTTGTGGACGTAGCTCCCATCCTGGGGGTGAACCACATTAAATTCTTGTGTTGTGTGATTGTTTACATGCTTGGATCTGTTTATTTGCTTAGAATGAATGCCTAAGATCTTTCTTATCAGTTTATGTTTTTACTTTTATATGTATTCACAATTAGGAATGAGATGGGAGTAATATGTTATGTATCACATGTATGGATGAATGCTAGATGTATAAGTATTTCTAAGTCTGTGAATGTATAAGTCAGTTGGACAATCACTTAGCATATTTTGTTAACATTTACATAAGTGGAGTTTGCGCTGGGCAAATCCTTCAAAGCACAACAACGGAAGTGCACAGTACTTTTTGTTCTTCCATACGATATAAGCCATAAGATAAATGACATAAGATATTTGATGAATGGATAAAACAATAAGTATAGTTTGTTGAATGGGTTATATGTGAAGAGGAAGCGCAGTTATCCGTTGCGTTATCCTGTTGTTGAGTAATTACTGTACTGCTCAGTCCTTGGATGTGTGAGTCGTGTAAGCGTCTGTGCTTGTGGAAGTGATAACCATGAAGAAGGTGATCTTCACGTAATCCTAAGTCCACAGTGCAAGCCTCGTAGCATGCTGCTCATCAGATATGTTTAAGCACTCATCATGCAGTTGTGGAAACTTGATTCCACAGCTTTCCCAATACCTCGTCTTGGGTGAGACCTTAGTATGCTTGTAGATTGTTGTCGAAAGGGCCAGTGAAAAGGGGTTTTGTTGGTTCCTTGAACTGCGAAGAACCTAGGTCTTTATAGAAAACATCAAGACAGTTATGTAAGCCAACAACACTTATGAAACAAATTGGACTTGAATGCTGAAATATGACATATATGACATGTAAGGGCTAAAAATAGCCTCCAAGAAGGTGCACAAAGGAGTTAGAGCAGCCAAAGAGACACCCATTCAAATTGAGTGAAGGAGGAGGCTAGGAATTGATGGACAAGTGGCACACATTGGAATATATTTCAAATTCAAGTTGGCATGAAGCTCATGGAGGGAATTCGAACCATGGAAGGATTGGGAAGGTAATAAAAGACAAGAACCAATACAGATAGTGGCTTTTGATCATTTCTTATTTTGCAAATTGGAGACCATAGCTTGTCCAAGCTAGTAGAGTGCTTTTCTACTTTCCTTAGTACCAATTTCAAAGGTGAAAGATTCCCATCCTAATTGGAAATTGGAGAGGCCATTCCGAAATTTATTTTGGAGATACAATGGATTGATTTGTTGCAGGTTGAATCTATAGGGAAGTTCGTGATTCTTTCTTCTTCAACTTTTTCCATCTCTATCTCACATTTCTCTACATATTTTGTCTCTTGGAGGAAGGGCACCTTTGGTGAGATGATGATCTCTTTGTGAGATTCCAAGATACACCATTTATTTTTATTCACATATATATAATATGTATTTAATTCTCAGAAGACTCTCAGTTCGAAATACCAAGCGAAACTAGGTAAAAATACCAAACAATTCATAATTGATGCCATTTTCCCTACATCTTGTTGTGAGAGCTTGAAGTTGCTTTATTTTGATTTGTATCAGTTCATATATATGATTTTTTTGATGTATGGAGATTCATTAATTTCTTGAAGAAGTTTCATATACATTACATAAGTATTTGGAACATAAATCTCGAATTTCATAGCATGTGGTGAAGTTTCCTATCATTTCCCCCTATGTGAAGACATGTCCACAAACCTATGATTTATGGGAGTTGTAGCAGCCTTTAGAAACTGAATAATGATTCATTTGGGTGCCCATTTAATTCCTTTAACTAATTCATGTCTCTTTTCTGAAATTTGGAAGGGTGGTATTGCATTTGGGAAGCCATTAGTGACCTCTACCTTTGGGGGTTTGAACCTGATCGAAATTGCTAGTAAAATTCCCCAATTTATCTTGTAGTTAAATGAATGTTGCGGAAGTATTTTAAGAGTGTCCATGCACCTATCATTCATTTTTTTATGTATTAATACCTTTCAAATACCTTCAGGCCCAATTTGGAATCATTTGGATCCATTTGGAAGCATTGTAGTAATAACTAGTCTAAGGGTCGAATTGGCAAAAAATTGCAATTTTTCCAATTTTTCCAAATTTCTTAAAAAGGGACACTACAATTAGCTCAATCATTTATTTATTTACATTTATCTAGAAACTAAATGAATAAAACAAGAAACTGTAAATTGTAGAAAACAACATAAAATACCACTACTCTACTATGTACAATAGCCTTTTTGGAATCTGACCTTAGTATAGAAAAAACCTCTTCAGAATCCTTCCATTGATAGAACCCTCTATCAATTCTCCTTCCAATTCATAAATCTTGTAGGTGTTGTTTTCCATCACTTCAGCGATGATGTATGGACTTATCGATAGATTTTTAAGCTTGCCATGTTTTCCTTTATCATTTATTCTTGCAATCCATTTTAGGACTAAATCTCCTAGGTGGATATCTCTTTCCAAATCTCTCTTATCAAAGGTTTTTTTCACCCTTCTCTGATGTTTTTGTAATTGTAAATTTACATGTTCTCTTTTGTGTTCAAGCTCTATTAATTCATATATCCTCCTTACCATGTTGTTTGGTTCCTCTGTTTTATGTTGGATGAGCTTGAGTACTCATAATCCCAACTGAATATGCATGACTACTTATCTTCCATATACCAACTGAAAAGGAGGTGTGCCAATTGATATTTTGACACTTATTCTATCATCCCATAAGGAATATCTAAGGTTTACATCCCAATTTTTTTTGTTGTCTATCAACACCTTTTTGATAATCCTCAGCAAGATTTTGTTGGATCAATCGTCCAAGCAATTTCCATGAGGTTAATAGGAAGTTGAATGACACAACTCGACATTATATTTTAGGCATAACTCCACCATTTTAACAGATATGAAAGTAGGAGAATTGTCAACAATGATTTTCCTTGGGCATTCAAACCTCTAGAAGATGTTTTCTTCCAAAAATTTCGTTATCACTTTTTTATTTTCTAATCTAGTGGGAATAGCTTCCACCCACTTTGTAAAATAATATGTAGCAGTCCAAATCCAACTGTGTTGGTTGCTGGAATTAGGATTTATCTCTCAAATGAAATCCAAACCCCACTATTGAAAAGGAGTTGATGTAATAACAGGCCTTAGGGGAAGAGGTATTAATTTATGTTTTCCTGTAAACATTTAACATTCTCTGCATGCCCTCACAATATGATTAGTATCAACAAACAATTTTGGCCAATAATACCCAGCCCTTAGAACTTTGTATTTTGTGGCTCTCCAAGCATGATGACCTCCAAAAAATCCTTTATGTAACTATGTGATGATGCCTTCTGTTTCTTCCTCGATTACACAATTCAATAGTATCCCTTGAGGATCTTTCTAGTACAAATATTCATCCAATATGAAATATTTAACTACTTGTAATTTAAGTGACCTTGATTTTGATTTTGTTAGATAATCAAGACATTTTAAACTTATTAAAAAGTAAACAAGGTTTCCATACCACTCAGATTCTCCAATTTTTTTGTTTACCTTCATTGTATCATCCTGACAATCTTGAATTTCTCTTATTTTCTCTTCTTATGTCAATTTTAAAATCAAATTCAAGTCTAATGCTTCACAGTTTGACTAAGCCATCAACTTGGCCAATCCCTATCACTTAACCAGCTTTGTGGGTTTGATTTCTAGACCATACTCCTGAATTTTAGAAATCCACTTGCCTCTTCTACCTTCACTGTCAATGTGACAAAAATTATCTTTGACTGTGATATGGGGAACATATGCAATTATCTAAGAATGTAAAACATAACATCTAAAGGAATTCAAAGCTTTAACCATGGCATAATCTTGTTTCTCCTTGATATTGTACTTCAATTCAACATCTCTTAGAGATTTACTGAAAAATGATATGGGTTGTTCATGTCCATCATGGTTCTTTTTCAAAAGCACAGTTGCAATTGTATGAGAGGAAGCAAAAGAAAATATCAAGAATGGCTTTGTATAATCGTGACTAATAAACAGTGGTGTCTCCCTAATGGATTTATTTAATGCTTCCAATGCTTCTTTTACCTCTTTATTCCATTTTACATCATTATCTGTTTTGAGCATGTTGGTAATGATTTTAATCAATTTGACTAGATTAGGAATGAATATTCTCAAGAAATTTATCCTGGCAATGAATGATTGTACTTCTTTCTTATCTATGGGGACCTCAAGAGCTTGTATAGTTTCCACTCTTTCAGGATCTATTTTCACTCGATATTTAGATACTATATGCCATAACAACTTACCTTCTCTTAAAGCAAAACTAGACTTCTTGGGGTTTAAATAAAGACAATATTTTATGCACTTTCTGAAATTTTGCTTTAAGTGAAATAGATGTTACTCATCAGTTTTGGAGAACATAGTCATATCATCTAGTATATAACTATAAATTTGTCCCTTTCTGCAACAAACACTATGTCCATGGCACACTGGAACGTGGCACCTGCATTCATTAGTCTGAATGTTATTTTATCATATATAAAAGTCCCTTATGGAGTGGTAAAATATGTCTTCTCCCTATCTTCTTTACTCATGGCCACTTGGTTGTACCCTGAAAATCCATTCATCATCTATATTTTGTCTTCTCCAACACCTTTCTGCAAAATTTGATCCATTTTGGGCAAAGGATAATTTTCTTTGAGTGAGCATTTTTTGAGATTCCTGGAGTCAACACACAACCTGATTTCTCCACTGTTTTTTCTGACAGGGACCAAATTTGCAACCCATTCAGACTATCTAAGATGAATTATTATTTTGGAATCTAATAACTTCGTTAGTTCCCTTTCAATAATGTGCAACAAAATAGGATTTGTTTTCTTGAGTTTTTGTCTGAAGGGATTTGTTCCAGGATTCAAAGGAATCTTATGATCGATTCTTGATGTATCATAGGTTCTGATATCTTGATACCTTGATGCAAATACCTCTATGTGTTCCTCAAAAAGATTTATGTACCTCTATTTTACTTCAATATGCAACATCTTTGAAAGCTTGATATTCTTCTGTGTTTCTTTAGTTCCAATATTCACCTCTTCAACATCCTCTTCTTTTGGATAGATTTTAGGATTATGAAGAACATCGTTCTTGTCAAATAATATTTATAAAGGGACCAGAACTTTAGGGATTAAGTTACTCTTCAACTAGACAATCTTATTATTTTCTATTTTGTAATTTAGCTTATCATCTATTTTCCCTCCTTCTTGATTGTCTGCATCTACTTCTATCTCTAGGTCTTGATCAATGCAAGTATTAGAAAATTAATCAATAACTTCTAGAAATATTTTAATATGTTCATCATCTTCAAACACTTGCCAGTATTTTTTATTGTCATGGATGGATAGATTATAGATCATCTCAACTTCATGTCTCAATTTAATTTCTATGGGGGGCTTAAAAGAACTTGCTGCTATGGCCAATGAATAAGCCCTCCGATTTACTTCTCTAGGAATGACTGGGATATTAAAAGATTCAAGGAAATTATCAATTAAATCCCATACCTGATTTCTGCAAGTTCTCATTTTGGGATTCTTTGTCTGATATTTTCCCTTTATCGGTTACACTATTAATTTTAAATCTCCAAACACATAAACAAGTTTTTTCCCAATCTTTCTTGTTGTTTCTAGTCCCAATACCAATGCTTCATATTCAACCACGTTGTTTGTGGTCTCAAAATTTAATTTAAAGGACAGTGGAACTTCTTGTTTGGTTGGAGAAATAAGGATTACCCCAACTCCAACTTCATATTTGGTAGAGGATCCATCGAAATACATATCCCAAACAAGATCATGTTGAGAACTTACATTCCCTACAGCCATTAATTTCATAGGTTCTCCTTTGTAATTATATCCTGTAGTCAACAGAAAACAACCCATATCTTCTTATATGGTGTATACATGATAGTTTATGGGACTGCTCCATTCACTAAGTAAGTATCCATACCTGGTTTCTCTATAGAGTCTTCTTGTCTCCTCTGCAAAAAGTGGAACAGTAGCATATTTCATGTCCATCTGCGTTGTCTCTCCCATTCTCTTTGCACAAGTCCTAGATAGCAACAAACCATAACATGGAGGTACATCAACTACCACCACATCATGCATAACACTTTTGGAATTTAATTGAGCTAAAGTTACTACCAAGTCCTTTATCATTCCTACACATTTCATTTCTTTTAAATCAAAGCTATGCAGATCATAATAAGGCTTAGTAATTTCCAATCCCAATTCCTCCATGATTACTTTAGGCATCAGATTATGAGAGACACTTGAATCTAGCATACAATTGTGCAATAGCTTTCCATGTAGACTCAAAGTTACATAAAAAAGAGGTGTGTCTTCATTGTTTTCCTCTTCAACAACTGGCCCAACTTCAATAGTAAGGATTTCATCAGCAATGTTCAATCTTTCTTATTGAGGATTTGCATTATTTAACCTAAGGACTTTTTCAATTTGTTTGGCATAGATAGGGTGTTGATACAATTCAGATGGTGGAATGGAAATTTTAATCTTAGAAAGCTCATATTTAAAATCAAAAGGATGAGAAAATTTGCCCATCACGTTTTCTTCAGTGGGATGTAGATCAACTTTCTTATGGGCAAGAGAAGGAATAATTTGAATTTCAGGACATAATCAAGTACAAGTCTTTACTTTTTCAGCAAAAGGATTTTGGATAGAAGAAGGATTATCAACAGACTTTATATCTTTTGGAAATTTAACTAATTTATTAAGAGAAACTACCTTGGGTTGATTTTATAGTGAAGTTCTTGGCCTTCTACACTATATATTTTATTTGTTTCTAGTTCATTCTTATAAACATCATCTTACAATGACCTTTCATAATCTTCCTTAGTGAGATGTATCATATCATCATCATCGTTTACCCAAAGGATATCTTCAAGAGGTTCAACATAATCCTCATCTAGGGGTATTTCCATTATATGTTCAACATCATTAGTCCTTACTGCTGGTTGTATGGGAGGTTCTTCATTTATCATGTGTAATACCCCAATTTTGACCCTTATGAAATATTGGCTTTTAATGTAAATACTGTATACATGCAATGCATGTTTTCCCTAGCATGGAGCTCAAGTCCAAGGCCATTCTGGTGTATGTTCGGATTTTATATAGAATGGACAAGCATTTGATATTTTGTTACCCATGTGCTATTAAGCCATGGAATATTGTAAATTGATGTAAATATTTAATATTGCAATAAAATACCAAAACTGGTTGTGGGAGCAACGAATGAGAAGGGACCATGTGTACCCACTAGGGAGTGGTGAGGGGGCTGTGGGGATGAACCATATCCTTCCAAATGTCATTGTGGGAACCCATTTGACTTTCCTTCATGACATTTATTTCTGTTGTAAGGAAGTTGCTGAAGAATTCAGTCCATGACTTCAATGGAGCATGGGCAGCCTAGAAATTCGTATGGCAAAGTATGGGCTTTGTTTTATTGTACCACAAGTCACCCTACCTCATGTTTGTTGCTTCTTTCTCATTCCCATTCCATGGTCGAACAACCCAGCATCATTTTCCATTCAAAAACGAATTCCCAGCAATGAGCAAAACCAGAAATCGCAACTTTTCAAGAACCCATGTTTTGAAGAGCCATAAACACCCAAAATTGGTATTTGACAATGAAATCCAATGGAGGATCCATAGATATGAACCTTGGGGTGAATTTGAAAGTATTAGATACCCTGAAATCCATTGGAAAAGCTAGTTTTTACAACCCATAAATCAAGTGACGGGATTGAGTTATTGGATGACAGAATTGTGAGAAATCCATGTGTGAATGACTGAGTAGAGGTTAACCCAGTGAAGGCTAGAATATCAAGGAATTATGAGTTGGACCTTTGTATGCCAATCTTGAAGAGAACTGGAGGGAAGGGACGCCTGAGGGACTGTGCAGTAGAGAAGGGGGCCTTCCTTGTGTTGGATGGGTAGGTAATGTGGGTGCCTTGACTATTGAATTACCTTGAGATGCCTGTAGCTCTGAGGATGAGCTCACTGGCTTAGCATCCTCCTCATTTTCCATTTGTATGCTTGATAAATCCAAGTGTCTATTGGCTTAGCATAGTTTTTGAGTGAAACCATGGATGTGAGTGAGTCCATTTAGTTCCTCCTTAGTGGATACACAACCCAGCTCGGGGGTGATCTCTCAGCTAAAAGAATATAGACTGGACATAGATCTATGGTTGGGTGGAACGTTGCTCTTACATAGCCAGTTATTTAGAAAACTTTAGCTCAAAGATAAGTGTTCTCTGTGTTTAAATTATATTGAATCTGTGTTTTGCAATGTATTAATTATGAATGATAATTATTCATGTTAATGGAATTGATATGAAGTCTGTGCATAGCATGAGAATGGGATGGATTCTCTGCTTGTTCATTCATCATTTGCTTGAGTTAAATATGTTGATGCATTAGTGTTTGTGTGTTTGCAAATTTGATTAATTCTGATGTGTTCATATTGAGTATGAAATTGTATAAACAAGTTTTTATTTCTTATGAATTTCTTAGTAATGTATGGGGCTGAGTTTACCAATTAACCCCAGTATGTCAGTCATGTTTCCCTCCCTTGCATTGGATGGATGGAAGGGGACGTGAAATCATGTCTCTATTTAGAATTTGTGGATTAAAGGACTCATATACTAATTAGTATTTATGTATCCCATGCCTTGAGGGTTCCTATATTGATTATTCCAATCCACCTCAAGCCTAGTGAGTTTGTTTGACAGACCCTTCAACATATTTGACATCTCTTCGACCTTTTCATCTTGATTTTACCTATTTTTGTTTGATGTACCTGCCTCATCTCTAGATTTGTTTTTGCCAACATATTCTTTATGTTTTAGTTTACCCAAGGCTTTCATGTTTCCTTCCACATCTAAAGCATTATCTTGCATATTCAGCAGAGTAGTGGATCTCCTTTCTCTAAGAATCATAGCAAAGTCAGATTCATGTGCTCCTGCATATGTTGCTTTAGCTGCAATGTGTGAAGGTTTAATATATTGAGGAATATTGTTGTAAATCTTGTTAAACCTTTTATTAAATTCACTGGAATTTTCTCACCATTTTCTCTGTATTTTTATTTAAAGTTGCAAATCCAGTTCGATAATATTGATGATCCATTTTTTCACCCCACTGCTGTAAAATTAGTCACAGCAGATCTAATGAACAAGTAAATCAATCACAACAGATGAACATAGAAAATATGGTGCAAAACTGTGCAAAACATGCAGCAGTGCTCTCTATCCCAGAAAGGGTGAATGAATTACAATAGATTACAATACAATCCAATGCTGTCAATGAGCAATTTGAATTGACTAAGTAGGCCATTCGAATCACTGAATGGAGTAGCTTGACTCTGTCTAGGAGTCCTCATAAATCATCGGTGGTACTCATCAATCACAACAACCAGTCATCCAGGTGTCAATCTGAGTCTAACTGAGCATAATAAATGTAACTGAAGTGTGTAGCACTGATATAGGATCTGGAGGCTCAGTGGGGGCGCATGGGAGGCTAACTGAAGTCAGAACAAGTCACCTAATCGAACTGGAGGTCAAACGGAAGTGATACAGTCAGTCGGGAGTGAAACTAGCCTCAAATCAGGGAGAATCGGAGCTAACTGAATGTAACTGGAGTGAATCTGCAGTGGTAGGTAAACAAGTGCGCCCTTCTCTGGCAGTAGGTGAGAAGAGGGCGCCTTTCAGCTTAGGAGGGCTAAAACTCTGTGGTAAGTGGCTCCCGGGTGCTAGAAGAAGGTGGATAAGGTGCTGGAGGCATCAAACTGGTGACTGGGATGCATGCCTGTGCATACAAGATCCTGAAATAGATCATATCCTGAAATAGATGATCCTGAAATAGATCATATCCTGAAATAGATCATGCAAGATCCTGAAATAGATGATGTATCCCGAAATAGATGATGGATATCCGAACACCCCCCCTCAAGCTAGACTATGATGTGCCAACTAAAATAATGTGGGGCCCTGGTAACTAAGACCAAAGGTCACCCCAATACAATAATCCAAAAACTAATAACAGTCAATAAACCGAGGAAATGGGGAAAACCTCATGGGAAAAATACCCCCCCTCAAAATGAACTGTAACACACCAAAAGATTTAACTGCTCCAAACTCAAATAGATATGTCTGGAGGTATCTTACTCTTGGGAGTAAATGGATCATGCTCCAAAAACATGTGCTTGAATTCTCCATCAGTGGATGCAAGCGAATGTGGAGACTTTAAGAACTTGCTCTTCATACCGAAAAAGGTGAGAACAAATCTGAAAATATGAGGATGATCCTGGAACCTGTGATTCGAACCAAGTGAGGTAGGAATAGCTCCAATCGGATCAAATAGATCTTGAAACTTGAACTTCTTATCAATAGAAGTTAAATCAGCTCCAAAAATAGATGAATGGTTTCTTGAGATCTCCTTTGAACCAACAAGGGTGAGATCAAAACCAAAATCAGCAAAAAGTGCATGAGAATTTAACTCAAGCGAATGGTAGTGCTCTTCATCTTCATTAAAACTCTGAGAAACTTTGCAAATGATAGAACATAAGTTTATAGAAGGCATGCAATCAAGGAGGGCGAATGCTTCACCTCCAAAATCAGATTTTACCTCCAAAACATCAAGTAGATCATTATTCCGCATGCCGACAAACTCATGTGAAAGAGAGGATTCAAGAACCTCTTCAGAATCTAGAGTATGAGCTTGTTTATCTTGCTCAGAATTCAAAATAGAAGACTTTGAGAGAATGAGTGTTGAATCTACAATTTCTTCTTCATCTTGAACAATTGTTGAGGCCAACACATGATCGAAAAGAACACATAAGGAGATCTCACTGGGCTTGTTCTCCAAAAGGCTAGCATGATCCTCTTCTTCCTGCTTTCCAAATTCTCTGTCAAGTTGGACCCATAGATCACTTGGATTTTCAGCAGTATTACTGAGGTAGCGCATACAAGGAGACATAGCAAGACACATTGTTCCAAAGGCTCTGTCACAATCATTGAGCCAATCATTCTCCTCTTCATCGGAATCAAAATCTCTTGTATTACCAATGCACATATCAAAAAGACATTGTCTCTTCAAGAATGCAATCATCTTTGGTTTCCATTCATCATAGTTGAATGGAGTAAGAATATTTTGTGAAGAAGAAGTCTCCATCTTTGCATTAGCGAATGCACATGGAGGAAGTAAGAAACCTGCAAATCACATCAAAACAACCACAATAAGGTTGAACAATCCACCCTTTGAGAGTTGCATCACACCTGGGATTGGATTTCAAGCAATGTTGAATAGGTCCAATGTATCAGATCCAGGAATTATGTGGTAACTCAAGCTTCTGGAGTGGTATTGGAATATTTTTCAAGCTTTGCATGCACAGGAGCGAATGCCCTTGAGATATCTCATGCCAAACTTTTTGCAATTTTTAGCAATTCAGTCAAATCTTCTTGTATAAACACCTGTAGAAAAGAGATCTTGTCCCTGCAATGGATCTGATACCATGTAAAATTAGTCACAGCAGATCTAATGAACAAGTAAATCAATCACAACAGATGAACATAGAAAATATGGTACAAAACTGTGCAAAACATGCAGCAGTGCTCTCTATCCCAGAAAGGGTGAATGAATTACAATAGATTACAATACAATCCAATGCTGTCAATGAGCAATTCGAATTGACTAAGTAGGCCATTCGAATCACTGAATGGAGTAGCTTGACTCTGTCTAGGAGTCCTCATAAATCATCGGTGGTACTCATCAATCACAACAACCAGTCATCCAGGTGTCAATCTGAGTCTAACTGAGCATAATAAATGTAACTGAAGTGTGTAGCACTGATATAGGATCTGGAGGCTCAGTGGGGGTGCATGGGAGGCTAACTGAAGTCAGAACAAGTCACCTAATCGAACTGGAGGTCAAACGGAAGTGATACAGTCAGTCGGGAGTGAAACTAGCCTCAAATCAGGGAGAATCGGAGCTAACTAAATGTAACTGGAGTGAATCTGCAGTGGTAGGTGAACAAGTGCGCCCTTCTCTGGCAGTAGGTGAGAAGAGGGCGCCTTTCAGCTTAGGAGGGCTAAAACTCTGTGGTAAGTGGCTCCCGGGTGCTAGAAGAAGGTGGATAAGGTGCTGGAGGCATCAAACTGGTGACTGGGATGCATGCCTGTGCATGCAAGATCCTGAAATAGATCATATCCTGAAATAGATGATCCTGAAATAGATCATATCCTGAAATAGATCATGCAAGATCCTGAAATAGATGATGTATCCCGAAATAGATGATGGATATCCGAACAACTGCCTCATGAATGCTTTCTCTAGGGAAGGCCAAGAATTTAAAGAATTTGCAGGTAGGGCTGGGTGAAAACGTGAAGTTGGGAAACACTTTTAATACAACGGAGTGAAAAAAAAATAGTGAGCATAGATGATCACGCGAAAAAAAGTCAACCTGATACTCTAGGCCGAGAATTTAAAAGACTCTAGGACGAGAGTTTGTGAGAGTTCAAAATTTCGGCCAAGAGTTTAATAAAACTCTAGGATGAGAGTTTGAACCAATCATCGTGCTGTTTTTTTAAAAAAACTCTTGGATGAGAGTTTGAACTAAACTCTCGGTCGAGAGTTTGGAAGATATTTTTTCGGCTGAGAGTTCATGGTCAAAAAAACCTCCAAAAATATCTGGAATCTTTCTGGAACCTGCAACTTCAGCAAGCCCAAACCCCTGCAAATTTTAAATTTTTTTTGTCGAACTTGGTAGCAATAGATTCATCTCTAGATCTAGTTCTAGTGATAAAAAATTGTTTCATTTCGATTCGAATTTCTATTTATTAATAATTTTTTTCTAAACCTTATCCCTTAAGAATTTGATTACTCTGAAAATCAGTCAAAATGAAAATTCAATATCATAACAAAGACAACACCAAAAAATTTTAAATCTTCACATAGATCTTCCTTTCGCCATCCTCTTCAAAAATGTACTTTTAGTTTTTTCAATAAGAGTCACACTAAAAATAAAATTGAAGCTTACCAACATGTGTCGATAAGGCACCATTTTCTGAACATATGCTATTTCGATAAATAATAAAAATAGTTCTCAAGTCCAAAAAACCTCAAAATATAGTCCATTAATAGGTGCAGTGTGTATAGATTATGATCATACATTGTTTTACCTAAACTGAATAACCATGTCTCAAAAAACTAGTGCTCACGTTGGTCACTCATTATCCATACCTACAATTTTCATGTATATGCCATTGGTGAGCACCAAATTTGCCCCACAATATGTCCATAAAAAAAATTAAAAAAAATATGAGTAAAAATCTAATTCAATTCTCTAAAACATTTGTGTTTACTTCAAGTTGAAATTCCTAAGGGAGATATGGGTTTGAAGAGGTCGAAGTTTAAAAACATAAAATTTAGCAGCTTTGTTTGTAAAAAACAAACCAAAAGTGTTACCCAACTTCACGTTTTCACCCGGTTGTAAACCATTTCCTGACTTCTCCTTCTAAATATTGTACAAACAGTCTCATGTATACATCATCCTCCTCAATGAGAAGCTCATCTATGAAATATTGAAAATTAGAAATGTGATCTTCAACAGTAATATCCTTTTCTCCATCATATTTAGGCAAAATATTGAGATATTTCTTAAGCATATCATGAAGATTATTTGGCAAATTTAAAGCACCAAACCTATTATCGAGGCATGGATTTAATGCATGAGGTGGATTTCCTTTTCCCCTTCCAACCATATTTAAATGTTATAGGATAATATTGTGGTCCTAAGGAGTGAGTGAATTTCTTTGATGTCGAGTAAAAGAGTGATCAGGTCTAGATATACTTGTAAATGATATTGGAAAAGTGAACTGGGGTTCAAGAACTGGATTTAAAGGAGTTTCAGGAATGTTGTGAAGATTATGAAATTTATTTAAATCTTCAGGTACTTATTGATTTTCTACAATAGGAGATATAAAATTTGAATTAAACATAGGAATACCTCTCATTTGCACCATATGAATGTTCCTCCATTGAGTTCGAGGTTTTAGTGAGCTCAAAAATTACTATGATTGAGGATTTGATCTTTTGTGCCTCTTACTAGGATCCAGCTTGATCCAAATGAAGTTGTCAGGTGAGAATTCAACCACAATGTATGTTTTGCTTCAACATGCAGATCTCCGACTATCTTCAAATTGCAGCAAGGGAAATATTCACGAAATATTAGTTTCACTTGCTTCCCCAGTAAGGTTTCCATTTGTCATGTTAGTCCCCAGAGGAAAATCATGATGAAATGACTCATGCTCGGGCATGATAGAAGCTCATTTATTTAAAGATACCAGATCTATATCTTTATATATAATGTTTGAATTATTATTTTGCAAACTTTTAACTAGATTAGCTCATACACAACATTTAACAGATGAAAGGCATTTTTGCAGAGGAAATTCACATCCTACTTCAGAACATATGAATAAATGGAAGAGAATTTAATGGATGGAAGTCTAGATGTATTCAAGAAGTGACTAAGAATGAAAAATTTCTTGAATCTAGGGATATTTGGAATGCGTTGAAGCTTATGCATGAATAATTTCAGCAATTCATACACATTTGCAAAGCAAAACACAAGGAATGAAAGTAATGCAATAAGCTTAGCATACATAATATAAGTAGGATACTCCTTACATCCGTGAATCATACATGAGAATATTTTAAAAGATATTACAGAGGAATACAATGATGAATCTCTGATAGATCTTTGAACTCAAAAACATCATGGACATCATTAATCTCACAATGGGACTAAAAACTGCATCAAATTTCTATTAATCATGTGGATCTTTACATATAAAATGGAATGGATTAAAAATGGACTTACTAAAAAGAGGAATGTCATGATCCCCCAACAGTGAAATTGGATCAAGATCCTAACCCAACCAATACCTTGGGTTGAGGAGACAAATTCAGTATCATGGAGTTAAATTTTGTATTCCACATAATTAATTAATTAGGAGTGTGCATTATTTTTATCCAAAGTTTGTTATCCACTTGGAATAATTAATTATGATGCATTTAATATTTTTATGTTGAATAAATGGAGATAATGCTCCACTAGGACGCATTAGTGGATACGGTTGGAGGAGATAATACTTTAGGAATAAGTCAAATAGAAAGCACATGGATCTAGAAAATCAGGAAAAAGAAGGAAAATAAGAATAAATCAGGAAAAGCATCATAAATCAGAAAGGAACATAAATAAAGAAAAGCAGGAAAGTTTACAAAAGAAGAAAAGTTTAGAAAAAGAAGAAAAAGAAGAAAATCCAAATCAACGCAATCAGAAAAGGAAAAAGGAGGAAAGCAAAGCAAAAGGAAAGGAAGGAAAGAAAGGTTTCCTTATCCACTCAAGGAGGGCACATTCACCATGAATAATTTCTCCATAAGTCATCCATAATATATAAATGAACCATTGTGCACCACATTCAAATATTTTTTTAGTTTGAGAATTTATGTGAGTGCAATTTTGCCTCAGAGACTTGGGGGATGTGTCCCTAGTTGTTAGGAACCCATGTCAACCCTTATATTTACTTTGTTAGTATATTTTTGTTGGACGCGTATCCTTTGTAAGTCGTCCCGTAGTATTTGTTGATCCATAGTTGTGTTATTGTTGTTTGGCGCATATGTTTTGTAAGTTGCCCATGGTTTTGACCCATAGTATTGGCGCCTAGACTTAGTATATAAGTGTTTGTTGAGGCCTATGAAAGCACCGTGAAGTTATTTGTATTGAGCTTGCTCAAATGAGGTTGCCCCCTCGAAGTGGCCCGCGATCAATATAAAAGTGATTCTTGAGTTCTGTCATTTCTTCTATTTCGCATATTCTTATTAATTAATTGTTGCAAGTTCTTCACATCTGGTATCATAGCACTTTCTTGGGTTCGCTGGGTGAAATTTATGCCAATTTTTTTTTTCGCATTTGTTGCAGCTTCGGATCTAGGGATAATCCCTATCCGCTTAACTTTGGGAAGTACTTGGGCATCATCCCTAAAACTCATTTTGAGGAGTACCATAGGAACCCTAAAGTAGTTGACCCATTGAGAGGACCTGCGAGTGAAAAGGGAAATGACCCCTACATGATTAACTAGTTCCCACCCGTGAGGAAACCAAGAGCTATCATTTGTGGCAATGCGGTTATTAGATTTACCTGATCCGTGGAGTGAGGGGTGCTTCCCCAATACGCAAGACGTCAGACAGCATTGGTGGCCAAGTGAAACCCATGAATTGTTAGGAAGTCGCACATACCTGGGGTCCATATCTATTTTCAGATGAACTGTTGCCCTGTCGTTTGAGATCTATTCTGAAATTCATTCCAGATCCAGCCATTTCAGATCTATTTCAGATCTAGCCGTTTTCGATCCAGTCAGCGCTGTTTCATATCCCTCTATTTTTTATCACTTCCGCATCATTGCACATCTATCTGTTTGAGATCCCTTCCGCGCCGTTGCAGATCCATTCCTGAAAAAAAATAAAAAAATTGGCCATATCTCCCTTGTTTTCACTCCGTTTTCCCTAAAACTTCACTAACACCCCTGCAATCCCATTCTACATACTTAATTCTTGAGGACCCTATCCCAAATTCCACTTCCCAAAGCCCGAAATCCCACATTTGTCTATTTTTAGGGTTTGCCATAACTTCTTCGGATTTTACCCAATTGCCTTCAAATTTTTCCACCGAGTTCCTTTCTTAATTCTGCTTCATGTCCCTTTCTGCCAAATTTTCTCATTCTTTCACCCCGCTTCTAAAATCCTCATTTTTTGCTTCCCTATCCATCAGAAAGTGTCCAAAACCTATTCAAACCCCAAGTACCCCTCCGAGTTTTTCCCAAATCCAAATTTCCCTTCACTAAATAAGCTTTTTTTTTGTTTTTCTATCCATTCCCCCCCCCAAAAAAAATACCTGGTTATGATTGTCACCCGTGCCGGAGCAAAAACCATGGAGGAAGCACTTGCATCCATCCAACCCAAACTCCAAGATCTAGATCGAAATTTTCTCAGGCTCCATCTTCAGCATTCAACCATGAACAATAACCGACAGCAAGAATCTTCTGTAGCCACTGGGTTCTCTTCTTCCATCCATTTCCGTGGTCCGAAGCTTGAATTTCCTCGCTTCAATGGTATTGATCTGACTGGATGGGTCTATCGTGCAGAATTGTATTTTAGTCTGCATAATACTTTTGATGTCCAAAAAGTTCCACTTGCATCCTTTCATTTGGAACAGGAAGCCCTTCAATGGTACCGTTGGTAAATCAAGGCTCATGACGAGCCAAAATGGACAGATTTTTGCCAACTCCTTTTGCAATAATTTGGTCCCATTGCTTTTGATGACTTCATCGGAGCACTCACTAAACTCCGTCAAAGTGGCACTATGAGTGAGTATCAGACCGAATTTGAGAAACTAGCCAATCACACAGAAGGCTTGTCTGATGAATTCTACAGGATTTGTTTTATCAGTGGTCTTAAGGATGAAATCCGGTTAGAGGTTAAAATGTTCTATCCCAACACAAAGATGGAAGTCCTAGGGTTAGCTAAGTTGGCAGAAAACAAGATTGCAGTCCAATAGCGCTCCAAACCCACTTTTGTTCCCTTCCAAAATATGGGTTCTCAACGACCTCCCATTCCGCAAGCAAATCGAACAACTCCTATGGAGCATTTGTCTGAAACAGAGATGCAAGCACATAGAGAAAAAGGGCTTTGTTATAATTATGATGAGAAATTCACTCGGGGACATATATGTGTTCAACAGAAGCTCTATCTCTTGGATATGGGTTCTCCGCCTGCCTCTAAAATTGGTGAAGAAGCTTTAGATACAGTGGATGCTCACATCAACATTCAGGAGCCTCCTATTGACCCCCCATCTCAGGATGAACAAATAGATATATCTCTCCATGCTTTATCCGGCATCACCACCCCCCAAACAATGCGGGTCAGGGGTTATTTCAAGAAGCTTCCTCTTACAATACTCATTGATTCTGGTAGCACTCATAACTTCATTAACCCTCGAATCTCCAAACAGGCTAATTGTTTTGTCCATCCTTGCTCCAACTTTGAAGTTATGGTTGCTAATGGAGGCACCTTACCTTGCAAGGGAAAGTGTCACAATGTGTGTATCTCTCTGGAAGATTATAACCTGCGCTCTAACATGTTTTCCTTGTCCTTAGGAGGATGTGATGTGGTTTTGGACATTCAATGGTTATGCACACTTGGCCCCATCTTATGGAATTTTGCTGAACTTTGGATGCAGTTTTCAGTCAGTGGGACACAACACAAATTTATAGGTTTACAACTAGGGTCTCTCTGCATCATCAGTTCACATCGCCTGGAAAAGATCCTTAAGAAGAATTCACATGGTCTCATCACTCAACTCCATTCCATTCAGATGCACCCATCAACGGTCTCCACTACTTCCTTGGATAGATATGCAGGTGTCTTTGCTGCACCAGTGGGATTTCCGCCTTCCAGAGACCTTTCCAGTAAGCATTTAGCCGTGTCTACATCTCAGCAGGAAATGATGGCTATTTTGCATGCAGTACCGACGTGGCAGCCATCCCTATTAGGGAATTATTTCTGGATCAAGAGCGATCTCCAGAGTCTGAAAATTTTTCTGGAACAATGGATCTCATCCCCAGCACACCTGAAATGGGTTATCCATCTCATGGGTTATGACTATGCGATCACTTACAAGAAGGGTAAGCACAATATGGTGGCAGATGCTCCTTCTCGCAGATTCGATGAACCAGTTTCTCTTACAGCTATTTCTCTCCTTGTTCCAAACTGGTTGCAATATGTTCAATAGGGCTATCTCTTCTATGAACTCCATGCTTCTTCATCGACAGGGCACTCTGGGTTCCTCCAAAAGTATGACCGAGAACAATGTAACTTCTTTTTGCAGGGATTGAAACTGCCAATTCAACAGATGGTGATTGACTGTGATACTTTCCAAGTCAACAAGGGTGAAACGACACTCCTTTCAGGACTGCTCGAACCATTTCCCATCCCTACACAGATTTGGACAACTATTTCTTTGGATTTCCTAGAGGCGCTCCAGTGATACAATACCACATCTACAAGGACACCATATGAAGCAGTCTATGGAAAGGCACCGCCAGTTCTTATTCCATACACCCTCGGCAGCTCCCCAGTTCAGGAAATTGACTCGGTTCTTCGAAACCGCGATCAGATTCTTCTCATTCTGCAGGACAATCTTCACATGGCAATAATTCGATTGAAACAACAAGCCGCTCAGGTCGTTCAAAGCACACTTTTCACGCAGCTGATATGGTTCTTCTTCAGCATTCCAAGCAATCCTCCTGAACCTCAAAAGGCGTCAGTGGCCTGGAATGCAACCCGAAGATGCTACAGGGGAACCACTCCGTCCGATTCTGCATCAATTTCCACATCTAAAGCTTTGATGACAAAGCTTTTTCTAAGGGAGAGGGGATGTTAGGAACCCATGTCAACCCTTCTATTTACTTTGTTCGTATATTGTTGTTGGACGCATATTCTTTGTACGTCATCTCATAGTATTTGTTGATCCATAGTTATATTATTGTTGTTTGGCGCATATGCTTTGTAAGTCACCCATAGTATTGTTGATCCATAGTTTGTATTGGCCCATGGTTTTGACCCATAGTATTGGCGCCTAGACTTAGTATATAAGTGTGTGTTGATGCCTATGAAGGCACCATGAAGTTATTTGTATTGAGCTTTCTCAAAGGAGTTTTCCCCCTCGAAGTGGCCTGCGATCAATATAAAAGTGATTCTGAGTTCTGTCATTTCTGCTATTTCGCATATTCTTATTAATTAATTGTTGCAGGTTCTTCACACTAGTCAAGTTTGGGAGATGTTCCCCAACTTTCTCTGAGATTATGATGGCATTCAAACATTTTAATTGATTTTCTTTGCAGGTCTTGTAGCTAATAAAGTCAAATATAAAGTTCATAAGCATCATCATCTAGTTCAGAGTTCGAATCTTCAAGCTTTCTATGAGCTTCTAGAGCTAGTTTCTTATGTAGAAGAAGAAATATGTTTCCATAGTGTTCTGAGAGGAATATTTTAATATTTATGATGTAATGATAGTGGAGATAATATTATTATATCATTTAGATTAATAAAAATTACAGAACTCTGATTTATTTTCCTATTTCTCCACCCCTTCTAGATTCAGCTACAATTTGACTAGTTTCCAGTGTGTATTTCATAAATGAATAAGTATGAATCCAAATGAATTCATTCTTGTTTCTAGATTTGATTATCATGTCATATTTCATGATACAAGTCTTATTTAATAAATTCATGGGCCTTTGAATATTGTTTGGGATCCCATAAATCACACTAGTTGAGCAGTCCTCGAAGGAAATTTTACTAGTCATAGTGTGAGACTTGCTCAGATCTTTATGAAATTTTTTGTAATTCTATTTTATGGTTAAATGACTATAAATTAATTATATTTAGACTCTCTGATTTCTGAAACACCCATCCCTATCCTTCAGTCAAGTTTCCTCCCATACTAGTATGCATATGCTGAGAGACCCAGGAGCATTGGAGTAAATTGAAGCCTTGCTGATATTGAAAAATAAAATTTCTTAGTACTTTGTGCATAAGTATCATTCCATAGCATATCCCCCTATTCATCCCAATCCTTTGATCTAGTCCATCCTCAATCCACCTAGCTTCCACAAACATTGTTTCAGACAATTTTGAGAAGTATGGAGTTTTTATATCACAATCCTTAGCTGGTGCATTACAGTGGTATGATAGCATGGTCCTCTGAACCTAATATTGAATTATTTATATGATTCCAATAATATATTTAGATTACAAGAGGAATATCCTTTATCAGAAGGAGAAGAGGAAGAAGAAATTAATTCTACTGAAGGGAAACTACAAGAAGAATTATACATGTTTCACAATGAAGAGAAGGATTTCAAACTCTTGGTTCAAACCATGATTAAAGAGATACAATATATATCACTCAATATTGTTTAGTCTCTAAAGGATACTAGAGAGTTCTTATCCCAACAGCTAGGAAGCACGTTAGGAGAAGGGAGAAGCAATGGTACTCCACGTAGAGAGAGGAGGAGCAATGGTGGCCATATTTTCTCAAATCATGGGCCTCACAATCACCCTGATGAATTCAATATTACATCACCATCATACTCTAGGCCTACTATGCCCATGTTTACTAAAGAACAAAGAGAAGAACCTGAGGTTCGAAATGGAGGTCTTGCTTCATTTGAGGACAAGTATGTTGAATACCTTACATTGAATGAAGAATATAGAAAGTATTTACCATACAAATACTTCTGTGATATGTTGTACAAGTATAACCCAAGAGAGGCTTCAGAATGAAAAATCAGAACTAGGAACTCAAAAATACTATTGGTAAGATTTCCTTACCCTATTTTGATGGTTCACAGAAATGTACTGCTAACTCTTGGATTCAGAAACTTGACACATATTTTCAGCTAAATCCTATGGCTGAAAGAGATGCCATCAAGATGGATACTCTACACCTATATGGACAATCAAATGAATGGTGGTTCCATGGCCTAAAGACTCTTGGGCATGACCAATTGACCACCTATGAAGAGTTCACGAGAAGGTTGGTTGAAAGGTTTGAAAGAAGAGATCTTGAGATCACCTTCAGAGAACTAACACATGTGAAGCAAACTGGAACTCATGTATATTACATCTTTGAGTTCCAAAAATTAGCTGTGATGGTCTCTGACATTTTAGAAGCAAGGCTGATCTTATTGTTCATTGAAGGGTTATCAGAACCTTTGAAATTCTTGGTGAAAGCTTACATACCCCCTACCTTGCAAGAGCCACTAAGTCGAACCAGAGACTTGCAAGACTCTCTTCCAAGAACCATATTTCCTCCAAGGACTATTTGTTCTACTCAGTTCAAGAATCAAATACCACCAATGAAGAGTCCTACTGCAAATTTCAGAAAGGATAGATATGCTAAGGATCGAGATGAGCTGAGAAGAAAGAATGTGTGCTTCACCTGTTAGGAGCCATGGATTCCAGGACATAGATGTTCCAAGGGAAAGGAACCCTACATTGAATTCTACTCAGAGAGTCAAGCCGGGGAAGAAGAAGAAGAGCCCCCAAGAGATGCAGAACTTGCCTATGAGTCTACAAAAGAAGGACCTCACCCTGAGGTGGGAAAGGTTGCAATATTCTCAGAAGTAACTTGCTACCATACACTCAGATTCAAAAGAGTGGTTCAAGGACAATTAGTCACTGTGTTGGTGGATGGAGGAGCTACACATAACTCCATTGATTCAACTCTAGTTGGAAGAAGGAAGCTAGACACTGAAAAATTTGGAGGCTTCATTGTTATCATTCTAGGTAATCATTCCATGAACTGTTGTAGATGGATTCCTAAATTGCATATTTGTATAGGAGAAGATACCATTATATATAGCTTTTATGTTATTGATGTGGCTGACACTAACATAGTTTCGGGAGTACAATGGTTGCACTCTATTGGGAAGCTGTTGGAGCCTAGGCCACAGCTATGGTAAAGCTGCGAATTTTGAGGAAAAAGCACAAGTGTTGAAGGGAAAGTGCTAATTTTGAATAAACACCAATTTTTGGGCAGAAGGAAAAGGTGCGCAGTACGGTACCAGATGGATGAGCTTAGCGCAGATTACGGACCGGAACTCACAGAGCTCGCGTGCACACGTCAAAGGAGAATGAATGTGGCCAAGTAGAAAGCTCAGCTACCACAATAAATGAAGCGACGGAGTAGAGGGCTCAGCTGCCCTCATTTAAGGCTAAGTACAGAAGTTATGGTTGTTCTGATCAAGGAAGAGCAATGGACCAAATCATTGAAGACGAAGGACAAGGAGCAGTGAACGATGAAGCGGCGCCCATGCCCGCAATCTGTGCCGGAAGTCACGGAACCTGCAGGAAGCGGCGACGTGACTGCAAGCGGTGCCTACAGTACACCTAGCCATGTCCATGGTTAGGGTTTTTGGGGATTACTACTGGGAAAGGCCCACAGCTTTGTAAAGGTGCGACCGTCATGGCCACCTATATATATGTGTAATTGTAAACGTTAGACCTTAGTTAGTTAGCTAGCCATTAGATGTTGAGACGCAGGTTATCTGTTTGAGATAAGCTAGCTAGTTAGTAAGTCTTCTACTGTGTTGTTAGGAGACAAGAGTTAGAACTGGATAGCCGTGAAGCTAATCCATGAGTTGCAGACAGTCTGAGTCGACGTCTGAACTATTGTAATCTCTGTAGAGAAAAGAGACTAGATCGAGAGAAGGGCTCCCAGCTGTGTGCGTGGAGTTTCCTGGAAAGATCTAAGGCTGCAGCTGTGTGCGCAGCATATTGTGTAATTCTATCCTCTCCTGATTAATATAAGAGACACTCCCATGGACGTGGTTTCCCCATGTAGGTGAACTTCATAATTCTCGTTGTTATGATGCTATGTTGAGTGATTGCATGTTTTAGTTCACTGTCTATGTATACATGAATATTGCATTATCTTCATGAGTATGTTAAGTAAGTTCTCAAAGACTCCTTGGTAACTATAATCGTTAAGTGTCGAAGGGATCTGTAGAACGTTGTCGCTGCAGCGATAGAGGAATGCATTACTACGCTGGGCGTGCAAGCAGAAACGATAGAGTAGCGATGCAGAGGATAATCGCCTTGCACGTAGGAGTGAAGATACCGCGCAGGTAGGCTGTCGAGAGATAGTTCAGCGCAGTTGCGCTGAGAGGTCTGCGGAAGAGTAAGACATTCCGCTTTGAGGAATCATCAAGGAAGAGAGAGAGCAGTCTCCGCATCGCCTAGGTTAAGGAAATCTGATTCCTCATCCCCCCCATAGCCACTTCGGGTGAGACCTCGAGCTACTGCGCAGCTCATTGCCGAGAGGGCCAGTGTGCCAAGGGGTTTTGTTGCTGTGCTTCATTAAAACCCGGGTCTGTCCAAAAAGCAGCCAACAAATGGTTCCGTTGCCTTGTGACTGGTTACTGTGAGACTTACTATTTCCGCGACGTGTGAGATTGTTGTTGAAGCCAACAAATGGTTCTATTGCCTTGAGACTTGCTCAGCTAACAAATGTGTTACTGGAATCCTACAGCTAAAGAAATTCAAGACTGGTTTGATTTAAAGGCTACAGAGTTCGTTGAACAAGAAAATAGAAGCTCTAGGCTTCAGACAGAAGACTGGTTGCAGAAGTATATCTATACTGACCTTCACGAAATTTTCTTTGTCACATTTGCACTTGAGTTGCATGCTTGGATAGCCAAGTTAGCAGATACTAGACCCACTGTGCATGTTGATCGACCCGTCGCTTGGACGCCTGAGCTAGTCAGTATTTTGAAGCGGGTAGATAGTTCTGTGTCCCGCGCAGTAGACTTTTGGTTGAATAGTCTGCTGGAAGGTTTCATCACTGAGTTTGCAGTAGATACAAGAAAGAGTTTCAGCGAAGCAGAGAGGAGTTTCTTCCAAGCACACAGAGGTAAGTTCTTAAATTCTCTGAACTTATGGATAAAAATGCTTCTATATGAAAAAGCAAAACTATGCATAGCTTCCGATGAATAGCATAGACAAGTAATGTCCGCAGATTCTGATAGTGATCCTGAACTTATTGGTTGCAATCGTAGTGGAAAATGGTATAAAGTAGGCAGTGACCAGCATTCTTTTGAGTCTAGCCCAAAAGATAGTCAAGTTCCTCGAGCAAGCCATATAGAGAGACAAGGGAGTGTTCATATACCTTATCACCCCTTTACACTGCAAAAGCCAGACGGAGCTCAGTATAACCCCGCAGTAACACCTTCTAGTAGCCCGCACAGTACTTCTAGTACCTCTGTACCACCTTTGTTCAACCATCCCGGAGGCACTGCTACAGCACCTCCACCTCAACCTAGCGCAAGAAGGATTGGTGATGACATGAAGCTACCAATTTTTAGAGGAACGGGGATAGAAGACCCTGAGCAACACTAGTTCCTATGTGAAGCCATTTGGACAATTAAGCAAATTAATGATGATGCTGTTAAACTGGTTCAGTTAGCAACCACACTAAGAGAAAGAGCCTTAACTTGGTTCATGAAATACTCAGCCGCACAGAATAGGACGCTTGCTGATGTAAGAAATGCTATGATTAGAGAATTCAGGAAACCTAAATCAGAATCACAATGTATAACAGAGCTCAAAGACATCAAACAGTTACCTACAGAGTCAGTATGGGACTTTGACCAGAAGTTCAAAGCCTTGATAGATCAAGTAAGCTTTGAGTTTGCACCACAGCAGCATAACGAATGGTTCATTGCTGCGCTGCTCCCACACATTAGACTTACTCTTATGCAACCGAATCTCACTACTCAGGAACAAGCTCTAGAGATGGCTATGAAACTAGAAGCTTCACCAATTGCTGGAACAAGTAATGATGTTGCGCAGTTGCAAAACCAATTAGCAAACTTAACCTTGCAAGTGCATGATATTAAAAAAGGCAAGGATGTTAAGGAAGAAATTTGGTATACAAAATGTAAAGCGCAAGGTCATTCAAAGGACCATTGTCCCTTTTTCATAGAGTATATTGCAACTGGAGCACCTAACCCTTTACCACAGGCACAGGGGCCTTGGTGTGAAATCTGTAGAACTAGAGGTCATAGACCACAAGAATGTCACTTACTTCAGAAATATGTACAAACTCCAAAGAATCTATATTGTAATTTCTGTAAATCAGTAGGCCATGATGAGAACAATATCAGAGCATATGATCTTATGATGGAAAGAAAGCATGATGTTTATAGAGTACAATCAGAGACACAAGGACCCACAGTAGGTCCACAGTATGACCAAACTCGCGACGACAGAGTAGGAAATTATAGGGGTCGCGGACGCGCAACAAATTTTGGTCGGGGAAGAGGATAGATCACTTGTTATAATTGTGGAGCGCAAGGTCATTTTGCAAGGGATTGCCAAAATCCTACAACCATTTGCAGATATTGTAAATCTTATGATCATATCATTGAAGAATGCCCTTAGTTGATGGCTAAGATGCAAGCAAAGACGCCACAGGTCAATCAGAATATTCAGTTGATTGGAGCAGAAAAAAGAGAACCAGACCCTACAGTTAATATAGTGACGCGCAGTGGAGCAACCACTGGTGTGCCAGAGATGGGAACTGGAAAGCAAGCGACGCAATGGGTGCGTCGCGCTAATATTAAACGAGCCCCACTTAACCTGCAGAAGCAAAAAGAAGCATTCAAGCAAGCTCAAGAGTATTTCTCAGATCCGAGAGCTTCAAGTTCTGTCGCAATTCCGCATAATGATATTAGATCGCAAGTGCTAAGACAAGACAACCTGGTACAAGAACAGGCCACTACATCCGGAAGGCCTGATGAAGAGGATGCACTAGGCAGCGTCCATACTTTTCTGAGGAACTGCTTAAAGTTGTTGCGCAATGAAAAAGCAACTATGGAACTTCAACACCTATTGGATAAGTGTCAACAATCTGCTTCGATGAACACACCGCAGCGTGATGTTCACCAAATTGGGAGTCACACTAGAACTAGAAAAGAGATGAGGCTCACAGCGCAGATTGGCGCATTTGAAATGGACGAAGTCATTGTAGATTTTGGCTCAGAAGTTAATGTTCTCACCATGCAGACATGGGAACAGATGGGTAGCCCTCAGCTTACAAGATCTCCTATCCAGCTAAGACTTGCGAATCAACAATGAGTCTCTCCATTGGGCAGATTACCCAATGTACCTATTGATATCGAGGGAGTAAGAAGTTCTGCAGACTTTGAAGTAATCAAAATTCTGGATGATAGTAGACCTTACCCAGCACTTTTAGGTATAGACTGGGCATTTGATAATTTGGCTGTCATTAATTTGAAGAAAAGACAGATGACCTTTGAGGATGACCAGATTAGGGTCATTGCACCGCTTGATCCTATTCAAGGACCAAGGTATATTGAACCCATTCGAGCAGAAGAAGAAGTGCGCCACATGGAAAGTTTGTATCAAATGACTGCTAGTCAGAGTGACTATGTCAATCCCACAGCAGACGGCCATATCAGCTGGCGATGTGATAGATCGTGCACATCAGACTCAGACGCAGGATTGGAAAACTAGCAGAATCATTTACATGAGGTTTCTGTGAGGCGTTGCGCCATGATGACTAAATCCATTCGATGGATTGGCACAGAAGTGACTGACACTCCAATTTTTGATGGTTTAACTGAAGTAAGTAAATTCATACATACATATGAACAGTAGATTCTAGATGAGCAGCGCATACAAGCTTTGGATGTCGCACTGCGCACTACACCCGTAAGATGGTGGGGTGCGCATAAAGAGAATATTTACACATGGCAAGACTGTCGCAGATTGATACTGCGCAGATTTCAGGACACTACAGCAGAAGTGTTGCGCAAATATGATGGACAGAGTGACCCTAGGTCACACGTTGAAGCATGTATTCAGCAATGGTCAGATAGTCCGGAAGATGAGTGGGTTCACCTATTCATCCACACATTGGATACAGTTCCAAGGAACTGGTACACTGAAACAGAATTGCGCAGAGGCACTATCACTTGGCCTCTAATGATAGAAAGTTTTCAACTTACCTTCAGTTTTGAATCAGAACATCCGAGCATCGACCACGCTTTAAAGTGTATTAAAAAGAAGGTATTTGAACAATGTTCATTACCAGAATATTCCCAACCAGATTGGGCTGTCCAGATAGAACATCCCCTGGAATGCTATAATTTCACTACTGAAGAAGAGGAAGATGATCCTCGCAACATCAATATTCCAGAATCAGAAGGGACACGCAATGTTGAAGGTCCTCAGCTTGATATCCCTACCATTACAGAACACATCAAGCTCAAAAAGATTAACATTGGTACAGAAGCCGAACCCAAGTTTGCTTCTATAGAAGATTATTGGCATGATGAAACTGTTGGCCATATTTCAGATTTATTACGTGACTACCAGGATATCTTTCCTACCAAGTTCACAAAAATGAAAGGCATCCTAGGAGACTTAGGAGTGATGCGCATACCTCTGAAAGCAGATGCCAAGCCAGTAAAATAGCGCCCGTACAGATTGAATCCGCGATATAAAGAAAAGGTTAAAGAAGAAATTGATAAGATGCTCGCAGCAGGTATAATTGAACCAGTAGAGGAAAGTGATTGGATTAGTCCTATGGTCGTACAAGAGAAGAAGAAAAAAGGTGAAATAAGGATCTGTGTGGACTTGCGCAAGCTGAATGGCGCATCAACGCATGATCCATTTCCTACTCCTTTTACAGACGAAGTGCTTGATAATGTTGGAGGACAAGAGGCTTACTCCTTCACTGATGGCTTTTCCGGATACCATCAGATCAGAATCCATCCAGACGACCGCCATAAGACGACTTTTGCGACTGAATGGGGCTCATTCCAGTATATGGTAATGCCCTTTGGTCTTAAAAACGCTCCTGCTATATTCTCTCGAGTTGTTGTTGCTGTATTTAAAGAATTCATTCATAAGTTTCTAGAAGTCTATTTTGATGACTGGACTGTGTTTGGTTTACTAAAGAACCATATAGGGAACCTGCGCATGATGTTAGAAAAATGTAGACAGTATCAGATTTCCCTTAACTTGAAAAAATGTATCTTCTGTGCTCCTTTTGGTATTTTGTTGGGACATATTGTATGCAGACAAGGACTCCTGATGGATCCTGCGAAGGTTGCCATCATTGCTAATTTACATGCGCCCAACTCAGTCAAACAATTACGCACTACATTGGGACATACAGGGTACTACGGAAAATTTATCAAAGGTTATGCAAAGATCACATCACCTATGGAAAGATTGCTGAAAAAGGATTCGAAATTCCAATGGGCAGAAGAATGCCAACAGAGCTTGGATACACTTAAAGAAAAGATGATCACTGCGCCAATTCTAGTTTTCCCAGACTGGAGAAAACCCTTTCATGTTCATGTAGATGCTTCTTCCATAGCATTGGGGGTCGTGCTTACACAACCGGGAGAAGGAGGTATTGACCACCCGATTGCTTACTCCAGCAGAAAGCTGTCCACAGCCGAGAAGAACTACACCACTACAGAAAGAGAAGGACTAGCTATGGTGTATGCCCTACAGAAGTTTAGACACTACCTACTGGGCACACATTTTAAAATGTATACTGACCATTCTGCTTTGAAATACTTGGTCAATAAGCCAGTGTTAGGGGGAAGAATTTGCCGATGGCTACTGCTCTTCTAGGAGTATGATTTTGAGGTTATTGTAAAGCCAGGTAGATTGAATGCAGGACCTGACCACTTATCTAGGCTAGAGTCGGGGGAGGAACCTACAAATCTGGAGGACAATCTGCCTGATGCGCAGCTGTTTTCTGTTCAAGCAGCAGATGAATATTATTCCGATATCCTTGAGTTTCTCACTACCGGGCAAGCGCTGGCTGAGTTTACAATCCAGCAGAAGAAGCAACTTGTTGTCAAAGCCGCAGACTTCACTTTGATAGCAGGCTATCTCTACAAGCTGGGCCCCGACGAAGTCTTTCGCAGATGTATCCTACTGCATGAGAAGAACTCCATCATCGCAGAAGCGCACTCAGGAACCGTAGGAGGCCATTTCGCAGGAAAGCCGACTGTGCAAAATATCTTAGCCGCAGGTCTTTGGTGGCCGACATTGCACAAGGATACTAAGGAATTCTGCAAATGTTGCGATGTGTGCCAGCGAACAGGAAAACCCTCAAGGAGAGATGAAATGCCACTAAGACCCCAGATAACACTGCGTGCTTTTGATAAATGGGCCATTGATTTTGTAGGACCTATCAACCCACCAGGAAAAAGAACCGGCACAAGATACATCATTACAGCTACTGAATACCTCACCAGATGGGCTAAGGCTAAGCCAGTTAAGAACTGTGACGCTGCCACTGCCGCGCAGTTCATTTTTGAGAACATTATCACTAGATTTGGATGCCCACTAATTCTAATGAGTGATCAGGGTACACATTTCCTCAATGAGACTATAGAGGCCCTTACTGAAGAATTCCAAATTAGTCACCATAAGAGTACACCCTACCACCCTCAAGCTAATGGTACGGTGGAGGCATTCAATAAGATTCTCGAGAATGCCCTGACGAAGATCTGTAGTCAACAAAGAGATGATTGGGACCTTAGAGTCACAGCTGTACTATGGGCTTACAGAACCACATGCAAGAAACTAACAGGTCACACACCTTTCAGTTTGGTGTATGGACAAGAAGCAGTTATGCCCATGGAATACATTGTTCCCAGTCTCAGAATTGCGCAAATCACAGAAATGGCAGATACTGATACTATGAATGAAAGACTTTCACAATTGCTTGCCTTAGAAGAAGACAGACTTTTAGCCGGATTCCATCAATAGGTACAGAAGGAAAGACAGAAAGCTTGGCATGACAGGCACATTAAGAATAAACACTTTGAAAAAGGAGACTTGGTACTCCTCTATGATAGTAAATTCATCAAGTTTCCAGGCAAGTTTCGTGTACATTGGTTAGGACCTTTTCGGGTCATAAAGATAACAGAAGGAGGAGCAGTTCAGCTTGCGAAGCTTAATGGAGAATTGCTACCTACAACGATCAACGGGAGTCAGCTCAAGCTTTATCGCGATGGCCACTCCGCCCTGTCGACTTAATACAGTGCCAAAAGAAATGCAGATGTCCAGTGTAGTTGAAAGAGGCATCGCATTATCAGTCTACACGGAAGTCGCGAGACACTTTTAGTCTCAGGCTTCCCGCGCAGTTCCTTGAACCATCTGCGCATATCAATAAAGTTTGTTTTGAGCGAGCCTATATTTGCACTCTTGTGAAGTTTTTCTGGGTCGTCAAACCGTCGCTCTTGCGGCATTCCCTGTGTCAAGTTGCTGCTTGAGGAGTTCTCGTTGTGGACCCCTCTATCTACACAGTTACCTATGCTGAAATGACCCACCGAAAAATTTGAATTACAGAAGTCCTATAGCCGCTTTGAATATTAATGAAGGATAAATTCGCCATTTAATTGTATCCGCTCTAACAGAGTCGGCTTGATCTCCCTAAGATTTGCATTTATGCCATGCGCCGAAAGCTTTAGCTTCCCCCGGAAGGCTGTCAGAACCCGTCTATCACAATTAATGCACCGCAGAAGCGCGTCGGTAGGAGTCTTGTCAATTCATGCAGAGTCGCCTATAGCTAGTAACCCCACTTGCCCGCATTTACTGTCGCCTTTAGCTATAAATACCCAGCACTTGTATTTTTTTGGATTACTTTTCTCGAGTTGCATAGTCTTGTTTGAGAATCTAAGTTATTGTTTTTAGAGCCGAGTTGTGCAGAGTGCTTCCTTTGTTTTCAGCGTTCGTAGCCTATGCTGTTCCGCCATCCGACTGTTCAAGTCCTTGTTGTCTATACCAGTTCACGATGGAGAACCTGTCCACTGAAGAAATTATTCGTCAATTTAAGCTTAGAGGCTTAGATTTCGGCATGACTACTCCCGTGACGACCTCGGCTTACACGCACCCTGGCTGGACTGATCCCAGACAATCTCCTGGAACGAGGGCATCCCAGCAACAGCAGCCGGACGAGCCCGTTCCAGAGCCGCTGGCCACTATGGTGAATTACATTCTGCCGCGTCCAGATGATGCACTAGAGGTGTATATTCTGAAGAATGCAAAGTATCCGATTCCGTTGCCTCCATTGCCGGAAGGCGTGCGACAAGAAGGGTCCCTGCTTGGACACCTTCCACTGGTCAAGTTTTCTGATTTTAACTTGGGCGACTACAGAACATATCCTCAGTTTGTGCCAGATCGCCATCTGACGGTAGTTCACAATACCACCAGAAAGGTCGACGAATTCGTCCCAAAGGAATTCGCAGCAAATTTAGAGAAGTCTAGACTATTCAACTTGTTGAAGCTACCGCACTTCGGGCATAGCAACGAAGTCAATGCAGTTGTTAAAACACTGCTATCCTGCGTTCAAGGTGGTTACCTTTGGCTGGGGAGGCCAATCGATTTGAACGTCGACTTAATCCATCGTATTACCGGCCTATCTAAGGTTGGTAAGGACCCAAATATTCATCTTGTTGGAAAGGACAAAGATAGAAAGTTAGCTGCACAGTTGGTGCAGAAGTACAAATTAGCAAGAGGAGGTCGAGCTTATGACCTCACAATCGTTGAGGATGAAGCACTTAGATTTACAGGCAGTCTGCTTGCAGGCAGACTTCTCACAAAGTGCAGACCGAAGGAAGTTACTGGAGCTGTAGTGGAGCTCGCCATCGCAGTTGTGGAGGGAGAACAGTACAATTGGTCTCTCTTCCTCCTCAATTATTTTTTGGAAGACTGCTGGAACGTCCAAGACACCCCCGGTCTGTTGTTCCATTTTTCTTGGCTTTTAATTTTATGCGCATTGGTCGGGTGGAAGGATCCCCCGAACACTCAGTTCCTTCCGCGCCGCGCAGGAGAAGTCGCAGGAATGCGATATGTCAATCTCTGGGATTCTAGCAATCCCGCGAAGCACAAGATGAACCATGCTGTATTTTGTGAATACTACCATCTCCTCAAAGATACCATTCAGGAAATGCCAAGGCTGAGTGAGGAGACAGCAAAAATATATGAAGGAAAGTTGGCCTTTTCTGCCGACTTGCATCAACTTTACCTCCGCCCTTGCAGCATTCAAGAGGAATGGGCCGTAGGCCTTTACAGGATGACCACTGAAGATGTTGAAGAAACCATCAAGTCTTGGTCGGATGAATGGAGGGAGGCCATCGAAATCGCACCCGCGATGCCACCTCCTGCTGCGCAAGAGAAGGATAAGGGCAAGGAAGCCCCTGAGCAAAGAAGTGGTGAAGGTTCGAAAGAACCAGTGACCAAGAAGCAAAAGGTGTCGCATCCCCCTGAGACCATTCCCTCAGGGATCGACCAGTATTTACAGGAGCAATTTCACGAGCTGCGGACCGTGCACGCTCACATCAGAAGTGCTCTAGACCTGCAGTTCATAGAGTTAAAAGGTATCGCAGGAAGAGTTGCGCAGACCCATGCGCCAACATCTACTTCGCAGGCGCCACAAGTAACCATAAGTACCGAGCGAGTTGAAGTACTCACAGAAAGGCATACTGTCGTGCACATGTCCGTGGTTAGGTTTTTTGGGGATTACTGCTGGGAAAGGCCCATAGCTTTGTAAAGGTGCGACCGTCATGGCCACCTATATATATGTGTAATTGTAAAGGTTAGACGTTAGTTAGTTAGCTAGCCATTAGATGTTGAGACGCAGGTTAGCTGTTTGAGATAAGCTAGCTAGTTAGTAAGTCTTCTACTGTGTTGTTAGGAGACAAGAGTTAGAACTGGATAGCCGTGAAGCTAATCCCTGAGTTGCAGACAGTCTGAGTCGACGTCTGAACTATTGTAATCTCTGTAGAGAAAAGATACTAGATCAAGAGAAGGGCTCCCAGCTGTGTTCGTGGAGTTTCTTGGAAAGATCTAAGGCTGCAGCTGTGTGCGTAGCATATTGTGTAATTCTATCCTCTCCTGATTAATATAAGAGACACTCCCGTGGACGTGGTTTCCCTGTGGAGGTGAACTTCATAATTCTCATTGTTATGATGTTGTGTTGAGTGATTGCATGTTTTAGTTCACTGTCTGTGTATACATGAATATTGCGTTATCTTTATGAGTATGTTAAGTAAGTTCTCAAAGCCTCCTTGGTAACTATAATCGTTAAGTGTCGAAGGGATCTGTAGAACGTTGTCACTGCAGCGATAGAGGAATGCGTTACTGCGCTGGGCGTGCAAGTAGAAATGATAGAGTAGCGATGCAGAGGATAATCGCCTTGTGCGCAGGAGTGAAGATACCGCGCAGCTAGGCTGTCGAGAGATAGTTCAACGTAGTTGCGCTGAGAGGTCTGCGGAAGAGTAAGACATTTCGCTTTGAGGAATCATCAAGGAAGAGAGAGAGCAGTCTCCGCGTCGCCTAGGTTAAGGAAATCTGATTCCTGAGCCCCCCCATAGCCACTTCGGGTGAGACCTCGAGCTGCTGCGTAGCTCGTTGCCGAGAGGGCCAGTGCGCCAAGGGGTTTTGTTGCTGTGCTTCATTAAAACCCGGGTCTGTCCAAAAAGCAGCCAACAGAAGCATTCAGTAGACTACCAAGTTCCTGAAATTGTATTCAAGGGAGAAAATGCAAAAGAGATGGTGTTGAAGGGAATCGACACTTATCCCAAACAAGTGGTAAGTGCACATAGTATGAGGTCCATTCTAAGGCATGGAGACATTGAATGGGATGAAAAATGCCTAATCACCACAAAGGGAAACTCATTCGAAGTGGCCCATTATCCTAAAGATATTCAGAAGCTGCTCCATAAACTAAGAAGGTGTTTGGGGACCTTCCTCATGGTAGGCCTCCATATAGAGGAGTGGAGCATAGGATTGAATTGGAGATAGGAACCTCACCTATCAAGGTGCATCCCTACAAGCACCCAAAAATATTCAAGTATTAGATAGAGCGAACCATCAAGGAACTGCTTGACTTGGGATTTATTAGACCATGTTCAATTCCTTTTGCCTCATCAGTAGTCCTTGTGAAGAAGAAAGATAGGACCATGAGGATGTGCATAGATTATAGAGCTCTCAAAAAGAAGACTATCAAGAATAGATATCCTATTCAAAGGATTGATGAGATTATGGATGAGCTACATGGGTCCAAGTACTTTTCTAATATTTATCTTCGATCAGGATACCATCAAATCAACATGAAAGAAGAAGAAATACAGAAGACTGATTTTTGTTGTCACCATGGGCACTTTGAGTTTCTGGTTATCCTTTTGGCATAACAAATGCACTTGCAACTTTTCAATATTGCATGACCAGAGTGTTTAGCAAGCAACTCTGTAAGTTTGTACTTGTATTTTTTGATGATATTTTGATCTATAGTAGGACTCGCAAGGAGAATTTGCATCATTTCGATATTGTACTAACAATTTTGGCTGATCAATATTTTTATGCAAAGATAACCAAGTGTGAGTTTGGAATGACTGAGATTTTGTATTTTTGTCATGCAATTGGTCAAGATGGAGTTAAGTTTCACATGGCAAAGATCCAAGCCATTCTATATTGGCTTAGTCCTAAAAATCTCACTGAAATAAGAGGGTTCATTGGGATATGCACCTACTACCGAAAGTTTGTCAAATATTTCTCCAAGATGACATCTTCTTTAACAGATCTCACAAATAAAGAAGCCTTCCATTGGTCGGAAGAATCTGAACAAGTGTTCAACAGAATGAAGGAGGTAATGAGTAGTTGTCTTGTTCTTGCACTTCCATATTTTTCTTAACCTTTTTTTCTCGAGTGTGATGCTTCAGGAAATGGTATTGGAGATATCTTGATGCAAAATAAGCATACTTTGGCCTTTGAGAGAATAAAATTCTAGCCATATGAAAGGTTGTATTTAGTTTATGACAAAGAGATGTTAGCCATCATGCATGCACTAGTCCAGTTCAGACAGTATTTGGTGGGAGGTAAGTTTATCATCAAGACTGACCACGAACATTTGAGGCACTTCTGAAACCAAAAGAATCTGAATGATATACAACATAAGTGAGTAAGAAAGGTCCAAGAATTTGATTTTGAGATTGAGTATAAGAAGGGTAAGATGAACATTGTAGCTAATGCACTTTCTAGAAAACCCACACTTGCACTGCTGAAAGAAGACAATGAATTTTGAAAGAAGACAATGACTTTTGAAAGAAGACGATGAATTTTGAAAACCACGATGATGTTTTCAAAGCTCAGTTTTCAGAGTTCGAATCTTCAAGCTTTCTCTGAGTTTCCGGAGCTAGTTTCTTATGCAGAAGGAGAGAGATATTTCCATAGTGTTCTGAGAGGAATATTGGCCTATTTATGATTTAACTCTGATTTGTTCTCCCATTTCTCTACCCCTTCTAGATTTGGCTAGAATTTGACTAGTTTCCAGTGTGTATTTCATAAATGAATAAGTATGAATCCAAAGGAATTCATTCTTGTTTTTGGAGTTGAGTAACATGTCATGTCATTATCCAAGTCTTATTTCATAATTTGTGGGCCTTTGAACACTGTTTGGGAGCCTAGAAATCACACTAGTTGAGCAGTCCTAAAAGGAAATTTTACTAGTCATAGTGTGAGACTTGCTCAAATATTTATGAAAATTTATGGAATTTTATTTTATGGTGCAATAAATTTAAATGAATTATATTTATCCTCTCTGAGGTTTGAAACACCCATCCCCATCCTCCAGTCAAGTTTCCTCCCATACTTGTCTGCATATGCTGAGAGGCCCAGGAGAACTGGAGTAAATTGAAGCCTTGATGATATTGAAACATCAAAGGTATCAGTAATCTGTGCAGAGGTATCATTCCATATCAGAGTGCCCCATCCATCCCAAGCCTTTGATCTAGTCCATCCTCAATCCACCTAAATTCCACAAACATTGTTTCTGTCAATTTTGAGAAGTATAGAGTTTTTATATCACAATCCTAAGTTGGTACATTACAAGGAATAACATCTCTCTGAAATATTTATATGTATTCAATATCTTACAAAATCAAGCTTACATGGCTAAAATTGTTTCTCGAATCTACAAAAATTAGATAGAGAACCTCTTCACTAAGATTGTCGTCCTTTTAAAATGGATTACAATCCTCTTTATATAGAGTTTGTAAGTAACCACATTTGTTTTCTTACACTCTAACATAAAATTAAATGAATGTCAAGTTACTTTTTTACAAAGAATTTTACAATCTTTCTTTTCCAGCAAATAATGATAGTCTTAACATTTAATTTCTTGTTTTCGAAGTCTTCTTTCCCCTCATATAGACATGTGGTTGTTTAAAGGGATAGCCTATTGTTCCCACTGGAGGATGTTAGCTTTATTCATTTGATGCATCATTTGAATGTTGTACGGTCCTGCTAGTGGCATAATTGAAATAGGAGGTGGCTAGTTTGCAAATGTAATTGACACTTGAGATGCTGAAGATGTTGTTGATTGACCAAAATGTACCTCTGAAGCTTGACTGGATGACTATCCTTGAGGTTGTTTAGTTGTTTATATAGGTGGAAAGACATGTTAATAAATTGGAGAACTATTTGCTATTATTTTCCGAAAGGATGTATGTGATTTCTCAAAGATTCCAAAGAAATATCAGCATTAATTTGTTTCTCATATGAAATGGACCCCAATTTATTGGAAATGCTATTTAGTCTCACCCAGATTTCAAAACAAATTTTTATTCTGTCAACTTCCTGTTGTCCTTCTCTTTCCCCTTCTAGTAGTTCTGGAGGAAATTGATCCTTCTTTTGTTGGAGATGTTCTTGGTAAGTTTCTTTGGGTAAGCATCATCATGACCATCCCATGGTGAAGGCATCCCCAATTTCAACACCTCCTTGAACAATGTTTTAAAGGCATCTATTTCATCATTTAATTGTTTGACGTTATCCTTCATCCTTAAAACATAAGTTTGTTTCATAATCATAGACCTGGAAATTTTGATGATTTGAGTTCCGTTGTTTAGCCCTTTTTAGCTAACTGCTTCTTGGTCATGCTATTCAGATAATCTATGACTTCTGCAGCATATTTTTGAATATCTCCTAATTGTCCTTCAATTTTTTTTATCTATGTAATAGTTTCAATGGCCATGTCCAACTCATCTTCGATGAATTCAAAATAGTCCCACTTATTCATGCACCATTCTTCAATTTTCCCCCAAATAGCTTGAGTAATTCTTCCTAGCAACTGCTCTCCCTAAACAATTATTTGGAGAGAAGTTATTTTACTTTTTAGGTCTCCTAGTTCTCTCTCAAATTCTGAAATGTCATCTTCTTTCTTACTGACTTCACTTTCTAATTCTAGTACCCTATTATCCTTGGTTTCTAGTTATTTTCTAGGTTTATCCAGCTTCGCACTTAGGTCATTGTCTTCCTCAATGGGTTGAGGAATTGACCTCAAATTAGCATGGTCCTCTTCCATTGCATCTAGATCAATAATATATGGGGGATCAACCTGTGGATCACCTAAAATACTTGTTGCTTCATTATGAATTTATGTTGCTTATGTTACTCCAGTAGCGAGATGACTTTCCATTGTGACTGTCGGGATTTGCATTGTTGGTTGACTCTTTGCCTGAATCATAGGATTTGAAGTAGTATTATTCCCCTCAATATAAATTTTGGTGGCTGTCATCTTCAAGTTTGCAATCTGCCAATGCAAATCATCAATATTACTCCTGCTTTCCTCAGATAGTTGTTGGAATTCTACCATGTTGGGATATATTTTTTCCTTCTCTTCCTGTATTTATTTCAAGTCCTCACTTTGTACTGGGCTAGTTGTGGGCATCTTTAACTTCTTCCTTAGTGTGGATATTTCATTGTATTTTTTAGCCATGAGTGACTTGAATGGAGATCCATCAGAGGGATCTGTTGCTAACACTACCAGTTTTGATTCCAAATAATTAATAGTATTTTGTTGTCCCTAGTAGTCCATTTTTCCATCTTATATAAATTCTCAAACTTATCAAAGGTCAGCCTCAGCTTTCTTTCTTCTTTCTCAAATTTAACAATTTTTTTATGCATCATGTCACTTGTTTGTTTGTAGAAATCCATTTTGTCAAGATTGTTGAACTACTTGAAGTTCACTAGGTGTTCCTCTTCCCTCTAGTCATGGAGCCTCACTGGCTTAGCCACCTTGGGATCTATAGGTATTTTTAATTGAAATTGTAAGGGATTATGAATCAAGTATATAGAGCATGTTTCTTAGAGGTTCTAGGGTAGTGAAAAATAGGTTCTCGGACATGTCAGAAGATAAGACTTCCCTTATCGTGAGGGAGTAGTGTTTGGAACAATAGGTAATGAATTCAAGGAAGACAAAAGATCTAGGGCATGCCGAACGAGCAAAATTGGAGCTCCAGAGGTTAAGTCTGTCTTGGTCATTAGTTGCAAGATCTTTGGATTCTTTGAGGGTCTCAATTAGGTCTGAATTGTAGATACTATTATCGAAGATATTGGCCTCATGGTCATATACGTGCTCCTCCCATAAGAAACGGGGGTTTGGAAGTGTGACTTTGGACTTTGGTGCCATTGTTTTCATTGGTTCAAGTTAATAGGGTAAAAATAGGTCGTGAATTCCGGATAAATTAGGGCTTTTTGACAACTAGGGATTTAGTAAACTGATAAAAAAATCAAGGATTACAGTAATAGAAGTGACTGGAAGTGGTAGAGTAATACTTGTTTGACACATGGAGGTTGACTTGGATTGATAGATGCTAGCTTGAACTGGTATGGTTCGTGTAATGTTGACCTAGTACATTGGTTATCGAGGTAGCACACTTCTTGGAGGTAAAATATAGTAAAATATTAAAAATAGGTTAAAAACCTTTTACTCTTTGACAAATGGTGCGCTTTACACATCAGAAACCAAGGTGAAGGGTTAAACATGAAGGCGAGACCCATATGACAGGTGGTAAGCATACAATGGGTGATCTGATAGGTGGGAGTGACAGGAAACCTTTGACAGAGGGTAGGTGTAGATTCACTTACAAAATTAGGGGGTTTCAAGATAAGATGAGCTGTAAAGAACTCATTTACAATGTTGAGAGGATACCACTTCTAGTTTCCCAGAGTGGTAACGCGTCGATGTTGAGTGGTTTAGAAAAACTTCCTTCAAGGAGGCGTGACCGGTTACTGCGGGGTAGGTGTCCTTGGTGGTTTTAAGTACAACGCATGCCTGAGCTCCTTTTCTGGTGAGTGCAACTTATCAAAGCGCAATCAATATGTCGTTGATCTTAGTCAACGTGCAGTGAACTTGCACGCATGCTACTCCCAATTAACCTTCCTTATTTTATTAGCACGCTTCATATTTGGGCCATTGGTCTATCTCTAGATCCTACGGCTCGCCGCCCTTTGGGCCATTGAATTATTAAGAAGAAAAATTACGTGGTGCTCCAAAGCTTTCTTGTCATGGGATATAATGCTATGTATATAATTTCTTTAATAGTTCTATTCGGGATATGTATTTTCAAAAATTGTATTTTAGGTATTAAAAAACAATTGCAAGCGCAATGTTGGATATTGTTATGGTTGCTATGGCATAAAGCATCTCTCCAATATTACATCATCTACACGTAACAGCCATAATAGTTCCAGGCCATCACTAGTATACAAGTATGGGTTAATAAGAATTGTAATTTCATCTCCTCAAGGAAGAATTACTTGCCCGTTTTTACTTATATATTTTTATTTAAAGTAGCTTCGTATATATAATTAGTTGCATATAAACATATGCAAACTAACAAGGAAGGAATGTTGTCTATGTCAACTAGCGCATTGGAAAAATATGGTACAACAATATTTTTTGTTTTCACCCAAGGGATTTATAGCTTGTCCAAGTCCCTGTTTTAGGCAAGGCACTATTGGTATTCTAACAAAACGGGGGGAGCAGAAAACTATGTCTGATGTTTATTATTTCAAAGGTCTAAAACATAATTTAATGAGCATCCGATAGTTGTTACAAAAGAGCTACAAATTCTACATGGAAAACAATCACTGTGTGAGCTTAGACAAGTATCCAAGCAAACAATTGATAGCCAAGGTGCAAATGACAAGTAATCACTTCTTTACTTTGAGGATGAGGCCTCATAAGAAGGGAATGACAACTCAAGTTGTTCATGAAGCAAAAGAAGAGAATTCTGGAGCAGCATTCAAGGCAAAAAACAAAGAAGCAGTCATGCTTTGGGCGAAAGAAGAAAAAGGCAATAGTCCAGATATAGAAGCCGTAATTCAATCAGACATTCAGGATGAATGATGGCTATAGAATTTCAGATTTGGACATCTAAAATTTTGTGGGATGAAGCTTTTGCATATGAAGAAGATGGTAAATAATTTTCCATTAATCGAAAAACCAGAGAGGATATGTGAAGGAAACATTTTTGGAAAGGAGCATAGAAAATCCTTTCCAGAGGGAAAGTCATATAGAGCGTGCACACCACTTGAAATTGTTCACTTTGATATTTTCAGACCAATGAAAACACCATCGAGAGGAGGCTGCAATTATTTTCTTATATTCATTGATTATTTCACAAGAAAAACATGGATTTATTTTCTGAAACACAAATATGATGCATTTGGATTTTTTCAGCAATTTAAGTCACTTGTGGAGAAGCAAAGTAGTCACTTCATCAAATTCTTAAGGATGGAAAAAGGTGGTGAATATGTCTCAAATGATTTTCTATTTTTTTGTAAATATCATGGCATACATAAGCAATTTACTATGTGGTATACACCTTAGCAAAAAGATGTTGCGGAGAGGAAGAACAAAACCATCATGGAGATGTCATAGTATGATGGAAACCAAGCATTTTCCAAATGAATATTGGGTTGAGACAGTAGCAATTGTTGTATACATCATGAATATGTTCCCAATGAAGAGTGTGAATAACAAAATTCCCCAAGAAGCATTGATATGTATGAAACATAATGTTTCTCATTTAAAAGGTTTTGGTTGTGCAACATAAGCGCCAACGATAATTTTAGGGACCCATACTTATTTAAAAGTGTATAAACCTTGGCAAATCTTACCAATTCTTAAAATGTCAACTATAAAATATTTGGAAATATTTTTATAAAATTGTTTCATTTTCTAAGGATTTTATATAATTTATATAATAATTTGGCAATTTTTAGAGTGACAAAAGTTTTTCCCATCAAAATTGGGCGAAATGGGGCTTCAAAAAATGCAAATTGACAAATCTATTTTTGGAAAAAAACATGGAAACATAGCTCATGGGATAAATTTCACCCCTAAAATTATCCTTGATATGCACATATCCTAGGTGAGCTAAGAAAGAAATTAGATAACAAAGGACATAAATACATATTTGTTGGTTATTCAAAAGATACAAAAGCATACAAACTATATGATCTTGTCACAAGGAATGTCATAATCAGTAGAGATTTTAAATTTGTCGAGAATGAAGCATGGGATGGAAGGATAGAAAAGACAGTAAAAATTGTGAATCATGTTGCACATGATGATATGAAAGAAGATGTGACTCATACACCACAAGGAACTCAACATGTCATAGTACCATCCACCCCTAGGACTACGGAACATGTCACATCTTAAGCTACTATGACACCACGCGCAATTCAATCTACACCAGCGAGCACATCAAGAGTGCAACATACTCCAACAAGAAACTCAAGGAATTCTTCATCCCCGGATCCAACTTTAGCAAGCTTGATGCCACGAAGAACAAGAAGTTTGTCTGAAATATATGGTGTTGATACAACAAACTCATTTTCTATTTTTGCATTATTTTCTCAAACAAATAATCCACTAACTTTTGAAGAAGTTGTCAAGGATTATGTATGGGCACAAGCCATGGATGAAGAAATTGAATGCATTGAAAAGAATCAAACATGGGAATCAATAGAGGTACCAAAAGATAAGGATGTGATAAGTGTCAAATGGATTTATAAAACCAAGCAAGATGTTGTTAGGAACCCGCGTCAACCCTTCTCTTTACTTTGTTAGTATATCGTTGTTGGACGCATATGCTTTGTAAGTCGTCCCATAGTATTTGTTGATGCATAGTTTGTATTAGCCCATGGTATTGACCCATAGTATTGGACGCATATGATTTGTGAGTCGTCCCGTAGTATTATATGTCCCATGGTATTGACCCATAGTATTGGAAATAGAATTAGTAAGTAAGTGTGTGTTGAGGCCAATGAAGGTACCGTGAAGTTATTTGTATTGAGCTTGCTCAAAGGAGGTTTCCCCCTCGAAGTGGCTTGTGATCAATAAAGTGATTCTGAGTTCTATTATTACTACTATCTCGTGTATTTTCATTAATCAATTGTTGCAGGTTCCTCACACATGTTGATGGTAATGCACATAAGAAAAAGGAAATATTAGTCACAAGAGGTTCACATAACAACATGACCAAGGAAATTTTTAGGGGCAAAATTTAGCCAATTGGCTATTTTTTGGGCATTTTTTCAAAAAATAAATTTGCTATTTGTTCATTTTTAGCCTCTAATATCGCCCATAGTTACAGTAAATATGTTTTTTTAACATAATATTTGCCAAAATTTTCAATTTTCTGTATTTAATCGTATGTTTCATATGTAATATTCACCTACGAGTCTATATATATGTTTTTTTGAATCCAAAATAATCGCCTAGAATACTATACTTAAGTATACTTTTATAACCCTTAAAAAACACCCTGAACCCAACATAGATTTTAATGAAACATTTGTACTTGTTGCGTGCATCAATACAATGAGAACAATTTTGGCCATAGTTGTGCACAACAAATGGTTTGTCTATCAAATGGATGTTAAGTCTGCATTTTTAAATGGTTATTTAGAAGAGGAGCTATATGTGCAAAAACCACAAGGCTATGAGGTTCTGGGACAAGAAGATAAAGTATACAAACGGAAAAAGGATCTTTGTGGATTGAGGCAATTTCCTAGAGCTTGGTACAGCCACATTGGTTCATATCTCATTCAAAATGGATTTTGCATAAGAGAATGTGAACCAACATTGTATAACAAAGTAAAAAAAGAAGGTAACCTGCTGATTCTGTGCTTATATGTTGATGATTTAATATTTACTGGTGATTTTGGCATAGAATATTTTAAATCAGTCATGAACAATGAATTTGATATGACTGATTTCGGGCTTATGAGATATTTTATGGTAATTGAATTCCATCAATCCAAAGATGACATATTTATTTCTCAATCCAAATGAAATCTTGAAAAGGTTCAATATGGTAAATTGTAAATCTGCCCCAACACCAGTAATAACAGGACTGAAATTAAGTAAGGAATATGATGGATCAAATGTTGATCCCACACTATTCAAAATATTGGTTGGGAGTTTTATGTATCTTAATGCAACAAGGACTAATATAATGTATGTAGTAAGTCTCCTCTCAAGGTTCTTGGAGTCTCCAAAAGACTCACACTGGTAGGAAGGAAAAAGAATTATGAGGTATGTAAGTGGCACAAAATATTTTGGCATTATGTACTCAACTCCAAAATATTTCAGACCGATTGCATACACTGATAGTGATTGCAGAGGTAGCATGGATGATAGGAAAATCACCTATGGGTATATATTTCATTTTGGTACAGGAGTATTGCCATCAGAATCAAAGAAACATCCCATTGTAACTCTGTCGTCAACATAAGGAAAGTATGTCGCAACTAAAAGTGTTGCATGTCAAGCTATTTGGAATTGTGCAGAATGTTAAAGGATGTGTCGCAGTATCGAGAAGAACCCACAACAATTAACTATGAAAACAACTCATTCATTACGATGCCAAAGAACCATGTGCATCACAAAAGAACCAAGCATATATACACCGAGTATCGTTCCAAGAGAATTGGTAAATAAAAAAGAAATTTGCTTGAAATTTTGCAGGTCTAAAGATCAGTTGGCAGACATCTTTACAAAACCATTGGCAAGGGACAACTTCCAGTATTTGCGCAATTGTTTAGGAATTGTTGATTCCGCAAAATGGATGATATCTTTCAACCAGTTCCTTTTAATTTTGTTTTTATGTAATTCCAATTGCTCATAATTAAGGGGGAGTGTTGGAAATATTAATTATAAGCTAATTGCATATATAGTCTGCGTCGGCTCAGTTAGTCATTTAGTCATTCAATTTGTGAGTCTGTATTGTCATTTAGTATTCCAGGGTATGGATCTCATGTCTTACCATATTTAAGCGGATGCACAGTAGTTCAGAAGTCAAATTTTTAGGTAAATATCTGTTGTTTGTATTTAAGAAGAAAAATAGAGTCATTGTGTATGGAGAGTAAATAGAATAGAGTGGCAAGAAGAAGAAGGCAGAAGATGGAGTAAGTTTTAGAAGTCTTGAAATTCTAGGAGCTCAAGCTCGTGAAAGAGAAGTTTGTTAAATTTTGGGAGCACAAGCTCTATGTAAAACCCCGTCACAATTATTTTGCTCGGTAAAATATAACTTTTGTTTTCCTTGTTTTATTTCGCACAAGTTTACTTTATATGTCGTGCATATTTTCTGGAGTGTGAATGTTTTAATGCTTTATTTTATAAAGAATGAAAAATATATGAGTTAAGTTTACTGCGAGTGAAAAGAAAAAAGTGAAAGATTTCAAAATCACCGCCCACAAATTTAGGATAGTGTCCTAAAATATCATGCACTAAGTTGTAAGTTTCTGGGATCGTAAAATTTTGTTGATGTATATGTAACTTCGGAATGTATTTCATATATGTATGTTGTATGTACTCCTATAGAGATGGTATTATTCCTCTATATGGAAGTGTCGTCATTTATATTGTAAATGTCGTAACTTATACTTGATGGGTTATTAGACCACCTTATTGGGGTCGGCCCTGTATAAGTCATGTGGGTCAGAGGGTTATTAGACCACCCTATTGGGGGTCGGCCATGTGGGTCGAAGGGTTATTAGACCACCCTATTGGGGGTCGGCCCATTCAGTATTATGTTATGTGGTTAAGCTCGAGCCTACATGAGTTATGTAAAAGGCAAGTCAAGTCAAGTATAAATAGAGTGCGAGAGGCACTCTATTTGATCACTCACTTCTCACTCATGGACTCAAGGAGGAGTGGCGCACTTATGGAGGAGGAGGATCTGATGCTAGGATATGTCTATCTCTTATAGTTGGGTTGTATCATTTCTCTATCTATCTCTGAGGAAGTTATTGGGGTTTTTCACCTTTATGGTTTTCCCCAAGTAAATCTTTGTGTCTCTTGTGTGCTTGCATTATTGTCTCCATGATTGATATGTTGTAGATATGCTATACATGTTATTCTCTCCGTTAAGATACTAAATCAGATTGAAGTAAATTCTGAAAATTTAACATGGTATCAGAGCTAGCCTGAAAGAAGGCATGATATGGCATGTATGACACTTGTTGCACTTACAATGTTAGGGCTTGATATAGCAAAAACCAGTCATCGTAGAACTTTCTCTATAAAACCGTTTTGGCAAAGTTTTCGGATCTGAAATCTTTACAGGTCGAATTTTAAATCCCCATGTACCTTGTATCCAAAGAACAAACTCTAATTCGTTGTACTTTGTGATTTATGATCTGTACAATATAGGGTTTCTGCCTCTTCCAGATCTGAGTCAAAATCAGTTGACCTTGGGAAACAGGTCATAACTTGGGCTAGGAAGATCCAAATGAAATTTCGTAAAAAGTGATAGGTAGTACACAGACGGTACTATCTCAGGAAACGTTTTTAGAGGCCGAAGTTGAACCAGTGACACGTGGCATGCTGTACAAGTTCTCTCTCCTGTATTATCCCATAAACAGGTCACGTTGTGACACTTCGCATAAATCTCTCTCATAGAGTCCAATTGAGGTTAGAACTATCAGGATGGAAAGATAACAGGTCATTCTATCTTAGGAAACGTTTTGAAACCCTGTGGATCGAAAAGTTCAGAGTTACACCAGAAACAATCAGGTACATATTTTTGTCAAAACAGAATTATTTTTGAGTACCTTCATTCATGGCTTCCGGAATTTAGGGCTCTGGAGAAAGTTGGAATTTTTGTAATTGGAGACCACGGATGAATGATACTCATCAAAATAAAAATTTAGAGACCAAGATCAGAATTTTTGGTTGGGTAGAAGGCCGGGCTTGATCAAACCCTAGTTCGAGACTTTGATCGGAAAAGTGGAAAATTAAGGCTTCTGTAAAAATAGGAATTTTTGAAATCTGTGACCACGGCTGGAAGATCCTCATAAAAATAGAATCTTAGAGCTTTGGATCAAACCTTTTGATTGGGAAGAAGAGTGGGCTTCATCAAACCCCAGTTCAGGGTCACATCCAGTGAATCCAGAAGTTTTAAAGGCAAAATTGAGGAGTGAAACTTTGCAGTTTTTAAATTCTGAATATACCAGCTTGATCAGCTCATCAAGGTGCATATTTCTATCCTTTCGAAAGTTCGAAATCCAAAGTTTGAATTTTTTGGGTTTCTCTGTCAAACCCATATCCAGCTCCAGGTCCAGTTCTTGCAATTCAAGTGGATTGGGTTAATCCTAGAAGAAGATGGATTGGTCACCTGCATAAGTGAAGAAGTTCCCATTTCAGAAGGAGATGAGGCTAAGGCCTTACATAAGAATATTACAAGCGATCTCGATAGGTATGACTCATCGAGGTATGTTTCGATATTTGTTCATGATTAAGTTTATGGTATGTTTGTCTTCATGTTATTATGGTTAGTACAATCTTGATTTTAGATTTGTCGTATCACCTTAACAAAATTATGAATGCATGATAGAAGATATTCATTGGTTAGGGTGTTGACACTTATGATTATACTAATGCATTATGGTGTTGTATGAGGTTTATGTTGTCTACTAACATGAAAGGTACACCAAGAAAGACAAATCATGTTCTAGTTCAAGAACATATGATCATGATGACATGAGGACAAAGATTCATCCACTGTCATGGATCTCATAGAAGATCCATTTACGAGGTATGTATAACTTGGTTTTATAATGGTTAACCTATGAGATATACAGGTTACTAGCACAAGTCATTGAAGAAGAACAAGAATACATCATGTGAGTATGTTAGACATAACTAGCTAGCATGCTAATCCAGGTATGTTTTTCCTATATCAAGATAGAATCCTACCTTGTGTTAGGATCTTATACTGTTGTGTTGTTGATGATTATTCATGAAGTCATAGGTTTGAATAGTCATGGTTGTATGCATATTATGTTTCTTACCATAATTGATGAATTGACTAACCATAAGAATCCTACATAAACCTTGAATGCTAATGCTTATTATTTCTGTTTGAAATGATCATGACTATACATGCTTGAGATTATTGTGTTTTAATAGTATACTAATGAATGTATGATTTTATATGAGATCACAAGGATAACACAATAATGATACTAATAAGCATGCATATGGACCAAGGATGAATATGAGTTCAAGAACAGGTAATCCAGGAAGCAAATATCAAGAGGGAGCTCACTCTAGTTGTTCCTGCAAGAAAGCAAAGGAGCACACTTCAGTAGTTTCTGCAAGGATGCAGATATTCAGAGGGAGTTGACCACTTCTCACAATCCACATCAGAATGGAGTTGCAAAGATTCAGAGGGAGTCCACCCAACAAACAAACAAAGATAAGTATTTGAAATGTCATTTCTTAAATAATACTGTTCAATAATATATATGCTGAAGTTCGTAGAATTAGGTTGTGTACTATGCATATTAGAATAATTGCATTGATGAACAGTATACTACTGATATGCATGGGTAAGTGGCCTATGGCACTGTACAACATTCCATTGCTACTTATCTAGAATGAAACCTCTTTGCTGACATGTTGGGAGTTGTGCACACTCTTAACAATGTTTTGGTAGAGATTGGAAGGCATCTAGAAAGTTACGAGATATGGATAAATGTTGTATTGAAGCATTGGCTAATATAATTGCATGACTATATGACATATTTCTTTATGTGTAAGAATTTGTTCTGAAAACTGTGAGATGTTTTCTAATCATGCAATTTAATTTGTTGTGTAGGAAAGATCGTATGCCATCTCCTACAAAAGAAGAACTACAACATTTGTTCAGCAACAAAATTATATATTGAAGATATTGAAGTTCCCAAGACACGGGAAGAATGCCATGATCCGTCGATCATGAAGAACGATGTTTGGGATGTGGTCCCAAGAGCTGAAGGGAAGTCTATTATGAATTCCAAATGGAACTATCAGATCAAGCATGTTGCAGATGGCAGCATTGAGAAATATAAAAGTGATGAAATAGAAGATGCACCAGATGGATTTCAAGATAGCATGGTGCAGTCATATATGTGTGCAGAACTTGGTATGATAGGATAGACAACTTTCTATCTAGTTTGGGATTTACCAAGAATATAGCGGATTCCAACCTTTTCTACAAGGTTGAGGAAGGCAATCCAGTGATACTACTTTTGTATGCGGATAACCTGTTTGTTACAGGTGAAGATAGATTGATTTCCGACATGCAGCAGAAGCTTGCTACCGAGTTCGAGATGAAGAACTTGGGGATGATGCACTATTTGTTTTTGGCATGGAGGTGTGGCAGAGTGTAGATGGAATCTTCCTTGGACAAGGGAAGTATGCAGTAAGAGATCCTGAAGAGGTTCGGGATGATGAATTGCAAGGCCATGGCCACACCTATGACATCGAATCTGAAGCTTCTATGTGATGCTTCATCTGAGCCGGTTGATGTCTCTACGTATCGTCAGATGATTGGGTCCTTGATGTACCTGACGAACACGAGACCATATATTTGCTTCGTTGTGAACACATTGAGCCAGTTCCTGACGGATCCGAGGAGTGTTCACCTGGTTGCTGTAAAGCATGTTCTGAGGTACCTGAAGGGTACAGTGGATTTTGGGCTCAAGTATGAAGCGAATCAAAAGTTTAACCTACAGGGTTATGTTGATTCAGATTGGGCTGGAAGTGCTGCAGATAGGAAGAGCACATATGGGTGCTGCTTCAGTATGGGATCAGGTGTGATCTCATGGTTTAGCAGGAAGCAGTCCTGCGTAGCACTGAGTACAGCTGAGGCAGTGTATGTTGCAGCCTGTTCAGCTAGTTGTGAGGCAGTATGGCTACAGAAGCTACCGTCTGAGTTATTTGATCTCCCATTGGATGCTACTGGTATCTTCTATAATAACCAGAGTTGTGTGAAGCTGTCCGAGAACCCAGTATTTCATGACATGTTGAAACACATAGAGATCAAATATCACTATATCAGGGATATGGTGCAGAGAGGAGCTGTGAAACTCCTGTATGTTGCGATGGACGAGCAGATTGCAGATGTGCTGACAAAGCCACTAGCCAAGGTGAAGTTCGAGTACTTCAGAGAGAGGCTTTGCGTTCTTCAGATCGAGGACACTTCGAGGAAGAAGTAATGGACACATTTACTGAAGCCATTCCAAGCATGTTGGAAGGAGGATCCTTCACATGGCTATGGATGTAAGCGCTGGATGATGAGCATCAGGATGATGTTCTGGTTTCTGCTGGATATGATCAGTTGGATCATTTTTATGTATGTATGTATGCATCATGTTGGATGCTGGATATGATCAGTTGGATCATTTATATGTATGTACGCATCATGTGGGATGCTGGATATGATCGGTTGGATCATTTGTATGTATTGTGTATATGCATCATGTTGGATGCTTGGACCATGTATCTGTATATGTATCAGGTGGATACATTGTATGATCAGGTAGATCATGAATATTTATATGTATCAGGTATGATCAGGTAGATCATGTATGTTTATGGATACATTGTGTGGATCATGTATCTATGTATCAGGTGGATACACTATGTATGATGATATGTATCAGGTAAATACTTGGTGTGCATCAGATGGATGCATTGTATGATCAAGATGATCGTGGATGACGAGCTTCTCCAGATGACATGCAGCAGGATGTTGCAGTGATGATGATCAGGATGATCATGTGGACATTAGGATGATGTATGATGAGTATCAGATGATACTTTGTGGCCGTGGATCAGGTTATGCAGGTAAGCATGTAATTTGTGCCCTGGGATATTTGCAGATGGTCTTTCGAGGTTTTTCCTATGGCATGTAATTCGGTGCCCTGGGACATCTGGCAAATGCTCTTTCGAGGTTTTGCTTTGGGAGGACATATAATTCGTGCCCTGGGAGATCTGCAGATATTCTTTCAAGGTTTTGCCTATGGCATGTAATTTGGTGCCCTGGGATATTTGGCAGATGCTCTTTCGAGGTTTTCTCCTATGGCATGTAATTTGCTCCTCGGAGATCTGGACAGGATGAAAAAGGCCTCAGATGCTTCAGCTAGGTTTTGCCATGACCACATGTAATTTGCTCCTGGGAGATCTGGACAGGATGAAAAAGACCTCAGATGCTTCAGCCAGGTTTTGTGGTGGACCACATGTAATGTGCTCCTGGGAGATTTGACAGGTAGAGCTGTGTGAACGTAACACCCTGGGATGCTTCAGCCAGGTTTTGTGGTGAGATCACATGTAATGTGCTCCTGGGAGATCCGACAGGTAGAGTCGTGTGCTCGTAAAAACCTGGGATGAGTCAACCAGGTTTTGTGATGGGTCACATGTAATGTGCTCCTAGGAGATCCTACAGGTAGAGCTGTGTGCTCGTAATACCCCGGGATGCTGCAGCCAGGTTTTGTGACGCACGTAATAAGTCCTGAGGTTTCCACAGTATGGCCAATGATGATGAAGACCTGCAGGTGGTGGGCCTACATCCAGTATGAAAAAGGACTGGCTCTGTAGAACTTCCTATGACGAGTAGATTCAGAGATTGATTGAGATAGCAGCAGCAGTGACGATGATGATGTCTCGATGAAAATTATCTAGTGACGATGATCCAAAGAAGAAGACTTGTGATAGAAGACCTATGCTAAGAAATACCTTCCTAGTTAAGAGGGAGTGTTGATGTATATGTAACTTTGGAATGTATTTCATATATGTATGTTGTATGTACTCCTATAGAGATGGTATTATTCCTCTATATGGAAGTGTCGTCATTTATATTGTAAATGTCGTAACTTATACTTGATGGGTTATTAGACCACCTTGTTGGGGTCGGCCCTGTATAAGTCATGTGGGTCAGAGGGTTATTAGACCACCCTATTAGGGGTCAGCCATGTGGGTCGAAGGGTTATTAGACCACCCTATTGGGGGTCGGCCCAGTCAGTATTGTGTTATGTGGTTAAGTTCGAGCCTACATGAGTTATGTAAAAGGAAATTCAAGTCAAGTATAAATAGAGTGCGAGAGGCACTCTATTTGATCACTCACTTCTCACTCATGGACTCAAGGAGGAGTGGCGCACTTATGGAGGAGGAGGATCTGCTGCTAGGATATGTCTATCTCTTATGGTTGGGTTGTATCATTGCTCTATCTATCTCTGAGGAAGTTATTGGGGTTTTTCACCTTTATGGTTTTCCCCAAGTAAATCTTTGTGTCTCTTGTGTGCTTGCATTATTGTCTCCATGATTGATATGCTGTAGATATGCTATACATGTTGTTCTCTCTGTTAAGATCCTAGATCAGATTGAAGTAAATTCTGAAAATTTAACAAATTTCACATATGAAAAGTATTTACTTTTGAACGTGTGCAGTAAATATCATTTGTTACAAGAAAAGTGAAATAACTTTTATAAAAGTTTGATTTAGTGCACAAATAATCATTTGTTCAGAGTGAATGTAAAGTGTGCATGATAGTAAAGCTCACGCAATAAACATATCGCAGTAATTCTGCGTAGTAATTTCCAATAATTTGAAACAGTAAAAATTGCGTGGTAAAAGTCTCTATCTATGCAAGTTTCTCTTGAACCTCGATATAGGACATAGGTTAAACAAATATCATACATCGATATACATAGATCCATTGAATAACGTTGGAGCACATGGATATAGGATATAGCTCATTTTCGATGTTGTCTAAACCTACCATAGCCCCAATGCATATGCTCTAGTACAAATCCAATTCAAGTAGTGTGTAGCTATATTGCTCACACTTGTGGCTTTGATATCCCATTCCAATATTTTAACAAATTCTAGGTTCCTTTTGTTTCAAAATTTCCTGCACTTGTATTGATATGAACTTATTATTTTAGTGCTCCATATTTAATACAACATTGCAGATGCCTTGTAGGGGATGCATAGTATTGAACAAATATGCATGCATTCCACCAGGATGAAATCCTTTCTCCACTCTAGGAAAGCAAGTTTTCTTATTGAGAGTAGGCTAGACATGGGGAAATCTAAAATAGTTTTTCCACTGCTTCATCCGTCCTTGTGCAGATAGGACCTCTGCTATTAGATATAACTCTAGTTTGTATGAGGTGTAAGTATATGTATATATAATTACACTGATAGGTGTTTATATCTTATAATTTGGGGTGGAATAGCATATATGTTTTTTCTTTATTGCATGAGGATGAGAAAAGTGTAGTGTCTAGATTGATATTATGGCATTAGTTCAAAATTTGAAATAAACAATTCTGAAAGAAAAAATAATATAAAAAAACTAATAGTCGATGCATGGATAAGGGGATTCGTGGCAGACAACAACTAATAGATAACTTATTACTTATTTGTGACACTTAACTTGTGGCATATCAGTGTTCACTAGCCACAAGTTAAGTGATTTTTCTAGTGTATATAAACTTGATATCCCTTACGTGCATCATGAATAATCATGCTCGACAACTCTTATTACCTAAAATCTTTGATATCATTAACGTAAACCATTTAAAATTCAGATGGAATGTGTAGTTATTATATTATCTTACCTCTTTACTTTGTCATTTGAAGTCGAATTTGACAAAGGGATTTATGCCAATTCCATTTACTTTGATTGATAATGTAATGACCCTTTTTCAAAATTCTATTAAAATGCCATTTTTCCACTTTTTCCCCAATTTCGACCTTTGACTAGTTTAACTGTTTTGACCTCCAAATCAACCCAAATGCTCCCAAATCTTCTGTAGGAGTGTATGAATGGTATTTAGACTTCAATATCAGGTTCAGGGATGTTTTATGGCCCTCCAAATACTGCTGCAAACTTGATTTGTATTCTGATCAATATAGGTAATTTTGACTAGTAATTTGTGCATCAAATCGCCCCCGGGTAACACTGAAAATGGCCTTCCAAATGCCTCCAAACTCCCACAAATTTATGAAAAGAGGTATATAATGTGTTAAGTATGTGATTAAGGTCTCATATGCACCATTAATTGATTTTTACTACTGTTCTAACTCTCTCACATTCAACAGCAAAAACCCCCAATTCGACCCTTGGGGAAATGACACTATTTCACCTCCCAATACAACTACACTGAGTAAAAATGCTTCAAATGCTCAAGTACAGTACATGAAACTTGTAGAATACATCCATGGCAGTATATTGATCACAAATATATCAGAGAATCATCCATACATTTGAAATAATCAACATTATAATGTCATACATCAATGCATTGGGGAAATGGACATTGTTTGCTCATTAATCAATAGTTTTGCATACAACCAGTGGGTATTTCGACCTGATACTTTCTGAATATTAATAATAGAGGATATGAATCTATTAAAATCAGAAATATATAATGATAATCTCTCTCAAGAAGCACAAGTGCTCACCAAAAATGCCCTCCCTCAAGGAGCATGAATATGCCTTCAAAACTGGAAACGGTGGAGAGAAAGTGTTGCACTAAACCAAAACATGAAACTTCCTGTAGATGCTACCTGCAAATACAAACTCCATTAAAGCACCATGAAAGACCTGAGTGGCCTCTCCAAACACCAACTTGGATTGGAATCTTTCACCCTCGAAATTGGTTAAGGCAAGAAACTAGTCATCCACTAGCTCTCTCTTCACACATGCAATTTTTCTCAAATCATCAGAAGCCATTCTCATTCTTCATTTCTACATTTTATAACCAACATTAGCCTTCTAAGGGTCGAAATCCTCTCAATAGATTCAATAGATTTCCATTTAGGAAATATTCCACATTTGCCACTTGTCTCCTAGTTCCAACCTTCCATCTTCTCCCAAATTCGATTTTGAGTCTCTTTGGCTTCTCCAACTCCCAAATTCGCCTTCTTTGAGCCTATTTTTGGTGTTGACATGTCATAGTGGTCAGATTTCAGAGGTCAGGTCTGCAATTTGTCATAGTTGTCATAGATGCTCCATCATTGGTGTCATAGGGGCTAGGGAATCTAGCCCAAGTGTCCACAAACTTCTACTTTGACTCTTTATCTTCCATGGAGGTTACCAATCCTTCCCAATTCGACCTAAGATGCTCAATGAAATGTGTTATGACTTACCAACTCACCCCAAGAGTGTTCACATTCACATTAATTCAAATTTGCAAAAGAGAGATACCATGTATTATGAAAAATCAAGCTAGTGTGGGTCCCACCACCTCCATATGTCTCCAAAACCACTTGCGACTTAGAATTTATCTTGAATTTATTTATTCACCATATTTATTAAATGCTTGAACCCCTCTAATGTCTAAATATCATTTATTAGCTTCCTTATTACCATCCCACATGTGCCCATCCAACCTAGGAAACTAGTAGGATTGATGGGATTGTCTTACTATGCACTTATTTGAATGGGGACATTACAGTCCTCCCCACCCAAGATTGCTTGTCCTCAAGCAATTTCAGATTTGGATGCTGCAAAATATTCTCCTCTTCCCATGTGGCATCTTCATTTGGTAAGTCCTTCCATTGCACTAAATATTCTTTGATGATTCTACTCCTCAACCTTCTTTCCCGTGTCTTCAAAATCTTTTCCGGAATAAGTGTGAGCTGACCTTCATCATCCAAAGGAGGAAGTATTTCTGAAGTGATGATTTGCTGACCAAGATCTTTCTTGAGACAAGAAACATGAAATACATTGTGGATTTTACTCCCTTCCGGAAGTTCTAGTTCATATGCTACTTCTCCAACCTTCCGCACTACCTTGTATGGCCCATAGTACCTTGGTTTTAATTTTTCTACTCCATTCGTTTTTAGAGATGTTTGTTTATAAGGCTGCAACCTTAAATATACTAAATCATTGACTTCAAAGGTTCTTTCTTCTCTATGCCTATCAGCATATTGTTTTTGTTGATTTTGAGCAACCTGCAAATTGTCTTTCAAGAGCTTTAAAATTTCTTGGCTCTCTTCCACCCAATCTTTAGCCTTTGGGGCTCTACTATCACCAAATATAATGTCAGCAAATGTAATTGCATCATAACCATATAATTCTTTGAAAGGAGACATTCCTATTGACATATGATAAGTGGTGTTGTAGCAAAACTCACCCAAGTGTAGCCATTTTGCCCATGCGTTTTGCTGCCCTCCCACATAGTTTCTTAGGTATCCTTCCAACCATTGGTTTACCCTCTCTGTTTTTTCATCAGTTTGTGGATGATAGCTAGTACTTGGAGTCAATTGAGTGCCTACCAATCTAAAAATTTCTTTCCAAAAAACACCCATGAATCTACTATCTCTATCACTGACAATGCTCTTGGGGAGCCCATGCAATCTGAAGATTTCTTTGAAAAAAATATCAGCCACTTGTGCAACACTAAAAGATGATGTAATAGCAAAGAAATGAGCAAATTTTGTCAACCTATCAACTACCACATAGATGCAATCCTTACCCAAGGATTTAGGCAAGCCGGTGATGAAATCCATGGAAATACTGTCCCATTTTTGCTCCGGAATGGGCAATGGTTGTAATAGGCCGGCTGGACATGTAAGTTCTGATTTGTTTTGTTGACATGCTTTACATTCATTCACATACTTCTGAACATCTTCCTTCAGGCCCTTCCAAAAAAATATTTGCCTCAACTGTCTATAAGTTTTGAAGATCCTCGGATGGCCCGCTAGTGGGGAATCATGTGCTTCTTGCAAAATTCGGTACTTGAGCTTGGAGTTATGAACTAAATAAATTCTTCCCTTATAATATATCAGCCCATTCAAAATCCTATAATTATCATCCCCTTTGATTCCGTCCAACACATCACAAGCAAATTTGTCTTTGGCATATTCAACTAGTAGCATGTTTTTCCAATCCTTGGCAATATCCATGAGAGAAAAAGAAGGCCTTCTTGACAAAGCATCTGCTACTATATTATTATTTCCTTTGACATATTCAATATCAAAATCATAAGCTTGAATCTTGCTTACCCACTTTTGTTTCCTTTCATTTAGATCTTTTTGGGTGAGAAAGTGTCTTAGACTATTGTGGTCAGTTTTCACCACAAACTTGCTGCCCACCAAGTATTGTCTGAATTTGGCCAATGCATGCATAATGGCCAGCATTTCTTTATCATAGATGGAGTAAATTTTTTCATGAGGCTGCAACTTTCTGCTCTCAAAGGCTATGGGGTGTTGGCCTTACTTTAGGACAGCCCCTATTCCTCCACCTGAAGCATCACATTCCACAACAAAAGGTTTAGTAAAATCAGGAAGTGCAAGTATGGGACAACTACTCATTACCTCTTTCATTTTTTGGAAGGCCTTTTCAGCCTCTTCATCCCACTTGAAAGCATTCTTCTTAGTCAAATCAGTGAGTGGAGAAGTCAACTTGGAGAACCCTTTCACAAATTTTCTGTAGTAGGTGCATATGCCAATAAAGCCTCTCAATTCGGTAATATTTTTTGGTGATGGCCATTCCAAGATAGCCCTGATTTTTTCCATGTGTACCTTCACTCCTTCTTGCCCAATAATTTGCCGAAGATACAGTAGTTCTTTCATCCCAAACTCACATTTTGATAATTTAGCAAATAAGGACTCTTCTTGCAAGATTTTCAACACAATCTCTAACTGTTGCAAATGCTCTTCCCATGTTTTACTATAAATGAGAATATCATCAAAGAAAACCAAAACAAACCTTCTTAGTTGCTTGCAAAATATCCTATTCATACATGCTTGAAAGGTGGCTGGAGCATTAGTTAACCCAAAAGGCATGACAAGAAATTCAAAGTGGCCAAAATGACATTGAAAAGCAGTCTTTTGCACATCTTCATCTTTCATTCGAATTTGGTGATACCCTGATCTAAGGTCAATTTTTGAGAAGTATTTGGCCCCATGTAGCTCATCCATGAGATCATCAATCCTAGGAATAGGATACCTATTCTTGATAGTCTTTTTGTTCAAGGCTCTAAAATTTATGCACATTCTCAATGTTCCATCTTTTTTCTTCACTAGCACTACTGAAGAAGCATAAGGGCTAGAGCTTGGTCTAATGAGTCCCAACTCTAGGAGTTCTTGGATAGATTTTTCAATCTCATCTCTGAACTTTTTAGGATGTTTATAAGGTGGTATCTGAATGGGTGAAGTACCCTCCTCCAAAATAATACTGTTCTCAACCCCCCTATCTGGTGGCCTACCATGTGGAAGGTCTCTAAAAACCTTTTCATATTTTTGCAAAAGTCTCTCTGTCTCCTTTGGGTGTTTGACAATATTTATAGTTGGCTTGGGAGATGTAATATGACATTCAGTAGCGCATTCTATATCCCCATGCCTCAATATAGATCTCATACTATTGCAAGTTACTACTTGATTTGGATAAGTGTGTTTCCCTCTCACAATTCTTTGTACTCCTTTTGAATCTTGGAATTTCATTTCAGGAAATTGATAATTTACTGTATGCTCTCCTATTGAATACAGCCATTGCACTCCCAAAACCACATTAGTATCAGCAACATCAACCACATAAAAACTATCAACAAAAGTATAGTTACCTACGGTGACTTGCAGCTTTGGAACCCATGTTTTGCACTGCATTGTGTTGTGACCGGGAATGACAACTGTGAAGCCATCAAATGGTTCAATAGGTATCTTTCTTTTCTCTACCATCTCTGCATCAATGAAGTTATGAGTGGCTCCTCCATCTACCAAAACTGAAGTTCTTTGTCCTTGTACCACACCTTTGCATCGGATAGTATGATAGCGAGGTATTGCTGAAAGCACTGCCATTCTTGCTTTGTCCGGTGAAGGCTGATTTTCTTCTTGTCTTTCCTCTTCTACTGCTGTCTCATATGCCTATTCTTGATCTGAAATATGTCCATCTTCATCCATGCCCCCATCATACCCCTCATTGTCAGAAAATACTTCTATGTATTGAGCCTTTCCTTTGGTACATTTGTGCCCCGGTGTCCATGGTTGGAAGCATGTGAAGCACAATTTCTTTTTCCTAAGTTCATCCCTGTTTAGTCCCTCTTTTTTATTCCTCTCAAATGACTCTCTTTGCCAAGGTTTCTTATCATATCCATCCCTTTTCCAAGGTTTCTTTTCAAATTTGTAGCTAGGATTAGGAGGAAATCTCGTTCTAGGAAGCACATTTTGGAGATCCATAGTCAAGCTCATTGCATCTTTTAATGTAGTTGGCTTGTGGGATTTGACCAAACCTCTTAAGGGTTCAGCCAAAACTTCAGTGAACAGCAATACTAATCTTCCCATAGATACATCAGCCACCTTGACTGATAATTTTTTAAATTCCAACATATATTCGGTAGGGGACCCAGTTTGCTTCAATTGAGCTAGTTCTTTGAAAGGCAATTCTGGATCTTTTTGTTCAAATCTTTCTAGTACCCTATCAACAAATTCTCCATATGTTTTAACTTGATTATGACCCAAGGTTTTCAGCCCATGAAACCACCATTCATTGGCATGTCCTTCCAAATGCAAAATGGCCATTTTTAATGCATCCTCTTCCAACATAGGATTCAGCTGAAAATATACATCCAATTTTTGCACCCAAGTGTTAGCAGAATTTTGAGAAGAACCATCAAAAGTAGGAAGTGACATTTTTCCAATAGCACTATTCAATTCTTTTTTTTGGAATGGACTCCTATTGTCTCCCTTCATTTTAATCTTTTGCATAGCATCAACGTAGTCACTGAGTGGTACACCTCTTTTAGACTCTTCATTCAAATCATTCCAATCATTTACTAGTTTGTTGTAATCCAATTCAAGATTGGGATCTTCTTTGGGTGTGATAAATTTAGGTGCAGTATTCCTTTGTGTGCCTTGAAATTCATCAGGTATATTATGAGGTCCTGTACTTGAGAAAATATGCTCATTCCCTTTCATCTTTTCCCCTAAGTGTGAACCACTATTATCTCCTATCATCCCTTTGCCTAAAAGTTGTCTACCCAACAATTCGAAACCTTTCATCATTTGTTTATTCATATCTAGCATAAACATGGTAATTCCTTCAAAACATGGTTTTAAGGCTTCAATAAATTCCTCCTTATGTTTTAATTTTTCCTCCTCCTCTCTACCCATTGTTTTAGAAAAAAACTCTTTTTCTGCTACTATCTCTTCTTCAACTAATGATTCAAAGGGTGGTGTTTTATTTGTTTGGATTCTTCTTAATACCATCAGGTGCCAAGACCATGCTCTGATACCACTTGTAATGACCCTTTTTCAAAATTCGATTAAAATGCCAATTTTTCCACTTTTTCCCCAATTTCGACCTTTGACTAGTTTAACTGTTTTGACCTCCAAATCAACCCAAATGCTCCCAAATCTTCAGTAGGAGTGTATGAATGGTATTTAGACTTGAATATCAGATTCAGGGATGTTTTATGGCCCTCCAAATACTGCTGCAAACTTGATTTGTATTCTGATCAATATAGGTAATTTTGACTAGTAATTTGTGCATCAAATCCCCCCTGGGTAACACTGAAAATGGCCTTCCAAATGCCTCCAAACTCCCACAAATTTATGAACAGAGGTATATAATGTGTTAAGTATGTGATTAATGTCTCATATGCACCATTAATTGATTTTTACTACTGTTCTAACTCTCTCACATTCAACAGCAAAAACCCCCAATTCGACCCTTGGGGAAATGACACTATTTCACCTCCCAATACAACTAAACTGAGTAAAAATGCTTCAAATGCTCAAGTAAAGTACATGAAACTTGTAGAATACATCCCTGGCAGTATATTGATCACAAATATATCAGAGAATCATCCATCCATTCGAAATAATCAACATTATAGTGTCATACATCAATGCATTGGGGAAATGGACATTGTTTGCTCATTAATCAATAGTTTTGCATACAACCAATGGGTATTTCGACCTGAGAATTTCTAAATATTAATAATATAGGATATGAAGCTATTACAATTAGAAATATATAATGAGAATCTCTCTCAAGAAGCACAAGTGCTCACCAAAAATGCCCTCCCTCAAGGAGCATGAATATGCCTTCAAAACTGGAAATGGTGGAGAGAAAGTGTTGCACTAACCCAAACCATGAAAATTCCTGTAGCTGCTACCTGCAAATACAAACTCCATTAAAGCACCATGAAATACCTGAGTGGCCTCTCCAAACACCAACTTGGATGGGAATCTTTCACCCTCGAAATTGGCTAAGGCAAGAAACTAGTCATCCACTAGCTCTCTCTTAACACATGCAATTTTTCTCAAATCATCAAAAGCCATTCTCATTCTTCATTTCTACATTTTATAAACAACATTATCCTTCTAAGGGTCGAAATCCTCTCAATAGATTCAATAGATTTCCATTTAGGAAATATTCCACATTTGCCACTTGTCTCCTAGTTCCAACCTTCCATCTTCTCCCAAATTCGATTTTGAGTCTCTTTGGCTTCTCCAACTCCCAAATTCGACTTCTTTGAGCCTATTTTTGGTGCTGACATGTCATAGTGGTCATATGTCAAAGGTCGGGTCTGCAATTTGTCATAGTTTTCATAGATGCTCCATCATTGGTGTCATAGGGGCTAGGGAATCTAGCCCAAGTGTCCACAAACTTCTACTTTGACTATTTATCTTCCATGGAGGTTACCAATCCTTCCCAATTCGACCTAAGATGCTCAATGACATGTGTTATGGATTACCAACTCACCCAAGAGTGTTCACATTCCCATTAATTTGAATTTGCAAAAGAGAGATACCATGTATTATGAAAAATCAACCTAGTGTGGGTCCCACCACCTCCATATGTCACCAAAACCACTTGCCACTTAGAATTTATCTTGAATTTATTTATTCACCATATTTATTAAATGCTTGAACCCCTCTAATGTCTAAATATCATTTATTAGCTTCCTTATTACCATCCCACATGTTCCCATCCAACCTAGGAAACTAGTAGGATTGATGGGATTGTCTTACTATGCACTTATTTGAATGGGGACATTACAGATAACCCAATTATTGATTTAGTTCCGCTGAAGGAATGTTTCCTAGACCAATTTCATGTTCCTGCCTAAAATTTAGAAAAATGTTGTTCAACTCATTAGCATGCTACAAACATATTAATGTCAAGATTATCTTGTCATGCTTTTGTGTGAGAAAAGATTTTTTTTTTAATAAGTTCAAATGTTTTGGAAATGGTAAAGGAAATTTAAAATATGTGTTTCATTGAAAAGCTATAGAAAAAATTTAGTGTTGTATTAAAACATAGGGTAATATGTTATGTCCACAGATCCAAGATGAAGGGGCCACATGAAGGGGCCTCACCCTTGTTGGCATTATTTTGATGTCTAATTTCGAAGGACCTAGAGAATTGAACCCTTAACCTCGACATTGTGATGTCAACTAAGCTACTCCTCGAAGATTATATATATTTATATATATATATATATATATATACAACTTATTGTATGTATATATGTATATATACATATACATACAATAGGATATAATTGTATATATATATATATATATATATACAACCTATTGTATGTATGTATATATATATATATATATATATATATACAACCTATTGTATGTATATATATATATATATATACACGCACACACACACACACACACACACACACACACAACAGGATGTGTAGTGTTTAAGTTTTCTCCTGTAACTGTCTTTACACTTTTGTTAGAAAAATCAAAGCGGTACATTTTTGGGTTATTATGAAGGTTTTAGATCTAGCTTGAATCTGTTGTTTTACAAAACTTTCATGGACAATGCTTTGTCGTTTTGTGATGAGCTCCATTTTCTTGCTTGAGTTGCTTGAATCAAATGTGTTTCTTTCTATGTTGAACTCCATTTTCCGATTGTTCTCGCTTGAATGTAATGTATTTACTTAAAAAAAAACAATTTCACCCAACACAGGAAGTAAGTGTGTTGTAGATATGGGTTCATGAAAGCATAAACATATTGTATGTGTGTTTGGAGATTGAATCTCAAGTCATTGAATTAACACACTTTATTTGACGCTTATTGGTATAAAATCCAAGGTGTCGAGGATGTTTCATGCAACTATTTTTTTATTGGCCTTCTACACTTTGCAATAAGTAAGTTACATATGGCACCATCCCTTTGCATATATATTCATTAATGCTTTAATCGATCACACAAACATGGGTACATCCTTTAATGCACCATGGAGGATGAACCATATTCCTCTAGCCCTCTCCTCTACCTACCTTGAATATATCCCCCTTCACCTTCCCAACAGATGTATTCCCTTGCATAGTTACCTTTGCTCAAAGTTCTATTTCTGGTTCAAGGTTTCCAACTTGTTATATGGATAGCTTTAATCATGTAGGATAATATTTGATAAATATTTACCACCATAGAGTTGAGATTCAAGAAAATGATAAGAAAAATATGAACTTGCTCACTTGTCATTTTCAATCAGCTCATGTCTTAGATACCTCTACACCCAAATATATTTACACAAAAAGATTTTATTCTAAGCCAACAACACACAGTGCACAATCAAATAAACAAATTTACACATTTTTTACTAATCTTTTGCAAAGCTTTACAAAACTAACAACGTGACTGCAAGGAGGAATATCTTCATCTATTTTGGATTTTGTTAATTAGTCTCTCATCTTCATTGCATCAACAAAGTCTAGCCAATTCGGTGAGTAACTAACAGGTGATGCAGCAAGCAAGGTAGTTGAGAGGACAAAGTGATGGTGCATTCATTTCTCTTGTCACAGGAACTAGAGCATTCAAGAATGAGTGCTCCAACAAAAAATTTGTCCAAACAATGATAAAGAAGGAGGAGAAATGAATAAATTAAAAAAAAAAAGATATTACAAAGAAAAACAATGATAAAGGAGGAGGAGAAGGGAATAAATTCAAAAAAAAGGAGATTACCAAAAAAACTTGCCAATATCTAGGCAATGTCAGAGCAGTGGTCCATTAAATGATAACTTAAAACTAAACCATGCAAATAAATAGAAATACTCTAGTAAATCTAGCATGAGAAACATGAATGAAATTAATTCTCAAAAGCCACTCATATGATCTCAAATCAACACACTCTACCATTTAGTAAAGATAAACACTCTTTCTAAAGTCTAGTTTTGTGGAACTACAAAATTTCCAAATATGCATTATGAATTAATTGGAAAACCCTTAATAATAACAACACTAGTAATTTAAGAATAAAGTTAAAAATAAATTAAATAAAAATGCTATTATAAGAATAAAACAAAAGATAACATAAATGAGAGTGGTAATTTAAGAATTTGAATTCATGAATGCAAAAATGATGAAGATTGATACTGAAAGAATTTGAATTCATGAAAGGAAAAAAATGTTTATGAATATCTAATGACAAATTTTTCTAGTGAAATTTGAGAGGATTTGAATTCATGAATGCAAAAATGATGAAGATTGATATTGGAAGAATTTGAATTCATGAAAGGAAAAAAATGTTTATGAATGTCTTGTGAAAAAATTTTCTAGTGAAATTTGAGAGGAGAGGAATTAAAATATTTCAGTTATGGTTTCATTTAATATCAAATCAATATCATATCCAAAATTTACTATGAAATCAATGTCATGTTCAATGACAAAAAACAATCATATCTATCATCTTTTGAGACTTTTATCAAAAAAACATAATCAAGTAATCATTCCAATTATAAATTTGTTAACTATCAACCTAATGGAATATGCGAAGAAGTTCGATATTTGACATCCAATATCTATAGTATACCCTCATCCTTTGTCATTTGTTTATTTTTCTCTTTTCATTTCTGTTTTTCTTCTTAGATCATTTATTTTCAACCTTATTAGTCCCTTCCTATGCTATATGATCCATTTTTATAAATTTTCATGTTTCTTCCATTAATTTATGTTATGATATTCAAATTTATGTATTTTTTTCAAGTCAAACTTTTCAAACATTGTAAATTTTTACTACCTTTTAGTGTGTGTGGTGATTTTAGATCATATTGTGGAATTCTAAAAATAGTTTTAGGGATGTTTCCAACTATATATATATATATATATATATCCAATGGAACTCATCAAGGGAAACCCTTAAGTATTTCCCCTAAATTTGAGGAAGGTACTCAAGTTAAACCATCGGCCCTGATTATGGGGCTTAACCCGGTGGGGACTTCAATTGAGGCCCTGCATAGCCACCAGGGGATTTGACCCCAAGACCTTCTATTTGTGATTACAACACTCAACCACTTGAGCTAACCCACTGGGCTATGTTTCCAACTATATATATATATATATATATATATATATATATATATATATATATCATTTTAACTTCATATGTTTGAGCCTCCACCATTTAATGAAAGACGTAAAGTCATCAATTTAATGAACCAACTATTCTCATAGCCTTATGCCAGAACTACCTAGCCATTGAATGAATGGGATACTCTCAATCTATTCTCGCAGTCATATGCTAGAATTTCCACCATCACTATCTTATTACCTTCTAGGATACCACCATCATCGCCTTTGTTTCTTCATGCATAGTATAGACAAGAGGCAGTCAAGACTCAATAAATTTCTTTAGAGAAACAACAAAAAAACTTGATGTTGGAAGAAAATTTGACGAGGTAGTCGAAAATGGAATTGGTGCATCACATCAAATATTCATTTATCTCCCTTGCATATTTCATCCACAATGGCTTCCTCATGGAACCCTAGAAATGGAAGTATGCTTTGACTATATTTTAGCAACAGATTACTCGAACAATTACGACAAATGAAACTGCACGAGAATTTGAATTAGCATTTTTTATTTGTTGAAACTTTTTATTCACTTCAGCCACATGCAATCTCTATTCGAAATATTTATGTTGCAATTTTTTGAGCATTACACGGTTGATATAAAAAATGTATGTAATGGATAGAAAAATGAAAACCTACTTAACTTCTCAAATCTTGTGTGCTTTCCTTTTCCCTATACGTCATCTTAGTAGGATTCCCAAAAAATTATTTTATGTTGCTTCATAACCAGTCTCGTCCTGGGTTTTCCTTGAATCCATGAAGTCTTAAGGCTTTCTTTTCTTATTTCCACTAGTAAAGGCCCTTAGTGGGTAAGGGACCAACAAAAATAAACATCACCAAATTGAGAAGAAGAGAGAAAAAGAGAAAAACATATTTTATCCAAGAAATCAAAGCTACTTGTGGCACTCTTCTTTGTCTTGTTATGGCAAGCATTGTGAAACAAGTCATCCCATTAGCAAGTCCTTTCCTAACATAGTGCTCCAATGATTTCCTAAACTACTGTTTGAATGAAGTATCCAAAATGAAGAGCTCTATATGACTATATATTTATAGCTTGTAGGTGATTCCTAGTTGCTACATCGATGAACCCCAAGCATTAATCATTTATGTGGATATGGTGCCCCAGTACTGAGGATAAGGATAGGGAATGCTAGAGATAGCCCCACTTTGATTTTGATAATAATATAGCAATTCTTCAAAAACCATAAGAGCCCTTACACTATTTTCTATTACGGAGAAAAACTTCCTATGGCTCAGGGTAAACCACAATAGACAAATGACTACCAGAAATCAACTCAATTTCCAATGCAATGCAATGCTATTATAAATGTGAATGCTAAGATGTGGAGTAAATAACCAACCTTCAACCAGATGTTCGAAGTAGATCCCCGTTGAACTTTCAAATCTCTACACTTGAACCTACATATTAGACTCAACAACAAATACAAGCTAGTGCATATAATGTATGAAAGATATTAGCATAAACAATAGCATGGTCCATGATATAATAAGCAAATGTACCCAATGTTAATTAACCATTCACAACATGAATTGGACGAGAAAATAAGTATTTCTATTAATGAAACAAGAAGTACATGATACAACCTCTTTCCGGAAACTCATCTGAACCGAGAACTAGGTCCATCCACTTGTGTCTCCACCACTTCAATCCCCAATGCAATGGAAAAATCAAACTATGAAAGGAGTTTGGGAGGTGAACATAATAGGATCACAACAACAAGGATCAATTGATGTAGACTCAAGTTATGGAAAAAATCCAATAGAGTTTCGATGCACTCTCTTTCTCCTCCTTCGATGTACCATAAGAGCTCAATATATTGTTAAGTTTATACTAATTTGACTAGCAAGATCACTGAAAGAAACATAATCACAAGATAGACAAAATTTTTTACCCTAGGAAACGCTCATGGGGTAGAGAACCCAGCAAAGCTTTCCTCAATAGGATGATGAACCAAATACAAGATGTAGTCCAAGACTAGAGCTCCTTCTTTACCTCCTATGCAAACCTCTCTCTCACTTATGCGCTACTTTCTGAGTGATGGATGAGTAAGTTAAGTGAGGAGCATCCTCCTCTACTTATACTTGTTTCCCGACTGAATTTTTACCCTATGGGGCCGACCTCTCCTAAGAGGGTCTAATAACCCCTAATAAATTAACTCAGGGTTGACCCCCACATAGAATATCTAATAACCCTAGTTACCACAATCCATCAGAGGAATAAACATCTCTGGAATAATAAAGTACAAATATAATATTCTTAGAAGTTACAATATTTCAACACTCCCCCTTAACAAGAAATATATTATAACAACATCTGCAGGAGTAAGGAGTCATCGACTACATCATACATGATACATCTAGAAATCATTGGAAGCTTTCTTTATACATCAGCATTAGTAACTCAAGCAGTTACTGGAACACCTTCAAAATATTCAATACTGGAACATCAACATCTTCAGTACTCGAACAGCTGCAGCATCATCATCACACGATCATCAGCATCATCATCATACGATTATCATCTGGATCATCTCGATCTATAGCATTTGGATCATCTCGATCTACAACATCTAGATCATCTCGATCTACAACATCTAGATCATCTAGTTGTTCCTTGATTTGGGAAACCCTTGAGAAATAGTCTTGAATAGATTCTCCTTTCTTCATCTTGGTACTCTTCAATTGAGATCTTAGGTTCATCTTCTTGTTGTTATTCTTCCCTTCATACATTCTTCCTAGGTCATCATACATTTCCTTTGGGGTCTTTTTGGATGCCACTTGGGAAATCAAGTTGTCCTTGATAGAATCAACAATGATTCTCTTTGCTCTAATCAGATCCTTCTTATACTTTTCTTTGGCTTCATCTTCCATGGGTTCTGCAACTTCATCCTTGATATTTTGGGAAAGATCATTCTCTTCAAGAATGAGACCAATTCTATATTTCGATGCTCGGAAATTTTCTATACCTTCTAGCTTGTCCTCAAGCTTAGTTCTTGGGGCCATCTTGCCCAGGGGTTACCAAAAAATTGAAAATTCCAAAAATGAAAAACTGACCTTACCAGGAGATTGGCTTGACTGATGTGAGGTGACTAATGTACTTACTTTCTGCAAACTTCAATTTTTCAGCCTCCAAACTTGACCAACGAACTTCAGACCTGATGTAGAAATCTGGTTCTTGTTTTCTGCTTTTATCGGACTTTTTGTCAAACTAGGGTTTGACTTTCCCGGAGTTATACCCAACCAAAAAGTTTTATCTAGGGCTCAAAAGTTCGATTTTGAGGAGGGCTATCCAGCCATGTAATCAGAAACCAAAAATTCCAACTTTTGTAGAAACCCTAATTTTCAGCGAAGGAAGAGAGAGAGATATTTTCACCTTGTGAAAGATGTCCTATTTAGGCTAGCTCTGATACCATGTTAAGTTTATATTAATTTGACTAGCAAGATCACTGAAAGAAACAAAATCACAAGATAGACAAATATTTTAGCCTGGGAAACCCTCATGGGGTAGTAAACCCAGCAAAGCTTTCCTCAATAAGATGATCAACCAAATACAAGATGTTGTCCAAGACTAGATCTCCTGCTTTATACCTCTTATGCAGACCTCTCTCTCACTTGTGCGCTACTTTCCAAGTGATGGATGAGTGAGTTAAGTGAGGAGCATCCTCCTCTACTTATACTTGTTTCCTGACTGACTTCTTACCCTATGGGGCCGACCTCTCCTAAGAGGGTCTAATAACCCGTAATAAATTAACTCAGGGCCCACCCCCACATGGGAGATCCAATAACCCTAGCTACCACAATCCATCGGAGGAATAAACATATCCGGATATACAATAGGGTCACCTCGGAGGGATGGAACATCTCCGGAATAATAAAGTACAAATATAATATTCTTAGAAGTTACAAAATTTCAACATATATAGCCTTCCAAAGGTAGGTGAAAGGTCGAATCAAGTCGTTTTGGGATACATGGAGGGCCAAAGGTCACCCTAAGACCACGTTTTGGAGTAAAAAGTGAGTTTTTACTATAAATTACCATTTAACTAGATGTACGCGGGCTATAGTGGGACAGCTTGTGTATGCACAAGTTGCAATGAAGCAACTCACGTACAGGAACAAAAATAACGAAAATTGGGTTCTTGAAGGGAAAAAAATAGTTCTGAGTCAATGAACTGAATATCAGAGGCAAAATAGTAAAAGTGCTCACACGGTTGAAAAATATGCTATAACAGATGCCCCCTAATATGTGAGGTCAGAGAAGGTACTACCATGGCCAAAATACATTATAAATATCAGAAGTGGAGTGATGGAAACACAAATGGAAGGAGTATCCCAATCTTCATAATACACTAATCTCACTGAATAAATATCGGTACAATACATAGCAATCTGATATGATGACCATGAATAGGAAGTATATAGTGAATACATGTCATAAGTGGTCATAGCCATGACCCAGTAGGATACGGTCTCTTGTTGAAAAGGAAACAATTGATGCAAACTGAAGGTACAAACTACAGATGTATGAGACTGATCTCTCATAAGTAAATCACGATCACCAGTAGCATATTGAATGCCACTAAAGTCTGGAGGTATTCTACACAAATCACCAATGGTGCATGCCCTATCAATCAAATAAAGGTGCTGAAGTCAAACGTGATGTGGCATCATCTGATTACCAGTCATTGATGTATACCATTAACAAATGCGGAATAACCCACCAATAATGACAATGGGTATCAAGGCACATAGTACATTCATCAAAGTGTGAAAAAGGTGTTGAGGTCGAACACTCTGACGAATCCATCGATCAAGAGGCATTGATGAATCCCCAACTGTCGATGGTGAGAGAACCTACCACTAATGACTGCAAGCCTCAAGGTACTCAACTGACTCTAAGTCTAAATTCCGAAATAAGTGGGTTGAAGTCAACGGAATGAAACTTACTAGAAGGAGGGCATTAATGAATCCCCCATCAGCCAGCACGAGGTAACCATCTACGCTAAAATATTTGGAAGAACTCGGATGAACATATCGGACTATATGGGATGGCCAACATGAAATAGTCAAGAGATATGAGGAGTGGCCGACTCTGGTTTCAATACTTCCCTTGAACAATAGCATGAGCAGATGGATAGAATCAGGTAGCATAGACTCAATGACTAGATGATAATAATACTTTATGATGCAGGAGGCATCAACAAAGGCTCCATAATGACTAGAAGCTTAACCATCCGGTGGAGTAAGATCTGAGAAATGAGTACAGCTCCTAAGGTCCTACTAATGTCCCGACTCATAATGACTAGAGTAAAAATGAATGCTCTGTTCAAAGGTGACACGACAACTGCCAATAAGAAGTAGTAAGTATTTTCCCATCCGGATTTTTGAAATATTTGATTTTTTTTTGTCTTTTTCATAGTTTTTTTTGTAAGCTAGAGATAGAACCTTATATTGCCTTCACCAAAATATACAGTTTGAAACCAGGTCCTCTCTTAGTCAAGAAAATAGACCCCAAAATATAGCTTGAAACAGAGTTTAGAAATGTCATCCTACTGAGGAAACCAAATTTTTTACTGAAAAAAGGAGATAAACAGAACTACTGACAAGAAATAGGGCTCTTAGGCCATATAAAAAAAAGTCTAAAGAGAGCTAGAAAAAAGACATAGCTAACTACTAGTGTAATCTTGTTGTCCATCCTGGGTGGGTTGGGTGGTCGGTTCTTTAGCCAGGGTGATCCTGAAGCACTGAGTGAACTGATGCTGGTCAAACAAAATCTGTTTTAGGTAATCAAGCATTTCATCTTGTTGGAGGAGTATTTAGGCTTGAGCTTCATTCCTGTCAGTGAGTGCTTTTCCCACTAGCTTCTGTGACCAATGAAAATCAAGCGTTTTCTGGTATAGGGTGGTCCGACCCCTGGTATTCCCTGGGTCATGAACCAGGGATTCGAACTCACTACATATGTCCTCATCAGTAGTGCACCTATGAGAAATATTGTCATCTTCCTCTGTATCCTCGTTTTCATCTTGATCCCCCATCGAAATATCTTTTTGGAACCTGCGAGCTTTCTCCACCACACCTTGCATGAGGCGCATCGAAAAATTGGAGGAAGAACTACCTTGATGCGCAGAGCTACGAGTGCAAACCCTTTAAGTGGGAAACATGACTGCGTCCTCTGTCAAAGGATCTGAAAGCCGGGGAGGATGTAAACCGAAGAGCCGAGGGAAATGGGGGAGCCAAGAGTGTCGAGCACTTGTAAGATGAGAGTTCAAAGGGTCTAGGGGATGGGAGAGTTGAGTACCGATGGGATGTGGGCACTGTAGAGCAAAGAGCTTAGGACTCGAATCAGCAAGAGCAAAGAGAGCTAGAGAGCCAGTGTGGTCCAAGAGCCGAACTTCCAAGAGCAGTGAATCAGTGAGGGCTGAGAGAACTTGGAAATTTGCGAGATTCAAGAGCCGAATTTCAAAGGGTAGAGAACCAGCGAGATGAAGTTTCAGGATCTAGGCCTGGTAGAGCAAAGTGGGAGTGGATCCTTTGCACGTTAAAGTTCACTGCCCAGCATTATTAATGATAATGCAATTCTGATCGAAGTGTAGGTGAATTGAGATTTCTTTGCATGAGCTTCTTGTAATAGCCATGTAGGCGATAGGACAACCCTGATCATCATGTTTCATGGAAGACATGAAGGTGAAAGAACAATAGGATGTCGTGGATGCTAGAGTTGTCAAGCAGCAGACAAGAGAGAGGGTTCTGGATGACGAGCTAGCACCGAGAGGTATGTATTTGCATGGGGCGAGTGGAGGGAGTTGGTCAGCACATGTTCACCCTCGAAAATGAGTAGGCCGGCAGGTGGGAATGCATGTAGGAAGGTGGTTGTTCCATCCTTGTGGCAAGCGCTTGGCAATTAATGTAGGTAGGTGGGTCGGTGCTGGTGATAGTTGCGTGGCATGTCATGTAGGAGGGAAACTGGTTGGCGCTACTAGCGGGCACATGGTTGGGCCTGGTGCTAGTCACCTCCTTATGCACCCGCTGTGCGAGGGCATGATCCTGACATGCGATGTCTTTGAGCTGAGAATTGAGAGGTTTCTCCCTGAAATTAAGTCAAGAGGATTCAATTATATCCTTGGAGGAGTCGTCTCCATGATTAGCAAGATGGTCAGCGAGTTTGCTAGTTGTGCGGAGGACCTGGCTCATACTGAAAACTTGAAAATGATTGATGTATTCATGCAGTTTCTCTTTGATCCACTCAATCCTCCAATGCTTGGATAGCTTGGTGAGGGCAGTGCAGCAATTAATTCTAAGGGTAGTGTTGATGATGATCTGAGATTCACCTTCGATGGTAATGGTAGGCCATCCTTCCCTCCGCACGATTTTGAGGCCTGTCAAGAGGGAAAGCAGCTAAGCAACGTTGTTGGTTTTGGTGCCTATGCTTTACAAGAAGATGTGAAGGGAATTCCTTGTAATATCTCTGAAAACTCCTCCAATAGCTACAGGACTGGGGTTATCTTTTGAGGCCCCGTCGAAGTTTATCTTAATGGGGGGATGCAGCGGTGGGAATTAGATGGAGGGGATACGGATGGAGGGGGAAGGGGAGGAATTAGGGGGGTTAGGGAGGCTGAGATTGAAGTTACAGTACAATAAAATGTGGCTTTCTGGGGTTGACAAATGAGGTCAGATTCAGACCAAGTGCTCATTCTCACCGTTGCCTGGAGATCGGAGTAAATGCGCGGGAGGAGGAAAGTCATGGGGAGAGAGTTATTAAGGAAGGGTCTTTTGTTTTGATCTTTCCATAAGTTCCAATGGACGAAGCCCAAGAAAAGAAGCCAAGTGCAGTTTAGAAATGGATTCACGAAAGGATATAACGGTTAGTTCCAAATGGTGGCTCTTATTTCATCCTTGTTGCGGTCAGAACGACGGAAAATGGTAGCCACCCAATTCCAAATGGTAGAGGCGTAAAGGCAGGAATTGAGAAGATGCTCTTGGTTTTCCTCCTGCTGGTTGCATAAGATGCACACCGAAGGTCCCATGAAACCTCTTTTGAGAAGCTAGTCCCAGGTGAGAATTTTGTTCCTCGCCACTAGTTAAAGAAAGGTTTTGATTTTCGGCCAGAGATGAGAGTCCCAAATATTCATCCAAATTGAGTATCAGGGCGGGGGAGGAGCGGGCTGATTGAGCCGGCAAGCTTGTTTGACCGTGAAAAAGCCATTATGTTGATGACCCCATCTGATTTTGTCGGGTTTGTCTGAGAAGAGAATTTTCTTGGAGTTGAGAGTGGTCTAGAAGGATTTTTCATCTTTGCTATTGAAATTTTGATTCCAGTTTTCTTTCATCGACCAGGACCGCCAGGTGTCATTATTGGCATGTGGTTCCCAATAGTGAGCAATGAGATGCTTTCTATGTTGTTGAGCTTGGTTCTAGATTTCTTTTATGCCATTGAGCTATTGCAAGGGGAGCATCTGGTTCCAAGCATCCTCCCAGAAGAGAGCCTTGTTTCCATTTCTGGCCTCCCAAAACCTGTGCTTGCGAATGAGCTCTCTTTGTTCCCATGCCAAGTTCCATATGAGGGATCCGATGGGGAGTGAGTCTTGTTTAATGAGTTCGTGATGTTGTATGTTGTCAGCATATTTTTGCATCCAGATGCATGTCCAGGGTGTGATTTTTCAGTGCAACATCTCCATAGTAGTTTAGCACAGAGAAATTCATTGAGAGTACAAGGGTCTCTTAGCCCAAGACTGCCATCCAACTTGGCGGTGAAAATATTTTCCCAAGCAACCAAAGCCCATTTTCTGTGGTGGCAATAATCCCCCCATAGAAATATTCTCTGCAGGTTGCGAATGGCTTTCAGGATAAACTTGGGGGCAACCAAGACCAAAAAAAGGTAGAGAGGCATGGCTTGGAGGACTGATTTGAGGAGAATGAGTCGGTTGGGAAAGTTGAGTGCTCTGAAATTCCACAAAGAAAGCTTAAGCTCTAGGGAAGAAAGCAAATATTTCTAGGATGAATGGTTAATGGCAGAGGCGACCAGGGGGGCTTCGAGGAATTTGGACGGAAGGAAGCTTTTCAGAAAACCCAACAATCTAGTGATGCGGTTTTGAATCTGCAGGTGAGTATTGAAAAGAAGATTTGAGATTTGAGATTGTTAATAGTCATACTTGAGGTAGCTTTGAAGGAATGAAGGATATTCCTGAAGGTTTTAGCTTCCATGACAGTGGATTTTCCCATCAACATTGTGTCATCCACGAATTGCAGATGCGAATGGTTGTTTCCTTTCATGTTAACTTTAATACCCTGAAGCTGATTATTACTGATCGTTGCTTTGATGCTTCCGCCAAGGCTCTCCATGAGAAGGATGAAGAGGTTGTTAATATTTAATATGCTAAGACAGAAAATAGCAGCATTACATTCCATTTCAAAATAATAGCATATACAGGATCACTGAAGAAACAACAAGCATAGCATAAAAACAAGAGACACAGATTTATCCTGGGAAACCCTCATGGGGTAGAAAACCCAGTAAAGCTTCCTTAATATAGATGACCAGCAATATACAAAGATGCAAACCAAAGACATGATCTACTCCTCCACCATAGCAGACCTCTCCTCCACAAGTGCGCCTCTCTCTCAAGTGAGTGTGTGTGTCAAATGAGGAACACACCTCCTCTATTTATACACTACTCTGACATATCTTTTACACAAGTACACGTAGGCTCATATTTAACCAATGAGTTAAATACCCCACTACAACTGACTGGGCCGACCCCTCTAGGGTGGTCTAATAACCCTTTGACCCACATGACACATATAGGGCCGACCCCAACTAGGGAAGTCTAATAACCCGAGTTACCACATTCCGACGGAGGAATAAACATCTCCGGATATACAATAAGATCTTCATAGAGGAATGAAACATATCCGGAATAATAAAGTACAAATATAATATTCTTTGAAGTTACAATATCTCAACACTCCCCCTTAACGAGAAGGATATTATAACAGCATCTGCATGAGCAAGGAGTCATCAACATCATACATGATACATCTATAAATCATTGGAAGCTTTCTCAACATCATCAGTAACTCAAGCAGTTACTGGAACATATTCAATACTGGAACATCAACATCTTCAGTACTGAGTCTTTATCTTCTGCAGCACTCGAACAACTACAGCAACATCAACATCTGGATCCTCACGATCATCAGCATCATCATCTCACGATCATCAGCATCATCATCACACGATCATCAACATCGTCATCACATGATCATCAGCATTGTCATCACACGATCATCAGCATTGTCATCACACGATCATCAGCATCGTCATCACACGATCATCAGCATCATCATCACATGATCATCAGCATCGTCATCACACGATCAGCAGCATCGTCATCTAGATCATCACGATCAGCAGCATCGTCATCTAGATCATCACGATCAACAACATCATCATCTAGATCATCACGATCAACAACATCGTCATCTAGATCATCACGATCAACAACATTGTCATCTAGATCATCATGATCAACAACATCATCAATACAAGTATAAATATCATTAATACAAGTATCCTCATCAATACAAGTATACACATCATCAATACAAGTATACACATCATCAATACAAGTATCCTCATCAATACAAGTATACACATCATCAATACAAGTATCCTCATCAATACAAGTATATATATCATCAATACAAGTATCCTCATCAATACAAGTATACATATCATCAATACAAGTATCTTCATCAATACAAGTATACACAATAGCAGCATACCCTGCAATACACAAGATCCAATTACGGGATGATCAATCCCACTCACTTTAGGACATAGGTCCAAGGACGATACAATCCTGATCCGCTTACAGGATGATCAGTCCCTCTTGGTTTAAGACAACTCTCATGTCTATGGATGATGCAATCCAGATCAACTTATAGGATGATCAATCCTTATCACTTTAAGACACCTCACCATGTCTAGGGATGAGGCAATCCCAATCTATTTACAGGATGATTAGTCCTTATCACTTTAAGACATCTCACCATGTCTAGGGACGAGGCAATCCCAATCTATTTACAGCATGATTAGTCCTTATCACTTTAAGACATCTCACCATGTCTAGGGATGAGGCAATCCCAATCTATTTACAGGATGATTAGTCCTTACCACTTTAAGACATCTCACCATGTCTAGGGACGAGGCAATCCCAATCTATTTACAAGATGATTAGTCCTTATCACTTTAAGACATCTCACCATGTCTAGGGACGAGGCAATCCCAATCTATTTACAGGATGATTAGTCCTTATCACTTTAAGACATCTCACCATGTCTAGGGACGAGGCAATCCCAATCTATTTACAGGATTATTAGTCCACTCAATCTCATTTAGGACTATCCTTCCTTTCGAATTACTAGATTTACTGTCCAAGGATGATTTAATCCATTCAATTCATTTAGGACTATCCTTCCTTTCGGAATTACTGGATTTACTGTCCAAGGATGATTTAATCCACTCAATTCATTTAGGACTATCCTTCATTTCGGAATTACTAGATTTACTGTCCAAGGATGATTTAATCCACTCAATTCATTTAGGACTATCCTTCCTTTCGGAATTACTGGATTTACTGTCCAAGGATGATTTAATCCACTCAATTCATTTAGGACTATCCTTCCTTTCGGAATTACTGGATTTACTGTCCAAGGATGATTTAATCCACTCAATTCATTTAGGACTATCCTTCCTTTCGGAATTACTGGATTTACTGTCCAAGGATGATTTAATCCACTCAATTCATTTAGGACTATCCTTCCTTTCGAAATTACTGGATTTACTGTCCAAGGATGATTTAATCCACAACCGTACATTTAGGACCACGTCCAAGGATGACTCAATCCTCAACCGTACATTTAGGACCACGTCCAAGGATGACTCAATCCTCAACCGTACAGTTAGGACCACGTCCAAGGATGACTCAATCCTCAACCGTACATTTAGGACCACGTCCAAGGATGACTCAATCCTCAACCGTACATTTAGGACCATGTCCAAGGATGACTTAATCCTCCACCGTACATTTAGGACCACGTCCAAGGATGACTTAATCCTCCACCGTACATTTAGGACGACGTCCAAGGATGACTTAATCCTCCACCGTACATTTAGGACTACGTCCAAGGATGACTTAATTCGCAACCGTACATTTAGGACCACGTCCAAGGATGACTTAATCCTCCACCGTACATTTAGGACCACGTCCAAGGATGACTTAATCCTCCACCATACATTTAGGACCACGTCCAAGGATGACTTAATCCTCCACCGTACATTTAGGACTACATCCAAGGATGACTTAATCCTCCACCGTACATTTAGGACTACGTCCAAGGATGGCTTAATCCTCCACCGTACATTTAGGACCACGTCCAAGGATGACTTAATCCTCAACCGTACATTTAGGACCACGTCCAAGGATGACTCAATCCTCAACCGTACAGTTAGGACCACGTCCAAGGATGACTCAATCCTCAACCGTACATTTAGGACCACGTCCAAGGATGACTCAATCCTCAACCGTACATTTAGGACCATGTCCAAGGATGACTTAATCCTCCACCGTACATTTAGGACCACGTCCAAGGATGACTTAATCCTCCACCGTACATTTAGGACGACGTCCAAGGATGACTTAATCCTCCACCGTACATTTAGGACTACGTCCAAGGATGACTTAATTCGCAACCGTACATTTAGGACCACGTCCAAGGATGACTTAATCCTCCACCGTACATTTAGGACCACGTCCAAGGATGACTTAATCCTCCACCATACATTTAGGACCACGTCCAAGGATGACTTAATCCTCCACCGTACATTTAGGACTACGTCCAAGGATGACTTAATCCTCCACCGTACATTTAGGACTACGTCCAAGGATGGCTTAATCCTCCACCGTACATTTAGGACCACGTCCAAGGATGACTTAATCCTCAACCATACATTTAGGACTACGTCCAAGGATGACTTAATCCTCAACCGTCCACCAAGGACTTCATTCTCGAAGACATACATCTACGGCTCTTCTTTCGGACTGAAGTCCAGGGATGATCCAATCCCCTCACATGTTCACTAGGAACTTCATTCACGAAGACATACGTCTACGGCTCTTCTTTCGGACTAAAGTCCAGGGGTGATCCAATCCCCTCACATGTTCACCAAGAACTTCATTCTCGAAGACATATGTCTACGGCTCTTCTTTCAGACTGAAGTCCAGGGATGATCCAATCCCCTCACATGTTCACCAAGAACTTCATTCTCGAAGACATACGTCTACGGCTCTTCTTTCAGACTGAAGTCCAGGGATGATCCAATCCCCTCACATGTTCACCAAGAAATTCATTCTCGAAGACATAAGTCTACGGCTCTTATTTCGGACTGAAGTCCAGGGATGATCCAATCCTCTCATGTCCACTAAGGACTTCATTTTCGAAGACATACATCTACGACTCTCTTTAGAACAAGTGTTCAAGGATGATACAATCCCTCTTCTTTCTCGGAGACACTTGTCTACGGCTCACTTTAGAACTTGTGTTCAAGGATGATGCAATCCTCACATGTATTCTCATCAATTACTATCGATCCTGGGAACCCATACAGAACCTGATTCACACTTCTTCTTTAATTACACCATTAAGAGAATGGTCTTATCTAGCCACTTGGAGCAAACATCTCATCATGATTCTCTTCTTCTTTCTAAGAGAATCTTCTAGCCACAAGCCTTCTATAGTGTGTTTGATTTGAAAATCTTTTTTTTTTTTTGTTTAACATCCATCGCTTGTTCAGTGTTCATCATTCATCATGATCTTTCCTACAAATCAAAATTAAGTACATGATTAGTAATACTTCATAATCATCAAATCATATTGACATGATAACCTATTATGCATACAGATATCATTTACATAGTTATACAACTATTTTGACCAATACTTTGGCACAACACTTTCCCATATCCTGTATGCATACAGTGGCTATCTAGATGCCTTCCATCTCTACCAGAACATACTATCGAGAGTGTGCACAGCTCTCAGCATGTCAGCAAAGAGGTTTCATTCTAGATAAGCAAGAATGGAATGTTTGTCCAACTTACCAATCATATGCATATTAGTAGTATACTGTTCAATGCTCTATGAATGTTTACACTCAGCATGATATATTCTAGGAATACAAATATGCATACAAGCAATATCATTTACTATTTCAAATAACAACTCAAATACTTATCTTTTATGTTTGTGTGGTTGCCTCCCGCTTGATCTTCTATATGTATTTTGAACTTGTATTCATTTTGTACCACTGTGCATGCTCAAGTGTGCACTAGTGTCATCCTCATGATCTCATACACAAACATACGTTCATTAGTATATTCTCCAAACATTCTAATTCTAAATAATCTTGAATATGTATAGTCATGATCATTAGTATTCAGGGTTTCAAGGAAGTCTTCTTTTACTCATGCATATTCTTGTTTGATCATAGTACTCTTCTGGTTAATTAAATCATCAAGACAAGAGACATAATATGCATAAACCCTTGATTACTAACTTTATGAATAAGCATAACCAATCATACCAAGTATACTTATATAAGGGATCCTAACACAAGGTAAGATTCTAACTTGACATAAGAAAACATATCTGGATTAGTTATGTACAACATACCTAAACAATATCTTCAATGATTTAGAGATCCTAAGCTAGAACCTGCATGTCTCATAGGTTAAACATAATATAACAAAGTCATACATACCTCGTAAGTAGAACAAATATTATGGATGAGTCTTTGTCTTCATGTTGTCATGGTCATGGAACTTGATTTGTCTTTTGTGATGTACCTGTATCTTGTTAGCAGACAACATCAACCTCACACAACACCATAATGCATTAGTACAATCATATAGCCCTAATCAATGAATGTCTTCGATCATTCACATGCATTCATACTGTTACTAGGGTGATAAGACAATTCTAACAATAATCAAGATTGTACTAATAAATAATATGAAGACAAACACATTTTGAACTTAATCAAGAATCATATTTCAAGACATACCTGAACCTCCTTATGTCATACCTGTCGAGACTTCTTTTAGTCTTCTTATGTAAGGCCTTAGCCTCAACTCCCCCAGAAACTTGATTTGGAGCTTGATTAGGGCTTGCTAGAGAAACCCTAAAAATTCAATCTTTGACTTTCATGCTTCTGAATGGATGGAAGGATGTGTCTTGCTGAGCTGATCAAACTAGCATACTTCACTTTTGAAATCTCCAAAATTTGACCCCTCAAAATTGCCTTTGAAACTTCTGGATCTTCTGGACAGGAACCCGAACTAGGGTTTGATGAAGCCCACCCTTCTGCCCAACCAAAAAATTCGATCTTGGTCTCTAAATTTTGATTTTCCTGAGTAGCATTCAGCCGTGGACTCCGATTCCAAAAATTCTAACTTTCTCCGAAACCCTAAATTCCGGAAGCCATGAATAAAGGTGCTCCAAAAATAATTATGTTTTGACAGAAATATGCACCTGATTGTTTCTGCTATAACTCTGAAATTTTTGCTCCACAGGGTCTAAAAACGTTTTCTGCAGTAGCCTGACCTGTCATCTTTCCATCCTGATAGGTCTGACCTCAATTGGATTTTCTAAGAGAGAGTTATGCCAAGTGTCGCAACGTGACCTGTTTATGGGATAAAACAGGAGAGCGAACTTGTACGGCATGCCACTTGTCACTATTTGAACTTCGGCCTCTGAAAAATTTTTTTTGAGATATCTTGCCCTGTTATATTTCTATCCTGATAGGTCTGACCTCAATTGGACTCTCTGAGAGAGAGTTATGCCAAGTGTCGCAACGTGACCCGTTTATGGGATAAAACAGGAGAGCAAACTTGTACGGAGTTCCACGTGTCACTGGGTCACCTTCGGCCTCTAACAAAGTTTCCTGAGATAGTACAGTCTGTGTACTACCTGTCACTTTTTACGAAATTGCATTTGGAGCTTCCTAGCCCAAGTTATGACCTTTTTTCCAAGGTTACCTGATTTTGACTGAGATCTGGAAGAGGCAGAAACCCTAACTTGTACTGATCATAACTCATAAAGTACAATGAATCTGAGGGTGCCCTTTGGACACAAGGTACCTGGGGATGTTATCTTCGACCTGTAAACGTTTCAGACCTTGAAACTTTGCATAAATGGATTTATAGCGAAAGTTCTACGATGACTGGTTTTTGCTATGTAAAACCCTAACCTTCAAATTGTCGTAAGTAAAGCAAGTGTCGTAAGTGCCATACCTTGCCTTCCTTCAGGTTAGCTCTGATACCATGTTAATATTTAATATGATAATACAGAAAATAGCAGCATTACATTCCATTTCAAAATAATAGCATATACAGGATCACTGAAGAAACAACAAGCATAGCATAAAAACAAGAGACACAGATTTATCCTGGGAAACCCTCATGGGGTAGAAAATCCAGTAAAGCTTCCTCAATATAGATGACCAGCAATATACAAAGATGCAAAACAAAGACATGATCTCCTCCTCCACCATAGCAGACCTCTCCTCCACAAGTGCGCCTCTCTCTCAAGTGAGTGTGTGTGTCAAATGAGGAACACACCTCCTCTATTTATACACTACTCTGACATATCTTTTACACAAGTACACGTAGGCTCGTATTTAACCAATGGGTTAAATACCCCACTACAACTGACTGGGCCGACCCCTCTAGGGTGGTCTAATAACTCTTTGACCCACATGACACATACAGGGCCGACCCCCACTAGGGAAGTCTAATAACCCAAGTTACCACATTCCGACGGAGGAATAAACATCTTCGGATATACAATAAGATCTTCACGGAGGAATGAAACATATCCGGAATAATAAAGTACAAATATAATATTCTTTGAAGTTACAATATATCAACAGAGGTAGGGGGAAAGAGGGTCCCCTTATCTGATTCCTCTTGAAGGGGAAAAGGTGGCAGAGGGAGCACCATTTACCAGAATAGAGAAGAAGGTTGAAGAAGCAAGAGAGATGATCCAGCTGATCTGAGGGAGGGAAAAGCCAAAGGCTAGGAGAGTATCTCTGAGGAAGTTCCAGTTGTTCTTGTCAAAGGATTTGGAAAGGTCTATCTTGATGAGCATGCCAGGAGGGGACGAGGTTTTGAGGTTATGAATTACCTCATGAGCGGTAATAATGGAATCCATAAGTTGTCTACCCTTGATGTATCATGATTTCTCCAGAGAGACGAGGAAGGGCAGTAGAGGTTTAAGACAATTGGCTATGACCTTGGTGACAATTTTATATATGACATTGCAAAGGCGATGACATGAAAGTTGGTTGGGTCAGCAGGCTTACAAGTTTCGGGGGTGAGGGTAAGAAAGGTGGCATTGAAGGTAGGGAGAATGGAGCCATAGGTTTGGGAGGCTTCTACCACCTACCAAACTTCCTCTTTGATGATTTCCCAGTAAGATTGGAAAAAAACAATAGTGAAGCCATCCGGTCCAGGAGCCTTTCCAAAATTCATGTCCATGACTGCATCTTCAACATCCCCAAGAGAGATGGGACTCGTGAGATTGGTATTTTTCTCCTCCGTAATAAGATGGGGGATGTGTTGCAGAATTTGTTGAGAGGCTTGCGATCTATCTAGAGTGGTATCATTGAGTAGATTATTGTAGAAGAGGACAAGCTCCTGTTCAATGTCTTCTTTGTTGAGGGCCGTATCTCCGGTACTAGTTTTCTGTCTTGTGATCCTGTTGTTTTTCTTGCGTTGGATCATACCATTGTGAAAGAATTTGGTGTTTTTCTCCCCTTCCTTAAGCCAATGAATTTTGGATTTTTGCCTCCAAAGAGTATCCTCTTATTGATTTCTAACATCGATCTTATTCTGAAGGTAATATTCCTGATGCTTGATTTTTTCAGTGAAACCATGCTGGATGCCGTGAGGTTGGATTCCATCAATTTCAATTTCCAGCTTTTTTTTTTCCTCCGGTATGTTTCCAAACTCGGTTTTATTCCAGTGCTTAAGTTTCTTCTTGATGAATTTGAGTTTTTGTTGGAACTAGAACATGATGGTTCCATCTCTCCCTTTGTAGTTGTGCCACCATTCCTTGATTTATTCTTTTAGATTTGGGAGGGAGATCTAGAATTGCTCAAATCTGAAAGGTCTATGAGAGTCAGGAGAGTCTCATTCAAGGTGGAGACAGACCGGCCAGTGATCGAAGCCCGCAATGGGAAAGATGGGGCTAGAGATATTGAGTTGATTCATCAGCAAGGAATTATAGATGAGAAAATGATCAAGAAGAGAAGCCACCTAGTTGTCTCCCCCTCTCCTTTTATTCCAGGTATAGATGCCATTGTTAGTCTCTAGATCTGCAATAAAGTGATCTCGGATGAAAGCCTGAAAAGCCAGGTTGTCTCTATCCAGTCTATGAATCCCACCTTTTTTCTCATTGAGGGAAGTGATCATATTGAAATACCCCCCAATGATCTAGTGCTTGTTTAGGACCTGCCCGTTGAGCCAGGAGAGATGGTTGAGAAAGTGGATTTTCTGCTCCAGCGATTGAGGGCCATAGACATTAGTGATCATGCCTCTGTGAGTGGTGCCCATAATGTTGAACCAGCCAGAAAGAGTATAATGACTGGAGAAGAAACCTTCCATGGTTATGATATTGGGATCCCATGCAATGGTGATTCCTTCAGAGGCACCTCTATAATTAACAACTACTATGTTCGCATTCTTATAGCAATTTTTGATTAGGTGTGGAGTTTGTGCTCCGCGGATTTTGTTTCTTCTAACATTAGGAATGTATGTTTTTCTTTGAGAATTTTGTTTTTCAACATTCTATGTTTAGAATCACTTTTGATTCCCCTGATGTTCCAGCTGATAAATTCCATCTCCATTAATTCAATGGTTGGAAGATGGTGTTAATATTGGCACTTAGGCTAGACTCAATTAAGTGCTCACCCAGTTCACGAAGTAGTTGCTTGGTCGGTTTTATTCCTTTCTTCGTGAGAGCATTTTTCCCTTTGGAGATTTCCTTGCACTTTAGGATTTTGTTTAGCCCCAAATTGTTGTTAGTGGAGGGAGTTGCAACTACGTTTTCCAAAATTGGAAAGTTCTGTTGCAAGGCTAGGGAATGGTAGGATTCCTTGAAAATGTCCCATTTGGCTCTGTGGGATACTATGTATGCCATTCTTCTCCCATGCTTCTTGTATTGCTTCCATATATAGTTCACCGGTCTCCATGTCATCGAGATCAATAAGGCCTTCAACTGATGGAAAGTGTATTTGAGGCTGCAGGACCTACTTGAATATAGGGTCCAGGAAGGTGGAGGGGGGCGGAATGGAAATGGAAGCAGTGGAATCAGGTAGAATAGGGGTTTGTTGAGAGAGGATAGAAAAACTATTGTGATAGTCTGGGTTGTTAGAAGTGTTGGGAGCATAGGGTTTCTTCCTGGGTCTTCCACGGTTGGTGGTTTTGGTGAAACCATCTTCATCCTTTCCGTTTTGGGCTAGAGGAGGCTAGGGTTTGGCATTAAGACGAAATTCCCAAAAGAGGTGACCCTACTCATGACATTTTCTACATCGGAAAGGGATGTGATCTTAGTCTAACAGTTGGATCCATTCCGAGTCCCGATAAGAAAGGCATATTGCTTCAGGGAGGGAAGCTAAGATGTCCATCTAGATGCAGATTCTGGCATAGGAGGTGTAGCGGGAAGCTAAGGTGGCATAAGAGGCTTGAACAAAGGTTCCTAGGGTATTTCCAATACAAGTGAGGGTTTCTAGGTTCCAGTATTCTTGAAGTAGAGAATATAGCCTTAGCCAAACTGACACCACCTTAAAGTATTCATTCTCCGTGATGAAGTTCTCTTTCCAGTCTCTCATGTACATACTTGAAGAGTGCAAGAAGTATGGTCCTCTTTGGAATATTCGGTGCTTATCTTCAAGGTTTTGGAAGATAACCATGAAAAAACCTTTGGATCCAAGCTTCATCTCACACTTACCTTTTGGCTTCTAGGTGTTGGTAAGCCACTAGGTGAGATTCTTTTCGGTTGGCCATAAGCCTATGAATTTGAAAATTATGGCATGGTCTTGCATGTATTGGATTTGTTGGCCGACTAGATTAGAAGTGACTTCATACCTGGGAATCTGGAGCGATTTGGGCTTGCATTTGTTGTTGTTTTTGGTGGGTGTCGTATTCGTAGCTGGCTCTTCTTGATTTGTGTTTGTAGAATTTGGAGTAGCTGTAGTAGGGATTGTAGTTTCCTCTCCTCATTTTCCCAAATTAGATACCAATTTTCTCGAGTTCGATCCCAGCTCCGTTGATGTCATAGCCGACCCCATCAGCAGGAGGGGTTTTGAAGTTTGGGTATGGCGGGACATGATTTGGATGAAGGATGGGTTGGAGCGACCTCTACTAGAGGCCTCCATAGCAAGGATAGAGTAGGGGACTACAGGCGAAAAGGATAGGGTGCAAAAACCCTAGCAAAGCATCCGTCGTATCGTCTTTGATGACTTAACTCACTTCACATTCTGGACTTTTTCATATTAGGAAAGCTTGAAAAAGAATAAAATTTCTTATAGTACAACAAGTGAGGGAATGAGTGTCATTTGCAAGAAAACTAGTTCCAAGTAGTGGAACATACCTATTATCAATGCAAGGAAGCATGTGCAAGATATGGACACTCGGGGGGGTGTTCCCTCAAGGTAAGGGGTCGATCAAGCTGCAAAAGATAAATGGATGATCTGCTTGGGTCAGAAGGAAAGTGCACAGGAACATGGCTAATCACTGAGAAAGTAGTAGCTAGCACAAAGCTTAGGAGGAAAGCATGATAATGTAATGCAATCACAACTTTAAATAAATGGGGGAGTCCTCATGGGAAATGGATAGAATAAAATGAAGTAGAGTATGAGTCTTCATTGCAATGTCATGGCATGACTACAAAGGACTCCCAAACCTAAGGAGGAACAATGGCATGGGCGCCAAAATACACAAAAGGATCTAACTAGGGAACCCATGGTCGTACAAGCTCTACTGCCAAATAACGACACTTCTAGAGTAGGATAGAGGTTCCGTGTCAGTTAAAAATCAAGGTCGCACCTAAGTTTAATGATTGTGGTCATAAGGTCAATGCAGAAATGCAAGAGAAATGACATCCTAACCTGTATGCCAGGTGTAGAAAATACCTTCCAAAGACGTACAACGGTTAAAAAATCAATCCTCATCGGAAAAAACTGTTCAAACTGGCACTTTATAGCTTCATATTAGTCCAAAAGGACTCAAAGCCGAAAAAAATATAGAAAAGTGGGTATGAAAAGCTATAAATAGTAATAAAAAATTACTTTTACTGTTTCATTTTCAATTTTTACCCACCATAGTGCCTTTGGTTGGTTTTTATCCACGATCTTCAGCTGTAGATTCTGGGAAATATAGGTGTCGGATTCGCGCCCTGTTTGGATCAGGTTGGTGGTCTCATCCCCCTCTTCAATCTCATTGCTTTTATTATAGTTTTTCATGGTCAATTTTTTTTTTTCCATAAGTTACAACCACAAATAGTTGTACGACTTGAAATGGCAACTCTGCTAGGGAGGAACCTCCGTTTTGGGTATTTTGGCACTTTTCCTTGTTTTGAGTTTCTGTTTTGTCGAGCTTCTATGTCATTGACTGGTTGTTAGGATGTGTATAAGAAATCTTGATTTTTCTGGGTTGTTTGATTCATTAGCCCACGTGGATGCGCTACTCTAAGTACAGTAGCCAGCGTATACACTTTACTGTTCTTTTAATAGTTGCATACAATTCCAGGATTGATTGTTTTTTTATCTTTGGTTGTTGCTGGGTGAATTATGGGTGTTCCTGACTCTTAGTAGGCCTGTATTCTAACTGTTCCATGTCTCTTTGTTGACTAGAACCTCCTTTTTCTTTAGTTTTTGAGCTTTTTGGTTTTGAACCATTTTTCATTTTTATAGCTCATTATCTTGGTTGAGTCTTACTTTTTGGGATTTGTTGGTTTGCTTGCTTTGCTTGCTCTGCATGTTTATGAAGAGTTCTGATTCTGCTTGCATTTTTTCATTCATCTATATTGAAAAAATACAAAAACATTAGCATTTTCATCTCATTTATATTTGAAAATACAAAAATATTTGCTTTATGTTATTGCATTTTTCATTTAGTGGGCTTGTGCTTTCATTAGGACTTGCTTGAACATGAAAATATAAAGAGATTGCATTTTCTTTTTGAATCATTGATTTGACTGTCATATAGTGGCATACCTTTTTTATCGATAGATGAGTCTAGTATTTTCCTAGTGTGCATATCATTGAGTCTTTATACATCATTAGTTTCACGAACATATCCTTTCAGTAATCACAACCATTTAAAATTAACGCTAAATCTAAAATTGATTACAAACAATTTTCTCTTTTATAGGGTGCACCACCTAGTATAGGTTTATAGTCTTGGAATAAATCACTGTGATTTAAAAATCCAATACTATTGAACCAAACATTATGTGTCTAACTAGGGAGTGGTTAAACCCATGGTATACATCAGTTTTCTCAGGATGATCTACTAAAAACAAAGTTAAGCACGAGGTCATGGGAGGTTGGTTGCAGAGATAGCCCTCCAATCCTAGCTGAACGTGGGAGATATTTCCAGGATTTTTTCATGTCTGGGGACTCTTGGGGGACTTGACCCTCTTAATTTTTGGGCTTAGTTACCCTGCCCATACGACTGATCCCACCTGCAACTTTTCTCCTAAGCATTGGTTAGACGTGGTGGCCTTAGTTGCTTTACCGAGGTATCACATAGGGTGCTTGCAGCGGTTATACTGTGAGTATCCTGAGTCAGATAGGGGTCGGAAAACACAGTTGTTGTATGTATAGGGATTTGACCCTGTGCACACAATGAAGTCTGAGGGACCTTATAATTGATTATGTTACCTCCGATTATAGTTTGGGAGTCTCAAGCCTCTCCTAGGTGAGACATACTGGCTGTAGTGTCGGGAGGTCCCTTGAGCCAGTCTTGTTTGTGTGCATTTGGCTATAGATTTGTTTTAGGTGTATGCTCTGTGACAATATAGTACGCCTTTAGGAGACGATTATTGGTTGAATTTTTGGAGTCATCGTGGATCAAGATCCACCTCTCCGTTAATCTCATAGGTTAGCTGGTTTACCGGCTAGCGATCCGTCATAGCCTTTTGTTGGGAAGCATCGAAGGACTACTGCTGGTCCTATACACACATTTCACGAGCTTCAAGGAGCTTCTAGTATGAGTTCTACACTTGGCACAACTAAAGTCCCAGCGACTCCATCCATTAGCATGATGGGAAACTCCCCTCTGGCCACTCATAGGGGTGAATGGGGAGGAGGTTCTCCACACACTATTCCTCATGGGTTTGGGATGTCCCCACCCATGAGCACAAACCCATTCAAAGATACACAACCATCTGGTTTTTGAAATGGGATGCTAGGTTATGGTACTTCATATGTCCCTTCGACCTCAAGTCCTTTTTCATATGGTATGCCTGGCTTTATGCTAACTGTTACGTCCACCATGTCTAGTAGTCACGCTAGTTCTAGTGTTGGATTTGGGGGAACTATGCGTGCTTTCACCACCTATTAGTTTGGGAGTAGTCATATCCCTCCATATAATCCGACTGTTGGTGGAGGACCACCTCCTTCGTCATCCCCTAGTGTTAGTATGAACCCATTATCAAGTGGAGCTTTCATATTAGGTATTGGATCCACGACTTTCATTGTGTCCTTTCATCTGCATGCCTCTCTGCCTGCACCTTCGAATGCTTTTGTGATGTCTCAAAACCCTCCTCCTGCTAGCTCTTCGGTTCCGTGGAGTGCCCATATATCTTTTTCATATGGCCCTCACTCGTTCGGTATTCCTTCCTTGAGTGGGTATATGGGACCCCATTCTCATGGAGGTCATTCTTATGGATTCTCAGTTGGTCTCACTTATTATTCCAATCCTTCACAAGGAACCCTTGATACGCATGTGCCTATGTATTCCAACACAGGCCAGTTTGGAGGAGGTTACTATCCTTATAGTCACGGTCACGGTTATTACCAGAGTTCGTCGGCACAACAGGTGTCCACATCGATGTATACAGTCCCACCTTACGATTTACAGAACTAGTCTCTTTCAGGAGCTTATAATCAAGCTTCATAGCCTCAGATCCCTTTTCTTGCTAGATTGAATCTACCATATCTTTCAAACATCACAAATGATTTAATGTGTCACGATCCTACATGGCCTCTAGACCCCACCAATATTCCTTCTGACATTCCAAAGTTTGAAGGGAAGAAGGGTGAGGGTCCAGGTGATCACATTAGTACTTTTCAGTTATGGTGCTCTTCAAATTCCTTAAACCGTGACTCTATTCGTTTGAGTCTATTTCAATGCACCCTCACAGGGGCAGCTATCAAATTGTATGTTGAGTTTCGTGGGGGAACATATAGAGGTTTCAACGATTTAGCTTTGGTTTTCCTAGATCACTTATAGTTTCCAGTTCATTACGATACTGGTACTGATATCTTATCCACCTTCCGTCAGGAAAAGGCCACACACATCTCTGGCCATATTCAGGAGTGCACTAACGGAAGAGGATAGTGAAAGCTAACATTCCTCCAGAGTTTCTGTTGGATTGTTTCCTTAATTCTTTACTTCCTTACATTTCGAAATACATTTCATTGTCCAATATTATGACTGAGGAATAATCTATTTTTCAATGCACAATAGCTACACCTAGGCTATGCTCAGTCTGTCATTTTATACGATATCATACCTGAAGCACCGCGGTCACAACATGAGCCCAAGCCTATTCCTAGAAAACATGCTGATGTTATTGCTAGATCCATAAGTACTCATCTTGTATATTTGTATACAAATCAGATGCACAATATGTCGATTATCCAATCTACCGCCGGACAGGCTCACAACTCATCCGTTTCCACCCAGTTGTCAGATGTTCACTCTATACAATCGACGAAACCGTCAGGTAACCAACAACCTAGTGGGAAGAAAAAAGGGGAAGAATAATCGTAGGGGTGGGAATAACAAGAACACCAATGCTAAGAAAGAAAATGTCAACCCTCCTCAGGATGGCGGAAATGCTGGTGGGGATCGCAAACCTAGACGTAAAGTGAAATTTCCTTCCAAGATTTGCATGGAATATCACCTTACAAATTTATTTGCTCATCTTGAATAAGCCATGAAGCACATTGCATAAGGCCCAGCTATGCTGAAGGACCCCCTCCCTCATCACCAAAATATGGCTTCGGGTGCTTCCATCCCCAGTAGTGGGACTTATGAAACTTCGACGTCCTCTAACCCTGTCGGTGGTTATGGATGTGTTAATATGGTTCATTCGAAAGTTAGTGTTGCTACTTGCTCTCGTGATTATGGAGCTCCACAACCTCCGTTAGGGAATTATCCCTATCCTCTTGATACTCCATTACATATCGAGAAGCCTAAATCTATGTCGCAGATACCGAAAGGTGTTCTTAAGCACTCGACGCACAATGCCAATGTCTGAGCCACCCAAAACTAGTCTATTGTAGAAGATTTGGGTCAAACTCCATGTGCCATGTCAGCTCTCAAAGTTCACCAGGATTTTCATTCTCAGAGAACCACCCTTTTATGTGATTTGGGTATCCACGATCAGTGTATCCTGAAAATTATCAAGTTCGACACTACTAATGTCTAGCCTCAGGTGCCCTACCACATGGCTTTTCAAGTCCATGTTATGTGTCTACAGAAAATCGTTAAACATACCGTGTTTGATGAAGGTTCTTCTACTTTGGTTATGTCGTTAGCTTGTTGGAAGGATCTAGGCTCCCCTCCTTTGTCGAAGTCTATGACCATGTTGACTGCATTCGATGGTCATTCATTCAGACCGCATGGTATCATCCCCTCCCTCGAGGTCCACTTGGGTGGGAAGACCATGCCAATTGAAATCGAGGTGGTTGATGCACCCATCGACTACAACTTTTTACTGGGTAGGAATTGGATCGATGCTATGCGGTCAATCATGTCCTCTGTCTTAGATTTATCTGATTTCCACACGAAGGCAAGATTGTGATGGTCGATTAACTAGATTTCACGAGTTCCAATACCATTGCATCACCAAGAACTGAATTTCCTTAGATAAAAAATTATCAGCTGGCAACTGGGAATATTGGTGTAGCATTTTATTCCTCTTTGATGGGATCTTTCAAATTTTTTGCACCAATATCCTTTATAGGAACCCTTTCCAATAGTACCCCCTCCTCACTACATAATGTACCTTTTCGGACATCATATTTTAATGATTCATGGAATTTACCTTCCATGAATTCTGCATATGGAGACGTTGCACACATTGGGATGGCTATGCCATTGTCTACAACTGAGCTTTCTTACTGTGAGATTCAAGAAGCCACTATATAGTCGGATCTCTCCTCTTCAAGGACATAGGAGGAAGATCCTGTTATGCTGCCCACGTAAACAGTCGACTCATCTTGCTCGCATGATTTCCTTGATGGTACTTTTCCTTCGGATGAAGCCATCATTGAGGCCATGTATGGTAGTGATAAGCCTTGGGAAGATCTACCTCATTGAGCGTATTTTATTCCCAACCTTGACCTTATTGAGCAGAAAGAGTTTCTATCAACTCTAGCATAAAAGGTTGTCACCCTCTGGCTGCTTTGGATTTGCATGGGATTTACGCGGAGGGGAATATGGCTAACATTTCCCCAACCATTCCGATCAACATGTCTCGCACTCCCAAAAATATTGAGAACATTTACATTGGTGCCGACTGTTCCCCAGCAGAGTCGCCATTTCTGTTATGGAGAAAAAATTCCTATGGATCAAGGTAGACCACAATAGACATATGACTTCCAGAAATCAACTCAATTCCCAATGCAATACTATTATAAATGTGAATGCTAAGATGTGGAGTAAATAACCAACCTTCAACCAGATGTTTGAAGTAGATGCCAGTTGAGCTTTCAAATCTCTACACTTGAACCTGTAGATTATCCTTAACAACAAATACAAGCAAGTGCATATAATGTATGAAAGGTATTAGCATAAACAATAGCATCGTCCATGATATAATAAGCAAATGTAACTAATGTTAATTAACCATTCACAACATCAATTGGACGAGAAAATGAGTATTTATATTAATGAAAAAAGAAGTACATGATACAACCTCTTGTCGGCATCTCATCTGAACCGAGAACTAGGTCCCTCCACTTGTGTCTCCACCACTTCAATCCCCCATGCAATTGCAAATTCAAACTATGAAAGGATTTTGGGAGGTGAACATAAGAGTTTCACAACAACAAGGATCAATGGATGTAGACTCAAGTTATGGAAAAAATCCAATAGAGTTTCGATGCTCTCTCTTTCTCCTCCTTCCATGTACCATAAGAGCTCAATATAGAGCCTTCCAAAGGTAGGTGACAGGTTGAATCGAGATGTTTCAGGATACATGGAGGGCCAAAGGTCACCCTAAGGCCAGTCTTTGGAGTAAAAAGTGAGTTTTTTTATTGTAAATTACCATTTAACTCGATGTACGCAGGCTATAGTGGGACAACCCACGTATGCGCTAGCTGTAGTGAAGTAGCTCACATACAGGAACAAGATAGGGAAAATTGGGTTCCTGAAGGGAGAAAAGTAGTTCTGAGTCAATGAAATGAATATCAGATGCCAAATAGTAAAAGTGCTCACCGAGTGGCAAAATATACTGTAATATTTTCCTCAACAACCATTTCTATGACATAAGAATCATACCAAAAGCTTTTAACATCTGATGTGTTTGAGCAAGCAATGAGTCGGAAGGAAGAAACAACATTGGTCTATATTTTTTAATGATAGCCCCTTTCCTAGGAAAGGAAAGGAAAGAAAATATCTAACACCCCTAGAGCTACCTCGTTGTTTTATTTAAAAACCAATTTGGCTATAGGACAAAAGTGTGATGTAATATGCACGGGGGGTTCACTCAGTGAACTTGTTACATAGCACGATCATTCATAGGATATTAAAGAATACCCTAATTTCACTAAATATTGGAAAATGCCTCCTAAAATTGTATTGTTGAACCCCCCTCTCAATATACCTTTCCAATTAAGAAAACCCCTAGTTTCACCAAATATTGTAGGTATCCATTTTTATCATCCCATTTTTAATACGCCCTTTATATCATATTATCAGTTTGTAACAAACAAGAGCCCTAATGCATCTTAGTATAAGCAAGCAAGATGCTAAATAAAACAATAGTATAATGCTAATAATGATCCCAACGGGATTGCAGGGGAAACTGATCAATATGTAGCATTGGATAGTGGAAGACCTAATGAAATAGTAATGGGGAAGGGAAAATGCATAAAAGGCAACGCAATCAAGAGATCAATGTAACAAAGAATGTAAAAGACTGATAGTCCAATAGTTAGTGCATTGCTTAGAAAACATGAGAATTACAGATGTTTCACACCACAAACTGTCAATCTACCAATTTTATATTATGTAAATACAAGTATAGACATAAAGAGATCATGTTTTCTATAAGCTTAATAAATTAAATTCCACAAAAACAAAAAATTTAAACCCTTTCGTGGATGGACTTGTCTACCTTCGTGTCAAAACAAACATCATTATTGTTTGAACCCAAATGAACATAAAAAAATTCCTCTTACTTTCCAATAACACCATATGATCATGTGCATAGCTTGGATTTGAGTCATTCACAATATGCAATGAATTTCCTCCACTTCCTTTACATTTATTCTTGTAATCAAGGGAATTAACAACATTTAGTTACATTTTCTTGGGTTATATCTAGTTTTTTTAATCTTTCCAGGAGAGGGGAAAATCTCCATTGTTAAGTTTCAAGTATGCAATAGTTATAAAGATACACAGATGGTGAAACTTATATGATAAAATTTCATGGTAACGATAACACATAAGGTATGTAAATAAGGATTTATATTTTCACTTATGTTCATGTCAGTTCCAATACAATATTAAAATGATTGCCTTGCATATAAGAATTGAAATTAAAATTTGTTGGATCATTTTCCAACCACACATCATTTATTTGAGCTTCACAACTTAATTTTCCACTTATCCTAAGTATTTTGACTCAATTATGTGCTCACATCATCAGTAGATCATCATTTTCAGTGAACTGGGCCTCCTCCATCATTCAGGGAGCCTACTGAGGTGTTTTGCATGACTGAAGAGCTCTACTCAGTCTAACTGACAGCTTTTATTATTATATTCAGCCAACTAGAGACAGAAAGGCGCCCTACTACACTAGTTGACTTCATCTGGTGTTATTTTCACCTACTATTCAGTTAACTGCAGACGAAAAGGTGCGGTCCCCTATTTTTGGGCATTCAGTTGAGTTCTAGATTCAATTAGACTCAGTTAGACAGCTTTAGAGTCTGTTAGAGTCAGTTACATAGTATTTAAGTGGTTAACTGATGTGTTGAGTGGTGTTAAATGCCAAGTAAGCCACTCTCATCCATTCAATTCGAATGACCTCTCTGGAATTCAAATTGCTTGGCTTATTGTATCCATTGTTATACATTGTAATCTTCTTCCGAGTTTATGATAATGCATGAACTGCTGCAAACCTTTTGCATTAGTGTTTTGACATATTATTTGCCGCATGCATCTCTAGTAACTGTTGTCTTGTTTCATAGATCTATCGTGCTTAGATTTTGCAAAATTATGAATGTGCCAAATATAACTCCATCTAACAACTATTCCTAACCGGAAAATGTGAAAATGTTAAGGAAGGATACAAAAGGTTGAAAGAAATAATTAGTCAAGAAAGATTGATCCAAATTTTCTTGGTTCTAGTGAGCCAAGACAGATTGATCTCACTTTTCTTGGTTGTCATGGAGCAAGGTTTGATTGAATCTCAATACCCACCTAAACCCTAACCTAAAAAAATGAAGAGTTAGATCATTTACAAGAAGAAAGCGCAAGAACTTCACATGAACGAAATGAAAAGAAATCACTTTTGCATTATGTGCAAAGAATACCTAGAAGTTGAGCGGATGCCTATCCCTGACTAGCATTGGGACCAATGATAACACATTTCAATCCTTGGCCTAGTTAACCCCTTCTACAGGGACAAAAAAGACCAAACCCTTGCAGAATTCAAGAATTTGGGGGCTGGAGGGTTCTAAAGAATTGTAGAAATTTGAACCAGCAAAGATTCGAAGCTTATACCGATGAAGAATCAAGAATAAATTCGAAATCGAAAGCAGAATGGGAAAGTATGGGAAGATAGGAAAAGAAGAAGACGGGTAGTAAATTCCAAATATGAAATCGGGGGATCAGGGAGGATGCTAGTTGAAATGTGTACACAACCAAATCTAGGGGAAATTGAAGGAATCAACTACGATGGTCAGAGCAATGAATGCAACTAGTAAATTCTCACCACCCTCATTCAATTCATGCCATCATTTTCTTTTGTGAAATTGTTTTAAAGTGGCATGGGAGGAAATCTCCAACCTTAGCCTCCATATTTCCAAAGAAATAACCATTGAGCATTGGAGCTCTCCCAATCCTCTTTTGTTTTTGTTTTTTTTCAAAAGAAAACTATACATAGATGTTAAAGAGAAAATGCATGAAAGAAGGTATGCATATATCTAAGAGATTAAATATGTATTTTTTTCTTTTTTTAATTTATTCTACATGAATTGCAGCTTATGTGCATTAAAAATAAGCTGTTTTTTTGGGGAGACATGCTTTAGAGGATGACTTTTTTTCTTGTTTTTTTAATTTGTAGCAACCACGGAAATGTAAATCGGTCTTCATGCAAAAATGAAAAAATAAGCTCAATTGTTGAGTTCGATGTAGCTGAGTAGAAAATTTGCACAGGTCGATTTATGCATCTACGTAGTAGATGCATTGAGGAGCACCAGAATTCTATATAAATTTAAACAACTATGGAGAAAAGAGTTTCCCAAACATTTACTTCCTAGCTAGAATGCAAGTTGTATAAAATAAATAGAAAACTATGAAGGCCCCATGAGGAATTATATGGGTGACAAAATATGGATGAGAAAATTGCTTGCATCATACAAATGTGAACCTCAACAATCGAATGGAGTCACGGATTACATTAAATTATTCAAACAACACTAGGAAGTTAAAAGGACAGATCACACTTATGGATGGAGGCACAATTGACTAGGAATTTAAGAGCATGTCTCATCAAGAGGAAGATCACATTTATGAATTTCATTATTTTTTTATTTTTTTTACCTCCCATTTTCATGGACTTGGGGCCAATGAAATCTTAGATCAATCCCATTCATGGAGAAAATTATTCTAAAAAAAAAGACTTTATAAGTTCAATGATTTGGAGGTGTAAATCCATCCCACGATTTGGAGATTATTCCTTAGCAGCAGTTAGGACTGATACGAATCCATCCCTTGATTTGGAGGTTATTCCTCATCCCACCCAAATAAAATAACCCCCAATATTTATATTACTATGTAAAATTAAAAATGCCCCCTTGGCCCCTTAATATGAGGCAATATATTTTTGAGGTTTTTAGGAGTATTCAAACCCCCAATATGAATGGACGTGATATGATATTGCCTCACTAGTGAGCCCCCCGTGGTAATATGTAATGGACACTAAATTATTAATAATAAATAAATGTGGTTTACTATGGCGAAGGTGAACACAAAATAAATGAGGGACGAGGAACCCATGAGTGATAAATGACATGGAGTAAAGGAGGGGGGTGGTAGATAATCCTAGAGATTTTTTATCTCATAACCCTATTCCTAACCTAAGGTATCAAAATGTACCCTAGTTTTAAACCTTAATACTTTTATAAACCCTCCTACCTTGTTAATTAGCTTTTAAAAAACATGATTATATTTTAATTTATGTTTATATATTAACCATGGGACTAAGGGGATGGTATGTGAGTCTTGGGAGACCACATGGATGTGCATGTGTAAGCACATTACAAACTAGTTCAATCATTAAGGAGGGGATTGACTTTGGAAAAAATATTCACATAATGAGTAATTCGACTATTCGAAGAGAACCATACTTTGGTTCATCACCCCCTCTCATTTATACCTGCTTATTCCTTGTGCCTAGTAGGCCAAATACCCCCGAAATCCATGGCAAGGAATTACCATTAGGGATCGTTGGCCATTATATTTTTTGGTCCATGGTGTGGGCTATCTAATTCTGGAAGAGGAATTTGAAGACATAATTCAAATGGAAATGTTTTTCCTCATCATGGATTCATGGTCTCATCATGGTGGTGGATCCATGTTTGTCATTATTTGAACAAGGTTGCCTTTGGTCGGATGATGCATGGCTTTCACAGAGTCAGTTGTGCAATTTCTACCTTCAGTCATCTAGATAAGTATTTTATATGGAAACTTTAATTTACATTTTGCTTATGAAATGTTTTCTAATTTGTAGCAAAGAAATACTGTTTAATTTGTAAACATTTATATTTAAATTATGAGTCGACAAGTATTGGCTTATATCTTTAAATTGTTGCTAGAAATGCATTTTACAGACATTGAACATTATGCGTTTGCAAAAATGTGCCAAAGAAAACATTGTCATATGCATCGATTTCATGGGTTTATAATTATGGTTTGAATGTAGTTGTTTATATTAAATAATTCTTCACTGTAAATTTAAATTGGCCATATTTCTCAAAAATTTGTACAAATGTCTGAAATTACACAATTTGTAAATGAAATTTTGAAAACTATTTTCAAGAGGACATAATACAATTATGCAACATAATTTGGAATTTCGAAACTATTATTTAATTGACATGGCTGTAGAATGCCACCATATTTTTTAATTGCCAATTTTGATACTGGATTGATTCCTATAGGCCTCTAACCCATTCATTATTGTTCTGACAGTTTATTAGAAGTGAGATGAAATTACTATGTTGGCAATGTGTTTTCCATTGAATGTTTGTTATATATAAGTTTGCACCCAAAGTGTTGGATAAATTGTCTCAATGAGAATATGGAATTTATCTCAAATCATGGGTAAAAGGGGGCATAGTTTCCTACTCTTGCACATTCATTCCTCCACAATCCATGAGGGCATTTTTTTTGGAGGGCACCCCCTTAATTCTCTTGGTTTGAAATATTACTATTTATTATTAAATGGGTGAAAGGGGGCATGAAATTTCATGTTCAGTTTGCATTTACCATTGTGTGATGAAGAACGCTCAACTTAAATTATTTTTCTTTGCAATTGGTTATAGGATATCATTGTATTATATTTAATGTATTAACTTTGCTAATGGGGCTAAAATGTTGAGCGTATTTCCTCCCTTAATGGATTGTTGCCTATAGGGCATTGCGGTTCTAGTGATTTGCACTTATTTGTTAGCATAAGAAGATTAGAAGGGAAATGTTTTTTCCCTTGAAGTCAAACATTTTTGCTTAATGTGTAGAGAGTAGAAAAGCCTCGAGGGTGTTATTTTTTCATGATGGAAGTCAATTTAGATTAACATACTTTAAGTTGTGAGTTTGTTTGGATTGTTGGAAATATTATGGATTGTAGTAGTAATTCTTAATCATTTAAGTTTGGAATATGGGTATGTGTTTCCCATATGCATGGGAATGAGAGAGAAACCTATTCTCTACTCTTAAATCAAATAAAAAGGTTTTGTAGTGTTGTTTAGAAAGGAGGAACATAAGTAAATGCATCTAGATATTGGTTTTTAGGCATAGGTGCAGGGTATACTTGCTCTGATTATTCACTTTTTGGAAATGAGTATTAACTATGTCCGATAAGTACCCCTCTGTAATAATTTATGTTGCAGAACCTTATACTCAAATAAGAATAAGTGGAAGACTAGATGTCATAAAGGAATGTTGATATCATGCTTAAGAGATATAAGGGGTGACTACTGGATGAATGTTCCGGTTAATATTTTTCATGGCCAAAATGTGGAAGGGATAGATTCTTTTATAAGATTTTTTTTTTTCATAGATTAGAATCTTGTTTTCCTAGGATTCAGGAATATAAATGGTGAATAGGATTCATCTTATTCAGTAGTGCATTATGACTGCAAAATAATGAAATACTATAATAAGTGTTTTAAGCTTTAATTAAGTAGATAATGAACTATGCCTTGACTCTTGTTTCATTCACTTCCTGTAATTTGAACGTTATTTATGTTCAAGTTCTATTCCTAAACAAGAGAATATGCTGCAAAAAATCATTTCAATATGAATCATGTTGAGTAACAAATTCCTTACATCAGTTCTGTAATTTCATTCAAAAATATATGAGGGAAGATCATTGTATGAACATCCCAGTTAATGATCGTAGTGTTTGAATTAGGAAGTGACTCACTGTATAATTATATAGGACCCTGGTTAACCTTTTGGGAAGGAAATGCTACATAATTTTATCAAATTATGTAGTGCCTATGTTTTCCTTTTTGTGAGAATTGCTACAGAATTATTCGCAATTTAGTAGTGACCTTTTTTACCTTAGTAAAGCTATCAAACTCTCTGTAATTCAGTAGCACTTCTGATTTTAGTTTGAATCGATTGCTACCAAATTGTAACATTTGTAGCAGTAAGTAGAATTGAGTATGTAATAGGTGGTAAACATTCCTATGCATTTATATGTAGCTTACTTAACAGTGGTATAAAAAATAATAATTCCAGGTGTATTTTGTGAGTTTAGTAATGTAAGGGTATGTTACAAATTGGTATCGGAGCAATTATTTCAACACCTGGCTTCTAGGTGAATCTTGTATCCATTTGATTCCCCCCAAAAATATTGGGTATCCTTCTGGAATTTAAGTGACTGGATGTCACGGGTTGGATTTTCATCAAGCATGATATTGGTTGATTTTATACTAAATGTTATTTTTTTGAAATAACTTTTTGTAAATAGAAATTGTTGTGAGAAAATATCAAGCAGGATCTTGAATTCTTATTGAATGTTGTAGGAATTTTATGTTATTTTATACATGATTATATCGGGAGAGTAACAATGCTAAGTGGTGCCTAAAATTTTTGGTCCGGTTTTCTTTTGTATGTCTATTGTTCTTTGGAGGGAGTATATCTTCAAAGTTAATTGTGGTTAACTAGTGAATTCTCAAGAGAGAATTGAGTTGTTATGTGTGCAATCCATAAGCTTAAGGAATCTTATTTTGTGCATCTTGCAAAGTAAATATTTGAAGGTCGTTTATCCAAGTAGAATAAATTCTCTCATGAGATTTGAGACCTTATCAATTCGAGCTATATGATAAGCATTTGGTTATGGTTTTTGTATGTTGGATGTTGATTTATCCTCATGAGTATTCATTGCTCTCAGGCCAAGCTCTGTACTTAGATTTCTTTTATGGTTTTGTATACTAATTGTTGTTATTCATATATGTGTAATCATGTTGTATTTAATTCCGGGAAGCCATTACATGGTTGATTGTAACCAGTGGGAATTATGCTCGTCTTAAGTGTTATATGTTCATTCTATAGCATTGATTAATTTTATAGTGGAATAGTCATCTTTGGATGGAGTTTTGTGTAAGTTGAAGCTTGCATGAGAGATTAATGTTCTATGTTTATTAATATTAGATTAATATCTAGTACTAGTGCATGGTGTATGCATTTACATCAGTGGAATTATGGATCTTGGACCATGGTGTCCTAAGGGACTGATTATGAAGGTGATGTCCATGGTTGTGGTATGGGAATTGAAGATGAGGAAGTGGAAACATAGTTTTTTATGGTTCTTTTGTAAGTGCTTAGTTTCATTGGCTACGGATGGTTTGGTAGCCGGTTGTTTTATGTGTTTGAATCCATGGAGGATGTGGATGCTAAAAATTGTGTAGGGCATGATGATGCTTGAGTATCTAGAGCAAGTAGATGCCTGGTGTGCCAAATGAGCTAATGTTTATGGAAGAATATTATAATCAATTGTTGACCAAGGTCTATGCTATGCATATATGGCATTTGATTGATTGTTTCTATTATTGACTTATATTGTTTGCTAATGGGAGTGAATAAATGTAGTATCGTGGTTACTCTCTAATAGTGTTCTCCGGCTCTGGTTAAGAGTTGTATCAAAGTTGTGTAGTGATTCTGATGGGTGTTGGAAAATGAAATGATTGTTTTTGTATGCACTACATGTTATTTCAATTATTGTTAAATTTACGATCATGTTACTATATTAAACATATATTGCTAAGAAGTGTGTTCTTTTTTTAGCATTGGGTCTAGTTGATCCTTGTTAAATAATGTTAATACTAGAGTGGTATTCCTTCTAACTCTGTTGAGCATGAGTGTAGAGTAGTATGTGTATTCAAAGTGGTATCCTTGGCTAATTTTATTTTTATTTTTTCTATGTATGGATTATTGAATTTTATGTTGAATGTAGAATGGTGTATGTTATTTGATAGGATGGTTCTTTTCATGTTGGGTATATTGTGACAAACATACTGGTATTGATTAATAAGAGCAAAGTTCAAGATAAGCCAGTAGTAAACCTAGAATTTTGGTACCTCTTACGAGGCTAATAGGATCTGGACTAATAACTTCTTCTCACACTGAAGAGCACCTGGAGGAGGGGTCACACCTAAGAGATTGATGGCACATAGAATAGGTACCTCCTTGGTGTTGTGTGAGGTGGGTATTGAGGATGACCAGACTGGTTGAGACCTTGAGCTACATGCTAGTTTAGCAAACATGATTTCTTCATTCATTCTTGTAACCTATAAATCATATCAGAACATAGGTAAATTGGCTTGTATTTGAGTTTTTGTTGATTATTTGTGGCTTGTGAATTGCTCATGCCTTATTCCTTGGTGACGGTATGTGATTTGTGTTTGGATTGTGTTCGAGTCCTCGAGGACTATTCGAAGCTTTTGCTTGGTTTGTGTTTGAGTTCGATGGTAGATGGCCATTATGGAATCTTAATTAAATTCTTTGATGGATTGAGGATTCAATCCATCTCTAGAATAATGGTGTTGTATATATGTATTGATGAATTGTTGTTCTTTGATGACCATTGGCGTGATATCCAAGATAGATATAACTGAAAATCGTTCTAGTGTGCATTGAATTCGAAACAATAGTAAATGTTTGAATTTAGTTGAATTTTTATATTTCAATGTGGGTATAGATGATTGATGCTTGTTCACTATGTATGTGTGAATTGAAATCTTAATCATTAAAATTTTCCAAATTTATGAAAATTTGATATATCGCTAGCTGCAACAAATTGAAATACTAATTTTTCAACTAATGTTACATGATATAGAATACGTTTTTCTATTTAAAAATATGATTTTAAGTATTGCAGAGAACGAGATTGCGATACTAAAATTCTTCTTTAGAGAATGAGCATGCAATATCAAAATCCTCTTGAAATAGCAAAGAATGCTAACTAAGAATGGGAATGCGATATTATAATTCTCTTGGAAGCTTCAGAAAATCCATGTGTGAATCATGGTGTTTGTTGATGTCATGGTTCCTAAATGTTTGATTCATGGTTGCATTGGAAGGATGGAGAGAGAAAAGGATATGAAAAATAGCACTGGATGCAAGAAAATAAGGGAATACTCTTTACCCAAACCTTAGTTTCATTTTGAGGAGTTCTTATTTAAATGTATTTATATTTTGGTAATCTTGATGTCAAAGAGAACTTAATGTTCTTAAACTAGGAAGCATCTGATTGCAACCTTCTTGTCGGCACTAATGGCACCACAAAGGGAATGGATGCATTCTTTGTGTTGTGTCTAGGTGGAAAGGATGGAAATCAGGTAGTTTCTGAGCGTTAAGAAGTAAAGTGGTAAAGTGTCATGGTAATAGGTTTTAGAATTATATCATTTTATTGTGATACTAATGAAGATTTATTGGTGATAATGTTATTGTTAGGTAAATAAATATGCAAGTTGGTGCTTGCACATTGAAGAAGGGAAGTGAAGTGAGGTTAGGGAGTAAAGCCAAAGATGAAGACTATGCAAGTCAAGAACTTGCGTTGAGGATGTGTTTTCTACTAATTGAAGACAAAGGTGATGAAATATGAGCTCTTGCATGGTGAAGAAAAAGGACAATGCAAGACGAGCTTTAGCATGTTGAAGAAAAAGGAGATGCAAGATGAGCTCTTGCATGTTGAAGACAAAGGCGATGCAAGACAAGCTCTTGCATGTTGAATACCATATTTCTCTTGTAGAATTCCTTGGCTCATATTAGGTGGTATATCTTATTTAGATAGGGTGGATTTTCTCAAGATAGTGCAAATTAAATTGGAAAGGCCTAGCTCAGATGTGGGTGGGAGATCTAGTCTGGTAGGCATGATTTTCTTGAGGAAAGGCCTTGTCCAAATTTATGTGGGAGATCTAGTCTGGAAGGAATACTTTTCTTGAAAAATAATATTTGTCTAGACAAGTGCATTCATCCAATGCTATTGGTTAAACTAGTTGTATCAAGTGTTGTGGATTGAACTGGGTGTAGCCAGTGTTGTTGGTTGACCTTCATACAACCAATGTTGTTGGTTGAACTGGTTGTAGCCTAATTATGAAACCTTGTGTTTGGGGGTTTAATGTGGAATTGGTGGTGACCAAGTTCCACTAGTGGTAAATCTATAAAATTGGTGCAACTTGTATACTTGTGAGTTTAAAGAAAAGAGAAAGATACCAAGGAACAAAAAGGAAGCCATGGGCATGGTGGAGCTCCGAATGGGTTCGATTAAAGAGGGGGAATTCCTACCCTTATATTTTGCTTATGTTTTACTTTCTAGGAACATATAATGTTTGAAATGCATGTTACAAATGAAATTTGTTGTATTTATTTATGTTGGAATAAACAATGCATGCTAAAATAGTAATATAAGTTGACATAATTGAATCTTTGTATGAAGAGACAAACAAATGATGATAGAAGTCATCTATATGCATAAGCATATGAAAGAATAAAATGCATGATCTGTATATATAATTATGAGAAAATAATGATATAGTTGGTCGATTCATAAAAAGGATGGCCTAAATTATTACGATGATGGATGGATGAATTCATGGTGATTGATTGCACAAGAAAAATTTCATTTGGGAGTTTTTTCTACTATCATAAAAATGTTAAAACAAAGTGAGAAAAATAAAAATTAAAGATGTCAATTGGCCAAATTTATCTCAACATTTCTAAATAAATGTTTCAGATCAGTTAGAGATCCCAAAATGTACCCAAGAAGGGGTAAAAAGATAAATGATAGGTGAATGAAGAGATTCATATAGTAACCGGTCTATAACAAGAGGTTGAAGTCCAATCGAGTCATAGTACCATGATGAGGTATGATGGACCTATTCCGGCTTTGAAGAGACATTTTGAAAATTTTGATGTATATGAATATTATATGTGTCTATTACTTCTAGGACACTGAGGATGGTGTTTTCTAAGGGGGAGTGGAATGTAACACCACTAGAGATGCCACATTTAAAAAAAAACAAGTTGGATATAGGCCAAAAGTGTGATGTAATATGTATTGGGCACTAAATTATTAATAATAAATAAATGTAGCTGACTATGGCAGAGGGAAATACAGAAGGAATGGGGACCATAAACCCATGGGTGAGAAATGACATGAAGTAAAAGAGCAGAGTGGTAGATAAGCCTAGAGAGGTTTTTATCTCATAACCCTATTCCTAACCTAAGGTATCCAAAGTACCCTATTTATAAACCCTCTTCCCTTGTTAATTAACTTTTAAAAAACATGATTATATTTTAAATATTATTATATATTAATCATGGATTTATGGGATGGTATGCGAGTATTGAGACACCACGTGGCTATGCATGTGTAAGCAGGTTACAAAGTAGTTCAATCATTAAGGAGGGGACTCACTTTGGAAAATATATTCCAAGAGTCAGTAATTTGACTATTCGAAGAGAGAAGACTTTCGTTCATCACCCCATCACATTTAACCCTACTTATTCCTTGTGGCTAGTTGGCCAAAGACCCCGAGAATCCATGGCAATGAATTACCATTAAGGATGGTTGGCCATTATCTTTGGTGGTCGATGGCATGGGTTGTCTAATTCTAGAATAATAATTTGAAGACATAATTCAAATGGGAATGTGTTTCTTCCTCATTGATTCACGGTCTCATCATGGGGGTAGTGTCTTGTTGAGCATTATAGAACAAGGTAGCCTTTGGTTGGGTGGTGCATGATTCATGGTCTCAACATGGGGGTAGTGCCTTGTTGAGCATTATATGAACAAGGTGGTATTTGGTTGGGTGTTGCATGGATTCCACACAATTTGTTGTGCAATTTCTATCTTCAATCATTCAGATAAGTATTTTTCTGTGGAAGCTTTAATTCAAAATTTTCTTATGAAATGTTTCTTACTTTGCAACAAAAAAATACTATTTAATTTGTAAACATGTATATTTAAATTATGAGTTCGAAATTATTGGCTTATGCTGTTGGGCCCAAGTTGAGACAAAGATTTGGAAACACCTTTTTGAGCCAAGCAGGGAAAGCTCAGCTGAGCGCAGCTCAAAAATACAAATTTTGGCTAAGTATTGAGGATGCTGCGAAGTTGCGCGCAGCATCCAACCTTTGACTAGAATGTGGAGTTGCGTGCAGCATCGAAGTTTTGGCCGTGATGCGAAGACCAGGATTACGCATAAGCAGTGCTGCAGAGTTAGGAGGCCAGATGGAGCCAACAAAGCAAAGGGCTAGACAAGTATTAGGTGTAGGTACCGGTTGGACCGGTAGCATCCATTTTTGGAAAGATATTCCAGGCTTGCCGAGCGGCAGACATAAGCCAAACAGGAAGGCGGCCACACGTGGGTTGTTAAGGAAAGCGACGTTTGGCACGCTTGGAAGGCGGAACCGTTAGAGAGAAACGGTTCGGAAGACATAGCCTGTAGGCACACATGTGACAGGAAGGCCGATAGAAACAGGATGAGGACATGGAGATCCACCATGATCAAGCAGACGCTACCAGGAGCTAGCAAGCCGGTTTGGGAAACCGGCGCAGCTTTGGAAACCCTTAGGGTTTTGGGTTTTAGGTCTTCGACATTGTACAGACATGACCTTCGGGCATGATCTATAAAAGAAGACAATTTTGTATGGGATGGGGTTGCTCTATTTTTGGGGGCTAGATTCTAGTTGTTAGAGTAATCTTGAGATAACCTTTTTTATTGTAAAATCTCTCTGAGCTGAGAATATTGTAAAGGCTCTGTAGTTGTGTGCGCAGAGACCTAGCCGAGAGAAAGGAGAGTCTGCAGCTGAGTCCGCAGACTAAGAACGGTTGCCCCATCCCTTTTTGAAAGAAATATAATACCAACCGTTCTTGTGGATGTAGCTTTCCATCCGGGGAAGTGAACCATGTTAAATCCTGTGTTATGCGATGATGTTTATGAATGAATGACTGTCTGTATTATCTGCAGAATGAATGTTTGAATGTTTCCTTGCATGCTGTAATAGGAGAGCTTTGATATGTATTTACCAATAGGAGGAGTTTGGGAATGATATGCTAAGCTCCACGTGAACAGATGAATGGCGAACATTATAATTATATGTTAAGATCGTGAATCAGTCATTTAAGCTTAATACTATCTTAAACACATTGAAGGAACGCAGCAAAGTTAGTCAGGTTTATCATTTCAGTTCACATTGTAATAATCCAAGTTCTTGAAATGCTAGAAAGATAATCAGTAAGTGCTTGAATGAATGGACGAGTGATATTCATTTCAGTTCCTTAGCGTTTTCAAGTTCTTCTAAGGAGAGGATAAGTGTGGTCGAGTCGCAGTTCTAGTAGAAGACTCGTAGCAGTAAGAAGCCCTTAGTGAGGCCCGTAGTGTTGCCATCACTGTGTAGCACTGCTCGCAGCAGAGATCCTGCTACATACCGCATCGCTTTGTCCCGCAGCGCCATCCTTCTGTCCTGCGCTGCGCAGCTTGTCCATATAAACAACTCATCATTTACTGTGGAAACCTGATTCTACAGTACCCCATAAGATACACCTCGGGTGAGACCTCAACCAAATCGTAGGTTCTTGCCAAAAGGGCTGGTGCGAAGGGGTTTTGTTGGTCAAAAGGGAGAACTGCAAAAGAACCTAGGTCTAATAGGAAACCTCTGGGTCAGTTTAATCCAACAAATGGTTTCGTTGCCGCACTAGAATCCATGATGAGTTGCAATCACAATGTGTGAAGATGAATATCAGTTCCTTGAAGGATCTGACAATTGGCATCCGAAAAATACATAAATCCAAGCTTGGTGGGATAAGACCATAAGAGACTTTAACAGACAAGAAAATAGACATTCGTGTCTAAGTGACACACAGTGCTCAGAGAGATATCTATTTGACGATATTCATGATATTTTTTGGGCGTCATTTCTAAACGAGCTGCATGCATGGATCTCGCGGCTCGTAGAGAAGAAAACTTGTTTTCAAGGAGGAGTACCCACAGAGTGGAATCCTGAGCTCATAGTGCATCCCAAAGCATTAGACAGCCCGTTGTCACGTGCAGTTGATTATTGGATCAATCATATGCTAGAAGGCTTTGTAACAAAATTTGCTGTAGACACACTCAAATCCTACAACAAAGCAAAAGCAAACTTTTTCGGAGGATTCCAAGGTAAGTTTTTGAACAATCTTAGTCTATACATTAAGATGTTGTTAGCTGAGAAAGGTGTTTTAAGAATGCATTAATATTCTTGAAGTTTGTCATGATAAACAGTACATATATTGATTCTAACGAAGAGACACATACTCTTAGAAGTGCTAAGAGATATAAAATTAATAAGAATCCGGGAGGCCCTGGACTCCATATTAATACTGAGATCCCCTACAATCTTGATAACGAAGTTGCACAACCATTTACCCTTGAGAATCCACCGACTGCACAAACCGCGCCACCCTTATCGCAAAACCCACCCGCTACGCAGCCCACCCCACAGATTACTCAGTCTAGTCCATCTTGCCTGATAGTCCCATTTATTTTCACTGCAAAGAGCCCTTTACAATAGCCGTGCACTAACCAGAGTGCTCCACAAACTAATCCGACAATGGCAAACATTGATATGAAACTACCAATATTCAAAGAACTGGCCTAGAAGACCCTGATCAGCATTGGTTCCTTTGTGAAGCCGTATGGAATGTAAGACAAGTCCAGGACGATGTCGTTAAGCAAGCACAGCTAATCACCACCTTTAGAGACATAGATTTACACTGGTTTATGAAATACTCTCAGGTACAGCCCAGAACCCTCGCAGAAATTAAAGCCGTGCTAGTGGCTGAGTTCAAGAAACCTAAGTCTGAGTCTTAGTGTATAACTGAGCTAAAGGAAATAAAGCAGAGACCAACTGAAATGGTCTGGGAATTTGATCAGAAGTTTAAGACCTTACTAGACCATGTAAGTTTTGTTATACCACAAGAACAACATAAAGAATGGTTCGTTGCTGCGCTGTTATCTCATATCAGATTACCATTGATGCAGCAGAAGGTTCTATCCCAGGCAGAGGCCTTGGAAATCGCAATGAAGCTGGAAGCTTCGCCGATTGGTGATACTAGTTCTGGGATGTCTCAGATCCTGAACCAGCTGACCACCTTGACACTTGAATTGCAAAGTATGAAAAATGGTAAAAAACAAAGATATGAACCTAGACACGAGGTCTGGTGTACAAGTTGTAAAGGAAAAGGTCATGACCACGAGCATTGCCCTCTATTCCGCGACTATCTTAACAGTGGTGCGCCTAACTCATTAAATCAAAATTAGGCCCCATGGTGTGAAATTTACAGAACCATAGGCCACAGACCTGAAGACTGTTACCTTATCCAGAAATACGTGAAAACTCCTAAGAATTTATATTGCAATTTCTGTAAATCAGTTGGACATGATGAATCCAATTGCCGGGCATATGAATTGATGAATGAAAGAAAACAAGATATGGACGCAATGAGAGGCACTGGCGTATACCACGTACAGGAAGAAAATCATCCCAAGCAAGATAACACATAATATGACCAAGGAGGATATAGAGGTCATGGTGGTGGATATCGCGGTAGAGGAAGAAATGTTGGTCCGACGTAGGGAAGAGGCTGCGGCCAAGTCATTTTTTATAATTGTGGACAACCCGTTCACGTATCTAGAGATTGTGTTAGCCCATGCACCACGTGCAATTATTGTAAATCATTTGAGCACATTATTGAAGACTTCCCAGTATTAGAAGTGAAAATGCATAAGAGAAGATGAATAGAGGCTCCGAATCTAAATGTCCAATGGATCGTAGTAGAGAATAGACCAGTGGATCCGAGCATCAATGTGGTCATGTGCAATGGCACTGAGACAGGCCGCGACAGAGGAGCGGAAGCTTCAACATCAGGGGAGGAACATACGAAGAAGGATCCCCTTGAAACAGTATGGATAAGGAAAGCTACAGGAAAAGCACCCCCTCTTAACTTACAGAAGAACAAAGAGATCTTCATTGACGCACAGGATACCTTTAGAGAACCAGCAGATAAGTCATCAAGGATCCCGCTACGTAGTGAAACACCACATGTTGAAGACATGCCCGCTCCTTACAATAAAACAAACACTGCGAAAGATGTCCGTACTTCTGTTGCGCAGTTCTTGTGAAGCTGCATGAAGTTACTAAAAAGCGAGAAAGCCATAGTAGAGCTCCAGAAGCTCATCAGCCAGTATGAACCTCAGATTGCAAAAGAGACTCCAGGTAGCATTGTACATCATATAAGGAAACAAAAAAGAATAGGCCGAGAGATGAGGCTTACTACGCAAATAGGAGATTTTGAAATGGATGAAGTCATCCTTGATCTGGGATCAGAAGTGAATGTTTTGACTAAGCAGACATGGCAGCAGATGGGTCAACCAAAGTTGCTCTGGTCACCGATCCAGTTAAGAATGGCTAATCAAGAGAAGGTCATACCTTTTGGCTGCTTAGCTAATGTAGTAGTTTACATCGACGGAGTACAGAGTCATGCAAACTTTGAAGTTATTGAAATTGTGGATGATAGTCAACCTTTTCCAGCAATATTGGGAATTGATTGGGCTATGGATAACTTGGCTATCATAAACTTGAAGACAAAGAAGATGATCTTTGAAGGGAAGCATCTTAGGGTAATCGCACCATTAGATCCTAAAGATGGTGACAGATACAGTGAGCCGATTCAGGAGGAATCCCAAGCTCAATATTTAGACAAACTATACCAGCTGACTGCGAACAAGGAAGACTACATTAATCCTACTATGGACGGTACGCTCAGCTGGCGATGTGACACTTCTTGTATCTTTGACTCCGATACAAGACTGGAAAATTGGTAAAGTTGCATGCATGAAGTATCAGCAAGAAGATGTGCGCAGGTTACAAAATCATTGCGTTGGATCGGAAAAGAGGTGAGTCTTATTCCCACATATGATGGTTCTGCTAATGTTTACAGTTTCATAAAGGAATATACTGTAACTATACCAGATGGGCATACACTATTAGCTTTAGATATCGCATTGCACGATACACCTGCCAGATGGTGGAATGCACATAAGAAGACATTGACCACTTGGAATCAATGCAGAACTAAGATGCAGATCCGGTTCGCCGAAAAGGTTACTTTACCCTTCGAAAAGTATAATGGACAGACAGACCCTAGCCAACACATTGAAATCTGCTAAAAGGCATGGGTGGGAAGACCACCAACAGAATGGGTACACTTATTTGTACACACATTGGATTCCGGTATCCCAAAAAAATGGTACCTAGACCTGGAGCTGCACAATGAACACACTGATTGGGAGCTGCTCGCTGCAAACTTTTGAAAGGACTTCAGTTTTGAAGATGAGAATCCATTAATTCATGAGGCATTACAGCTAATCAAGAAGCGCATATTCCAGGATGACTGTCCTCACCCAAACATAACATTGCAGGAGTTTTTTGGGACAAAGTACGTCCCTGCGCACCTACAATCAGAATGGAAGGAACATGAAGAGCACTTTATCGAGTGTTACAACTTAGCTGAAAATAGAAATCATACAAATGAAGATGATGATGAGGACCCACGCAACACAGATATACCAGAGTCAGAAGGCACGCGCGAGGTAGAAAGACCTCTGTTGGAAATCCCAGATATGACTGGACTAGTAAAAACACAAAAAGTGAACATTGGCATAGACAAAGAGCCGAAGTTCGCATCAATAGGAGATTATTGGGACGATTAGACTGTTGCAAAGATCACAGATACCTTACATGAGTATCAGGAACTGTTTCCAACCAAATTTACAGAGATGAAAGGAATTTTGGGAGACCTAGGGGTCATGAAAATACCTTTAAAGCCAGGTGCTAAGCCTGTCAAGTAGAGGCCATACAGATTGAATCCGCGCTACAAGGAAAAAGTCCGTGCAGAGTTAGATAAGATGCTAGAGGAAGGAATCATTGAACCGGTCGAGGAATCCAAATGGATTAGCCCCATGGTTGTTCAAGACAATAAAGAAAAAGGAGAGATCAGGATTTGTGTGGATCTCAGAAAACTGAATGATGCTTCCATGCACGACCCATTTCCTACTCCATTCACAGACGAAGTGCTTGATAATGTTGGAGGAAACGAGGCATATTCTTTCACTAATGGTTTCTCTGGTTATTATTAGATTAGGATTGATCCTACAGATAGGCATAAGATGACATTTGCTAAAGAATGGGGGTCATTCCAGTACACCGTCATGCCTTTTGGTCTGAAGAACGCACCTTCCATATTCTCCAGAGTTGTCATCGTAGCATGTAAAGATTTTATGCACAAGTTTCTAGAAGCATACTTTGATGATTGGACTGTGTTTGGTCTATTGAAAAATCATTGTGCGAATCTCTGCATGATGCTCGAAAAGTGTTGACAGCATCAAATATCCTTGAATTTGAAGAAATGTATTTTTTGTGTGCCCTATGGAATTTTACTTGGCCACATTGTCTGTAAGCAAGGATTGATGGTAGACCCTGCAAAGATTGCAATTATTGCGAACTTACCAACACCAAATTCATTCAAGATGTTGCGATATACCTTAGTCCATATTGGATACTATAGGAAATTCATAAAGGGTTATGCGCAGATAACTGCAGCAATGGAGAAGCTGCTGAAGAAGGATGCACCGTTGATTTGGAACGAAGAATGCGAACAGGGTTTTGATACATTAAAAGAAAAGATGGTCACTGTGCCGATTCTAGTCTTTCCAGACTGGAAAAAGCCATTCCATGTCCATGTTGACGCATCATGTATTGCCCTGGGGATCATGCTACCTCAGCCAGGAGAGGGAGGTATTGACCATCCTATTGCATTTTCTAGAAGAAAGCTTTCAACAATAGAGAAGAACTATACTACTACTGAGAGGGAAGGCCTTGCAATGGTATATGCTCTACAAAAATTTAGACACTACTTGCTGGGATCGCATTTCCTTATGTTTATTGACCATTCTGCATTGAAATACTTGGTCAACAAGCCAGTGTTAGGGGGACGCATATGCAGATGGCTATTGTTGTTCCAGGAATATGACTTTCAGATTATTGTCAAGACAGGTAGACTGAACTTAGGACCTAATCATTTGTCAAGGATTGAGTCGGGAGAGGAGCCAACAAAAATTGAAGACAGTCTACCTGATGTGTAGCTATTTGCTATATAGGTTTTCGATGATTATTACAAGGATATTATTAATTTCCTAACCACAGGGTTGGCACCGCAAGAATTCTCGGTCCAACATAAAAAATAGTTAGTCGTGTGCATCGCGGACTTCACTATAATTGCAGGTCATCTTTACAAACTTGGGCTGGATGAAGTCCTGCGCAGATGCGTACTCGATCATGAGAAGCCATTTATTTTAGCAGACGCACACTCAGGAATCGTGGGAGGTCACTATGCAGGAAGGGCTACTGCACAAAAGATATTGCGGGCAGGGCTATGGTGGCCTACGCTCCATAAAGATGCCAAAGAACATTGCAGGAACTGTGATGTCTGTCAGAGGATAGGAAAACCATCACGCTGAGATGAGATGCCATTGAATCCACAGTTGACACTGTAGCCATTTGAAAAATGCACAATAGACTTTGTGGGTCCTATAAACCCACCAGGAAAAAGAACGGGTGCAAGGTATATTATTACTGCTACTGCTTACCTCACTAGATGGGTGAAAGCAAAACTAGTTAAGGACTGCAGCGCCAGTACTGCTACGCAGTTTATTTTGAAGAAATACTCACCAGATTTGGTTGTCCAAAGATTTTGATGAGTGACCAAGGTACTCACTTTACAAAGAGCCGAAGTTCCTGCATCACTACGGAGGCACTTACGGAAGAATTCCACATTCATCATCAGCGCAGTACTCCATATCATCCATAGGTTAATGGTACTATAGAGGCTTTCAATAAAATATTAGATAATGCACTCACTAAGGTATGCAACGTAAACAGAGATGATTGGGACCTGCGCATCTCATCTGTGTTATGGGCATACAGGATGACATGCAAGAAATTGACAGGACATACACCCTTTCGGTTGACTTATGGGCAGGAGGCTATAATGCCTATGGAATATATTGTCCCTAGTTTAAGAATTGCTGCATTCACAGGGATGGAAAATTGCGAAGCTCTAGAAGAAAGATTGCTACACTTACTGGGCTTGGAGGAAGATCGCTTCATTGCAGGTTTCCACCAGCAAGCTCAGAAGGACCGTGAGAAAGCATGGCATGATCGCCATATAAAGAACAAATGTTTTCAGGCAGGTGATCTAGTACTCCTGTATGATAGCAAATTCATGAAATTCCCTAGTAAGTTTAAGATGCATTGGCTTGGCCCATATACTGTGATACATGTTACTAACACAGGTGCAGTCTAGTTAGCCAATTTAGTTGGTGATAACTTGCCAACCTTGATAAACGGAAACAGGCTAAAGCTATACCATGATAGCACTGCTTCGCAGAACCCTGAATAACGAGCAAAGGAAAGAAGTTCTAAGTCTCAAGTATATTTGAAAGTGGAAACTAGAAATGTAAAGTAGTCTATACATGTATGATAGAAGCAAGAAGGTATGATAAGAAGAGTGATCTATGCACCGTGCAACACTATTGAAGCTGCGTGGAAGAAAAGAAAAAAAAAAAGAGGAAGCCACACAGTCGGATTTTTTTTTTCTTTTTTTGCATTGCGAACTAGCCATGCAGGGTTGCAGATGGCTTGCCGTGCATCTCGGCGCAGCACTGAGAGAAAAATATTCGTTGCATGGCTTTTCATAAAAATAGCCGTTAGATGACCGTTGCAGCAACCGCTTCAGCATTTAAAGAGAAAATAGCCGTTCTGAGCACGCTGACGACGGAAAAGACCGAAGGATCCACTCAAATTCGCCAACCGACACCACATTAAATGTCGATCTATCCATTGAGGGGCGCAGGAGGGGGTCTGTTGTGCCTATAAATAACACCATTGGGAGACTCGCGGGCGTTACCGAGCACTTAGAATTTTCTTGTGATTAACTCTCTGAGCTAGTAGCCAACGATATTCTGTCTACCTTAGCTGCTATCCCATTAGTGAATGTCCGAACGTACCTATAGAAAAGAAGAACTAACCATTGAAGAAGCACTGAGGGTCTTTCAGCACGGAGGGATTCAACGGTTAATGAAAACTCCAGTTAAGAAGGTCACTGTAGAACAAGGTGAAGGATCCTGCAGATCACCAAGAATTAATCCAACAATGCAGGAAAAAGTGAAAGATAAAGGAAAAGACATAACTACACCTCGATCCAAGATCATAAAGATGGGATCCTCGGCACAAAAATCGCAAGTCTTTCAGAAAGAACCCTTGAAGATGACACTCGAATATATCTCCCCGCGGGCACTGAATGCCCCTGTGTTTAAATTGTCCAAGAATGTGAGATATGACATCCCGCTGTCACCTATCTCAAAACATGTAAACACTTCTAAGAATATGCTGGGAAAGATAGCAGAATGTAAATGGGAGGATTATGACCTCTTGGGAATGAAGAAGGACGAGCCAGATGTTCCCAAGTACCCATATTTTCAACCCGACTAGTATATGTGTTGGAAAAAGGATGCCAAGGGAATTTTGAACTTGGTAGCTGACAGTTGACCAACACCTGTCGTTCAGTCGGGGTTACTAAACTTGCTAAGATTGCCACATTTTGATCGTTCTCCGGAACTTAATATCGTGGTTCGCACACTCATGGCATGAATCCACCAAGGTTATCTATGGCTGGACAGAAACATTGATATTAACATCGATTTGATCCACCGCATCACCGGGCTAAGCAAGCATGGTAAGGATCCTAAGCAATTATTCCAGAGGAAGAGCAAAGAAAAAGAGGTTGTTGAGAAGATGAAGAAAACCCATCTGATGCTGAAGGAAAAAAGAGGTTTCTCGACAGAAGATATAGAGGACAGAGCAAAAATATTTGTAACACAGTTGCTCGCAGGAAAGATACTCTACAACTAGGCCTTCGGAGGTGCCTGCGGGCACATTACTCCTTGGTACCGCAACAGCTGAAGGAAACAACTTTAATTGGTGTCAGTTTCTGTTCAATGAGTTCCTTGAAGAGCTCAACGACACATAGGTGAATGGCGGCCAGTTCCATTTCACCTGGCTGATCTTCTTGATTGATTTGTGTGGATGGAAGGAGCCATGAGATTATGTGGGCGTCATTATGGACACCAATGATCATAGAGGATTTAAGTTCGTCAACGTCTGGGCAAACAAAAATGCAGAGCGCCAACATGCAACATCAAAAGTCTTTTGCCAGTACTATATTCAGCTATGTGATGCAATCACAAAGACAACCCGCATTACAACGCAGGTCATGGTGAAGTATATCTATGTCATCGACTTTGAGGTGGATATGAAATGTATCTTCATATCCCCGAAAGCACAAACGAAGAAACCAGAGTGGTTCCTAGGGAACTACATCATGTATGTGAAGAATGTTGAGGACCTCATGAAAGATTGGCCACCAGAGTTCTGCATAGAGGTTATGGACATGGAGACAGACTCAACAGAAGATGAGCCAATCCCACTCTCATGCCCAATCACTGAAGAAACAGGGAAGAGAAATGAACCTGAGACTTCATAGAAGCCAAAGTCGAGGAAGAAGGTGAAGGCCACAAACATTCAATCGGAGGTAGTCCTCAATGATGATGACTACGAGATGATAGATGAAACATTCTCAGAGTAGATGAAGGAGCTCATGGCAGATAAAGATAAAAAGGACAAGGTCATCCAGGATGATCTGCAGAAGACGCGGCTGGCAATGCAAGGCCTAATGAAGAAAATGGACGATATCCAGAAGAGCATAACCTTGCCGTGAGAAGCAGGAGCTAAAGGGAGGTCGGCAGGAACCTCGCAGCAACCTCCATCGCAGCTAACCATAACGCTGCCATCGAAGACCAGGATTGTCCATGTGGACCTGTTGGCAATTGCATTGCCAATAGCAGAACAAGTTGTGTTGGACACAAAGGGAGTCGAGAGGGTAGAGCTTGACTTGGCCAAAATCCCCTTACTAGGATTGCACTTCATCCACATGCAGATCATTGAGGAGATGCATGAACGGACGATTGAGTCGATGAAGTCACAAGCAGAGCTCACCACAGCAAACAGGCAGCTGGAGCTGCGCGTAGACATGCAGCTGTGCGGCGAACAGGCCCGCTGAAAGAATTTGGAGATTACCATATCCACTGTGGCTTTGGATATTGAAGGGTATAGAACTCCAGGATGACCTTGCAGACAGGATTCTGAGGATCGACGACAAGGTCAGATATTTACAGGTCGAGATGCAGGATAAAGATATCCTCCATGAGGCTGATCTCGCTGCACTACAAAAGAAACTAAAAGAGCAGAGACCACTAACTGAATAGCAAGCCAGAGAGCAAGTAGTGAGTGTCGCCTCGAAAATCATTACAAGTGAGATGGCTAAGTGCCAATCTCTTATGGATAAAATTTCACAGGAAATCACTACCCTTGAAGAGGATTAAGGGCTACTACAGGTCAAGACTACGGTAGAAGAAAAATGTACCACACTGAACAAGTTGAAGGCAGAGGTTAAAGCTCTGCCACCCAGAGAGAGGCTGCCAAGATACAAGGAGATATCCTGCTTAAAGAAAGAAGTCCAGTAATTATGAAAAAAGGAGACTGAGATGGATAATCAGTCATAGCAGCTCCTAGAGGATGCCATGGAAGTATCGCAGCAGATTGAAGACAAGTTAGCAGAACTGCACGATAACCAGGAGTAGGTACAAGGCCAAATTGGACAAGAAATAACTCCAACACTGCTTGAAACAGTTAAATAGGTTGAACAGGATACAAGAGAAGTAATGAAGCAGTTGTGTGGCACATATGATGAATTCATGGCCAAGTTCGTTCCACCGGCCGTGACACAGAGTGAGACAGTTGAAATAATCAGTGGCTCGGGGATGAGCCACATATAAGTGTTAGCGGCATGTTGGGCTTAGGTTGAGACAAAGTTTTGGAAACACATTTTTGAGGCAAGCAGGGAAACCTGAGCTGAGTGCAGCTCAGAAATACAAATTTTGGCTAAGTATTGAAGATGTTATGAAGTTGCACGCAACATCCAACTTTTGACTAGACTACGAAGTTGCATGCAGCACCAAAGTTTTGGCCGTGATGCGAAGACCAGGACTGCGCAGAAGCAGCGCTGCAGAGTTAGGAGGCCATGTGGAGCCAGCAAAGGGGAGGGTTGGACAAGTATCAAGTGCAGGTACCGGTTGGACTAGTAGCAGCCATTTTTGGAAAGATATTCCAGGATTTCCGAGCGGCGGACATAAGCAAAACAGGAAGGTGGCCACGTGTGGGTTGTTAAGGAAAGCAACGTTTGGCATGCTTGGAAGGTGGAACCGTTAGAGAGAAACGGTTTGGCAGATGCAGCCTGTAGGCACGCGTGCGACAGAAAGGCCAATAGTGATACGATGAGGACATGGAGATCCACCATGATCAAGCAGATGCTACTAAGAGCCAGCAAGCCGATTCGGGAAACCAGTGCAGCTTTGGAAACCCTTAAGGTTTTGGGTTTTAGGTCTTCGACATTGTACAGACATGACCTTCGAGCATGATCTGTAAAATAAGACAATTTTGTATGCGATGGGGTTGCTCTATTTTTGGGGGCTAGATGCTATTTGTTAGAGTAATCTTGAGATAACCTTTTGTATTGTAAAATCTCTCTGAGCTGAGAATATTGTAAAGGCTCTGCAGCTGTGTGAACAGAGACCTAGCCGAGAGAAAGGAGAGTCTGCAGCTGAGTGCATAGACTAAGAACGGTTGCCCCATCCCTTTTTGAAAGAAATATATTACCAACCGTTCTTGTGGATGTAGCTTTCCATCTAGGGAAGTGAACCATGTTAAATCCTGTGTTATGCGATGATGTTTATGAATGAATGACTATCTATATTATCTGCAGAATGAATGTTTGAATGTTTCCTTGCATGCTGTAATAGGAGAGCTTTGATATGTATTTACCAATAGGAGGAGTTTCGGAATGATATGCTAAGCTCCACGTAAATAGATGAATGGCGAACATTATAATTATATGTTAAGATCGTGAATCGGTCATTTAAGCTTAATATTGTCTTAAACACACTGAAGGAACACAGCACAGTTAGTCAGGTCTATCATTTCAGTTCACATTGTAATAATACAAGTTCTTGAATGAATGCTAGAAAGATAATCAGTAAGTTTCTGAATGAATGGATGAGTTATATTCATTTTAGTTCCTTAGCGTTTTCAAGATATTCCAAGGAGAGGATAAGTGTGGTCGAGTCGCAATTCCAGTATAAGACTCACAGCAGTAAGAAGCCCTTAGTTGTAATGTCCCCACCTGCTGACCACTGCGAGGCAAGGAACATACTACCAATCGATGGGGCTTTTAATCAAAATTCAGCCCACTCATTTCATTAAAAGAAATAAAATATGAATGTGCAGATGTAAACAATCAATCATGCACAGCGGAAACAACATCCACACAATCATTCGAATACATTCAACATGTCAATTTCAGTCATTAATAAAAACATTTCAGAAATAAATACATAGACAGAAACACTTATCTTCATTTCAATTGTCCCAAGCAACTAGCTATGTCGCTGCAACGTTCCACCCAACCATAGGCTCTTCGACAGCTTATACTGAGTCCGTCCGAAGGCCACCCCCGAGCTGGACATGATTCTCACAAGGACAAAGGGACATTCACGCTCACACACAGTCCATTAACCATTTTGTTTTAGCCAAGCCAGTCTAACTGGGTTTATCAGGCTACACTTGCACAATGGATGCTTATTCCCAAGCCCAAACCAGCACAAGGGATTACCCATCACCCATACCCATCATACTCTTCTCTCACACGGCATGCACAAACAGGGGCAGGGATAACAGTAGGATTTACAAACGAGATGGCCATGGCTTCTCCCAAAAACGTTCCCAACCAAAAACGGATTATAGGATGGGGCAAACAACCACAGGGATGAAAACGATTTCTTCCCCAATATATCAGCCTTCAACAGCCCAAAACGGCCTCTATTGTAATGTCATTCATTTTCCCCTCTTCCCCACTGGTATCCAACACAGAAAAACGCCCTTCTCTGTTGGGGAAAAGAAGAAAACGTTTTTCCCCATGCCTGGAAAACGCCCAGGTAGTTCTGAACTCGTGAGGGAGGAAGAATGGTTATGGATAATGGCTGGAGAGCAATTTCGTGGCTCTCTCTTCCCCAAGGAGACCCACACGATTTTCCATCAAGGGTGGCTTGCCCATACTCGATTTTGCACAGCCATACCTCCCCATTCCCAAGGCATTAACTTCTCCAACCAATTCTTGGGAGAAATCAATGGTTGGGTACAAAAGTCAACATGGGTAGTTGAGGGTTTGATGGGTTCTCTCATTGACACTTGGCTTGACTCTAGTGGCTCAAGGGTTTGAATGTTTTTCCCTCCCAATTCCTTGTGAAATCATGCCCCCATCTCTTTGTTGCATTGCATAGCTAGTTGTGGGTATTTTTATTAAAATGCATATTACATGATATTTGAATTTCCACTGTGCATTGCTAGCATGCAAACCATATGCATCACGAAATCGATGGCGGGGCCTTGGCCTTGAGCTCCTCACCATGATTTCATAACAATATTACATCATTTATAATGTTAATGCCATCGGGTCAAACTGGGGACATTACATTAGTGAGGCCCGCAATGTTGCCATCACTGCATAGCACTACTCGCAGTGGAGATCCTGCTGCATACCGCATCGCTTTGCCTCACAGCGTCATCCTTCTGTCTTGTGCTGCACAGCTTGTCCATATAAACAACTCATCATTTACTGTGGAAACCTGATTCCATAGTACCCCATAAGATACACCTCGGGTGAGACCTCAACCTGCTCACAGGTTGTTATCAAAAGGGCCAGTGCAAAGGGGTTTTGTTGGTCAAAAGGGAGAACCGCAAAAGAACTTGGGTCTAATTGGAAACCTCTGGTTCAGTTTAAGCCAACATATGCCTTTAAATTTTTGTTGGAAATGTGTTTTATAGACTTTGCACATTATGTGTTTGCAAAAATGTGTCAAATAAAACATTTTCATATGCATCAATTGCATCGGTTTAGAATTATGGTTTCAGTGTATTTTTTATGTTAAATAATTATGCATTGTATATTTAAGTTGGCCATATCTATCAAACATGTATACAAATGTCTGAAATTACACAGTTTATAAATGAAATTACTAAATCTATTTTTTTAAGAGGACATAATACCATTCTACAGTAGAATTTGGAAGTTGGAAGTTACCATTATTTAATTGACATAGCTGTAAACTATCACTGTATTTTTAAATTGCCAGTTGTAATACTAGAGTGGTGCCTATAGGCATATAACCCATTCATTATTGTTATGACAGTTTTTCCCTATAGGGAAGATGTTTTCCCTTTAAAGTTTGTTATATATAAGTTTGTACCCAAAGAGTTTGATGAAATGACTCAATGAGAATATGGAATTTATATCAAATCTGTTAAATTTTGAGCATTAATTCAAGATACTCTAGGATATTTACTGAGAGAATAGCATGTACACTATATCAATCATATTAAGCATGTCAATCATCACAAGAAGCAAACATAAGAGACAATAGACACACAGAGTTTCCGTGGGGGAAACCCTATGGTGAAAAACCCCACAACTTCCTCAGAGATAGATAGAACAATGATACAACCAAAGTACAACCCAAGTACATAGAGATAGAATCCTCTTAGCAGCTGATCCTCCTCCTCAGATGTGTGCCACTTTCCAAGTGAAGGAAGAGTGAGTTCTGAAGTGATCCAAATAGAGATCGATAGATATCTATTTATACTTATCTTGACTTCCCAATAATATTATGGGGCCAACTTGTCTAGCTTAGCACAATAACCTCATGTTACATTAATCCGGGCCGACCCCTTACAAGGTGGTCTAATAACCCATTGGCAAGTTAACACAATTGCGACACTTGTCAATACAAATGAAGACACTTCCGTATAGAGGAATAATACATCTCCATAGGAGTATAATAAATATATATATGAAATACATTCCGAAGTTAGATATACATCAACACCCCCTCTTAACTAGGAAGGTATTTCTTGACACAGATCATCTAGCACAAGTCTTCTTCTCTGGATCATCGTCATCGGTGCATCGTCCTCGAATCATCATCATCGTCACTACTGCTGCTATCTCAATCAATCTACTCATCATAGGAAGTTCTACAGAGCTAGTCTTTTTTCATAATGGATGTAGGCCCACCATCTGCAGGTCTTCATCATCACTAGCCATACTATGGAATCCTCAGGACTTATTACGTGCATCCCAAAACCTGGCGGTAGCATCCCAGGCTGTTATGAGCACACAGCTCTACCTGTCGGATCTCCCAGGAGCACATTACATGTGACCCATCACAAAACCTGGCTAAAGCATCCCAGGCTGTTACGAGCACATAGCTCTACCTGTCGGATATCCTAGGAGCACATTACATGTGATCTCACAACAAAACCTGGCTGAATCATCCCAGGCTATTACGAGCACACAACTCTACCTATCGGATCTCCCAGGAGCACATTGCATGTGGTCCACCACAAAACCTGGCTGAAGCATCCCAGGCTATTACGAGCACACAACTCTACCTGTTGGATCTCCCAGGAGCATATTACATGTGGTCATGGCAATGCCTCGAAAGAGCATCTGAGGCCTTTTTCATCCTGTCCAGATCTCCCAGGTCCACTTACATGCTATAGGAGAATGCCGTGAAAGAGAATCTGAGGCCTTTTTCATCCTGTCCATATCTCCTAGGTCCACTTACATGTCCTCCTAGAGCAATTCCTTGAAAGAGCATATGAGGCCTTTTTCATCCTATCAAGATCTCCCAGGTCTACTTACATGCTCATCTGCACAGCCTATCCACGGCCATAGAGTATTGACCTGATACTCTCCATACATCATCTTGATGTACACATGATCATCCTGATCATCATCACTGCATTGTCCTGATGCATGTCATCTGGAGAAGCTCGTCATTCACGATCATCTTGGTCATACAATGCATACCAAGTATGTACCTAATACATATCACCATACATGGTGTATCCACCTGATACATACATAGATACATGATCCACACAATCTATCTACCTGATACATATCAACATACATGATCTACCTGATCATAGAACGTATCCACCTGATACATATACAGATACATGGTCCAAGCATCCAACATGATGCATACACATATATACAAATGTAAATGAGCCAACTGATCATACAGAGCAGAAACTAGAACATCATCCTGATGCTCATCATCCAGCGCTTACATCCACAGCCATGTGAAGGATCCCCCTTCCACCATGCTAGGAATGGCTACAGCAGATGTCTCCATCACTTCTTCCTCGAAGTGTCATCGATCTAAAGAACACCAAGCTTCTCTTTGAAGTACTTGAAATTCACTTTGGCTAGTGTCTTCTTCAATACATCTGCAATCTGCTCATCCGTCGCAACATACATGAGCTTCATTGATCCTCTCTGTACCATATTCCTGATATAGTGATATTTGAACTCTATGTGTTTCAACCTATCATGGAACACCGGGTTCTCAGACAACTTCACACAACTCTCGTTGTCACAAAATATACCAGTAGCCTCCAGCAGTAGATCAAATATCTCAGACATCAACTTCCGAAGCCATACTGCCTCACAACTAGTCAAACATGCTACAACATACTATGCTTTGGCTGTACTCAGCGCTACACAAGATTGCTTCCTGCTAAACCAAGAGATCACACCTGATCCCATACTGAAGGACCACCCAGAAGTGATCTTCCTATCTGCAGCACTTCCTACCCAATCTGAATCAACATAACCCTGTAGGATAAAATTTTGATTCGCATCATACTTGAGCCCATAATCAACTGTACCCTTCAGGTACCTCAAAATATGCTTTACATCAACTAGGTGAACACTTCTCGGATCTGTCAGGAACTATCTCAATGTGTTCATCGCAAAGCAAATATCTGGTCTCGTGTTCGTCAGGTACATCAAGGACCCAATCATCTGACGATACATAGTGATATCAATCAGCTCAGATGAAGTATCACACAGAAGCTTCAGGTTCAATGCCATAGATGTGGTCATGGCCTTGTAGTCCATCATCCCAAACCTCTTCAGGATCTCTACTATATACTTTCCTTGCCCAAGGAAGATTCCATCTGCACTATGCCACACCTCCATACCTAGAAAATAGTGTATCATCCCCAAGTCCTTCATCTCAAACTCAGCAGCAAGCTTCCTCTTTGAATCGGTAATCAATCTATCGTCTCCTGTTACAAACAGGTTATCCACATACATGAGTAGTATCACAGGATTTCCTTCCTTAACCTTGTAGTAAAGGTTGGAATCCGCTTTACTCTTGGTGAAGACCAAACTAGATAGGAAACTTTCCATCCTACCATACCAAGTCCTAGGAGCTTGCTTTAAGCCATACAAGGTTTTCTTCAACCTGCACACATATGTGTTAAATTTTGAGCATTAATTCACAATACTCTAGGATCTTCACTGAGAGAATAACATATACAGTATATCAATGCATGAGAATCACAATAAGCATGACAAGCATCACAAGAATCAAAAGCATGAGAGACAAGAGACACAGAGTTTTCGTGGGGAAAACCCTAAGGTGAAAAACCTCACAACTTCCTCAGAGATAGAGAGAGCAATGTCTCAACCAAAGTACAACCAAAATACATTGAGATAGTCTCCTAGTAGCAGATCATCCTCCTCCTTACTAGTGCGCCACTTTCTGAGTGAGAGAGATATAACTTTCCAAATGATCTAAATAGAGATCACCTGATCTCTATTTATACTAACCTGTTTACCCAGTGACCTTATGGGGCCGACTTGTCTACCTAGGTACATCCACATTATAATATATATATTTCAGGGTCGACCCCACACATGGTGGTGTAATAACCCATCGTCAAGTACACACACTTGCGACACTTGTCAATCCACATGACGACACTTCCTTATAGAGGAATAACATATCTCTAATAAGGGTACAATAAATATATATGAAATACATAGATGAAATACATTCCGAAGTTACATATACATCAACAATATGACTTCCTATCATGTGTCTCAAAACCAAGTGGCTGCTCCACATACACTTCCTCCTCGACTACACCATTCAAGAAAACAGTCTTGACATCCATCTGGTGTATCTTCCATTTCATCACTGCAGCCAGAGCAAGTACTGTTCTGATGGAAGTGTACCTAGCTACAAAAGTTTCTTCATAATCTATTCCCTTTTTCTGAGAGAAGCCACGATCTACGAATCTTGCCTTGTATTTCTCTATGCTGCCATCTGCAGCATGCTTGATCTTGTAGATCCATTTGGAAATCACAACAGACTTCCTTTCATGTCTTGGACCACATCCAAACCATCATTCCTCCTGATCGACGGATCATGGCATTCTTCCATTACTTCATCCTAGATCCTGGGAACTTCAATATCTTCAATAGATAACTTTGTTGTTGGAACAAATGTTGTAGTCCTTCTTTTGTAGGTGATGGTATACGATCTTTCCTATAAGACAAGTTAAATTGCATGATTAGAAACATCTCATAGTTTCATAACAAAATCTTACACATAAGAATATATGTCATACAGTCATGCAATTATTTTAGCCAATGCTTCAATACAACATTTATCCATATCCCGTAACTTTCTAGATGCCTTCCAATCTCTACCAGAACATTGTTAAGAGTGTGCACAACTCCCAACATGTCAACAAAGAGGTTTCATTTTAGATAAGTAGCAATGGAATGTTGTATAGTGCCATAGGCCACTTACCCATGCATATTAGTAGTATAATTTTCATTAATGCAATTATGCATAATACACAACCTAAGTCTAGGAACATAAGTATACACATCATTGAACAACATTATTTAAACAAACAAAAAATACAAGAAATGGCAATTCAAAGACTTATTTTTGTTTGTTTGTTGGGTGGACTCCCTCTGAATCTTGCAGGAGCTGCTGGAGTCTAACTTCGAAGTAGCTTCTTCTACTCCTTTCTGTTGTGGATTGTAAGGAGTGGTCAACTCCCTCTTAATTCCTGAATCACTGCATAGTTTCTTGAAATCACCTAAAGTGAATTCTCCGCCATTGTCGGATCTGAATGCCTTGATCTTCTTATCAATTTGATTTTCCATCAAGATCTTGAACTTGTCGAATACTTCATCTTTGTTATTCAAGAAATAAGTCCAAGTCTTCTCAGAGAAATCATTAATGAAAGAACCATAGTGGACATACCCACTCAGATAGCTGGATGACACCGGACTACATACATTGGAGTGGATAATTTTCAAAATTCCTTATGCCTTGCTTTTACTGCTTGGAAATGCCTTCTTAATGTTCTTTCCTTTCACAAATCCTTTGCAAACACCTTCATGCTTTGACTTGATTTCAGGAAGGCCTTCTACAGCTTTACTTGCAATTGGTAGTTCTCTGTAGTGTACATGTGCAAGCCTTCGATACCAAAGTTCACTTGGATCCATGGATTCATGTACCATGGCATGTTCAGGTTGTCCCTTCAATTTGTACAATCCTCCCTCTTGCTCTCCAATAACCACTGCACCATCTATGGTATTTCCCTTTGGCCACATTAGAACTTGGCCATCCACAAATGCAACCCTCATACCTTTTGCATCTAATGCAAATATGGAGAGTAGGTTTTTCTTGAGCCCAGGTACATAAAGAACTTCTTTCATCTTCAAATATTTTCCAGAGTCTAGGTTGTAGGAGGCTTCCCCACTTCCTTTGATAGGGTATTGATAATCATCGCCAAGTTTCACTTTATGGGGTGATTCATGTTAAAATAGATTTACAAAAGATTCTTTAAACCCAATCATATGTTTGGAAGACCCACTATCAATAAGCCAATCATTACAACCATGAGAAATAGTACCTGTGAGAGCAGAGATTAAAACATACTCTTCCTCGCTTGATGAGTCATCATCATCACTTTCTGCTCTAGCCTTCTTATTGGGAGGTTCATCATCCTCGGCAGCATGAGCATGGTAGCTTCTTTTGCAGCCCTTCTTCTTCTCGTTGAAGTTGTTGTTGTCCTTCTTGTTCTTGGGACAATTTATAGCAATATGTCCCTTTTCATTACAGGTGAAGCATATTCTCCTTTCTTTATGGTGATGTGAAGATTTCTTGAAGTGGGATGGCTCTCTCTTGGACTTCCCTTTCTTGGTGTGAGCTATGAGAGCTTGATCTTCATTCCCCATCTTTTCTTCTCATGGCACAATCCTTGCTTCTTCTTGTGAGCATTCTTCCTGCAGTCTGCTGAAGGATACCAACTTCTTTCTTGCACAGATTCCTTAGATAAAGGAATCCCATGACCTGGGTAGGCCATTCAAAGTGGTCATGACAACTTCACCATTCTCCACCATTTCATCCACTGCTTCTAGTTGTTCCTTAATCTGAGAGACCCTAGAAAAATATGATTGAATGGATTCTCCATTCTGAAGTTTTACTCGTTTCAATTGGTTCTGCAAAGTCATCTTTTGATTTATGTTCTTCGCTTCAAATAGCTTGGATAGGGAATCAAACATCTCTTTGGATGTCTTCAGAGATGACACATGGGGGATGAGATGGTCCTTGACAGAATCATCAATGATTCTCTTTTCCTTGACCAAGTTCTTTTATGGAGGGCTTTAGCCTCTTCTCCCTCTGGGACAGGGACCTCTTCCCTTATATATGAGTCCAACTCATTCTCTTCGAGGATTAACCCAATCCTATACTTCCAGGCTCAGAAGTTATCAGCCCCTTCAAGCTTGTCCTCAAGCTTGGTGTGGTGAGACATCTTTAAAGAGTACTTCAAATGGAAATAGAAAATATTTAGTTCTTACCACTTGATTTGGTGAAAACAAGATCTGGTCCCGGATTAGGGTTTGTCAAAGAAAACCTAAAAATTTAAAATGTGAATTTCAACTTACTGAAAGGATAGAAAGATGCACCTTGATGAGATAATCAGCCTGGTGTATTCAAAATTTGAGATCTGCAAAGCTTCACCCTTCAAAACTACATTTTAGTCTTCTCGGGTTCACTAAGGAGGACCCTGAATTAGGTTTTGAGTTTCCCAGAGATTTACCCACCCAAAAATCTCGATCCAAAGCTCTAAACTTTGATTTTTCCAAGGAGCTTCTAGCTATGTCTTCAGATTTCAAAAATTCCTATTTTTGTGGAAACCCTAGTTTTTATGGCCAAAAGTGAAAGTGCTCAGAATTGAATTATGATTAGATAGATAGAATCTCCTTGGTGAGGAGAGTCAATATATCATATTGCTTTTCCAAAATCTATGGAGAGAAACCCAATAAACAAGAAACCCTGGTTTCCGCTAATGCACAATGTCTTCTTCTGAGGTTAGCTCTGATACCATGTTAAATTTTGAGAATTAATTCAATATACTCTAGGATATTTACTAAGAGAATAACATGTACAATATATCAATTCATATCAATCATAGTAAGCATGTCAATCATCACAAGAAGTAAACATAAGAGACAATAGACACACAGAGTTTCAGTGGGGAAAACCCTAAGGTGAAAAACCCCACAACTTCCTCAGAGATAGATAGAGCAATGATACAACCAAAGTACAACCCAAGTACAGAGAGATAGACTCCTCTGAGCAGTTGATCCTCCTCCTCACATGTTCGCCACTTTCCAAGTGAAGGAAGAGTGAGTTCTGAAGTGATCCAAATAGAGATCGGGAGATCTCTATTTATACTTGTCTTGACTGCCCAATAATCTTATCGGGATGACTTGTCTAGCTTAGCACAATAACCTCATGTTATATTAATCTCGGCCGACCCCTTATAAGGTGGTCTAATAACCCATGGGAAAGTTACCACAGTTGTGACACTTGTCAATACAAATGATGACACTTCCGTATAGAGAAACAATACATCTCCATAGGAGTACAATAAATATATATATGAAATACATTCCGAAGTTACATATACATCAACAAAGTCATGGGTGAAATGGGGTGTAGTTTCCTACTATTGCACTTTCATTCATTTTCAATCTATGAGAGGGCAATTTTCTTGGAGGGTGCACTCTTAATTCTCTTGGTTTGAAATATTATTGGTTATTATTAAATGGGTGAAAAGGGTGTTGGCGGGCATTTCTACCCTATATCAAGGAAACTAATGCTATCAACTTGGTTGGGGTGACAGGTAAGTGTATTGATGCTATTACAGAGGCATTTACAAAAAGAAATAAATTGTATATTTAGGGAACACACCTTTTAACCGAAGTCTGATCCTAGCCTTGACTCGATCTCGTATTCAGCTTCCAAATCTACTTTTCCTTCAGCAAACCTGCGACAGCAATACCTTTCTCAAAACATTTTGGGCATTATATAAAGCTTGGAATAAACAAAAGCAATGTTTAACATTCAGCATTGACCAAAATAAATCCAACTTAAGATGCCATTTCATAATATATTCAAATTGGAACAAGAAAAACACTTCAACCTTTATTTGTCAAAAGTAGAATGATGTACAAGTATACTTGATAATGAAGCAGGCTCCTGCAACTAGATTCTGGGATCTGGCTCTGCTCTGGCTTGGATGTCTTCTGCAACAACTCCTCCAATCCAAGCTTCTTCAAAGTTTTTCCATTAATCAATCTCACTAACTCCAATTTCTAACAAAAGCTAACCTTGCTCCTTTAACCTTCTTGGTATTTATAGGATTAAAGAAGCAGTTCAAGTCGAAATGTAGTTATGGAGGAAGTTGGGGGAGTTAGGAAACTGCCATCAACTAATCCTCCTCCATGAATTAATTTATTTTTAAATCATCTTTTAAGATGTACGCGACTCTTCTTCAGTGGAGTAACGTATAGGGTGCTACCCTAGTGTTTAACAACTAGCGCTCAATCGATTTTAAATTGTGAGCGCTACTATGCTACACTAGAGTAGCGTATACTTGGATATGGGCGCTACTATTATACAGTGGAGTAGTGTATGGGCGCTAGTCTCTTTGAGTAGAGTAGTGCTCATATCTCAAAATGATATTTTTTTGTGTTTTTCCAGTAATGTTGGGAAATGGAATGAGTTGTCATATCATCCAAGGTCAACATGCTCCTCCATCCAAGTTGTCCTTTTGTGTGATCAGCAGCTCAGGGTGATCACGGACGGAGAGGTGCAAGTTTGACCTATAACAGATGCCCCCTAATGTGTGAGGTCAGAGGGAAACGATGGCCGAAATACATTATAATCCAAAGCCAGAGGAGGAGCACAGAACCGCAAAAAACAAGTCACAAGAAACCTGCAGCAAAGATCAAGGTCAGCGAGCAATTACATTTTTGACATCTTATAGATGTGTAGTGTGATATAACATGATCTCTGATACATAACAAGGATATGTATATAAAAGCATGGCCACTTGAAATACAAGCGTGGATCCATGTCAAACTGAGAGATCATAGCCATAGAAACAAACTGGATCTATGTCTCATGGAGAGCCGAATATAAGTGAGGCTCAGTCTTGCGCAACTTGGGTGATAACAAAATGAGGTAATGTCATCAAAATCCCAAGGTCTTCATCCCACAACAACCCTAGGTACAAACCCTAACCATGTGAATAGATGAGCTAATAGTCGAACATGGGGGGTATCGTTTGATTACCGGTCATTGATGTATACCGTTAACAAACGCGAGGACTTCCACCGATAATGATGATGGGGTCCAAGGTACCAAGTACGATTCTCCAAATGTGAATAGATTGACTTGGAGTCGAACACTTGGGAATCCTGTCGAAGAAGAGACATTGATGTATTCTCATCATTCAACAGCGAGGAAAATTGCCACTTGTGACTGCAATCTCCAAGGTACTAACCGAAACTCTAAACTTCAATCCCAGAATAATGATTTGGTGTCGATGGGAAGAAGTCCGTTGGAAGGGAGGCCTTAAGGCATCCGCCATCATCCAACTCGAGGAACACTCAACTAGTAAGAGCTGATATGGAATAATATGCAACAAGACTAACACTAGGAAGGCCGACACATGAGGTCAAGGTAAACTGCAGAATGGCCGACACAGGGTATATCCTTGAACATTGAGCACGACACAAAGTGACTCAGGCAGTTTTTGACATAATGGGGTAAATAAGTCTGAAATGCAAGAGACATTAACAGACCCTCCATATGGTTGGAAGAATAACCAACCGGGGGAGTAAATAACTCGGAGGAAAGGTTCACCCTGAGGCCAAAAACTAAACCCAACCGACAAGATAGACTCAAGTAGGTGCTGTGTTCAAGGATAGAACTTGACTGAAAAATGCCTTTGACAATGAGGATGTGATATGTCTTTCCCGTTCCTTATTCTTTTTAGATAAAAGAATACCCTTCTTGTTGTTTTAATGAGTCCAAGAAAGACTGAAAACTCAATAGGTCCAACCATGTAAAAAATTTAACGAGCCCATGGGAGGAAGACTCAGTACCTTCTTCATAATTTATAGAGTTCGAAGAAGAGATAGAAGATTACTCTATGTGTACTGATCTCTGGATTTTAATATCGAGCCGAGATCTATTCTTGCTCGCCGGTGTTTTCAATTTTAAGGAGTCTGAAAAAACTTAAACAATAACTCCATATACCTGCTCGTGGATTTTAGTATCGAGCCCAAGCAGATTAATGCTCGCTGGTGTTTTCTTATTTATAGAGTCTGAAAAACTTAAACAATCCTCTTTTCACCTATCCATGGATTTTATATCGAGCCCGGATGGGTCTATGCTCGGCGGTGTTTTCTTGTTTATAGAGTTGAAAAACTTAAACAGTCCTCTACACACCCTCTCGTGGATTTTATATCGAACCCGGATTGGTATGTGCTCGGCGGTATTTTCTTGTTTATAGAGTTGAAAAACTTAAACAGTCCTCTACTTACCCTCTCGTGGATTTCACATCGAGCCCGAGTAGGTGAATGCTCGCTTGGTGTTTTCACATTTCAAGAGTCTGAAAACCCTAAAGACGACTCCAAAGGTCCTTTCTCGTAAAGTTAGTCTCCTTCCCCGAAAAAGTGTAAAATGATGGAAGAACAACTCTTCTAGCGCATACAAGAGTATACCTAGAGTATACATTTTCCGTAAATTATCCACCAAGGCCCGGAAAAGGGGTAATTATATACCTAAGTGGATGTCGGTTCAGTTATTTTAACGAGCCTGAAAAGACAACTATGCTTAGCAAACTTTTCCTATTTAAGGAGTCTGAAAAGGGCTTAAAAGAACTCCATAGGGATCTTTTCCGTAAAGGTTTAACGAGTCCGAAAAAGTAAACTCATGACCTCCTTACTGTTTTTAACAAGCTCAAAGGAGATACAGAAAATGCTCACAACTTCCTTACTATTTTTAATGAGCTCGAAGTGAAGATGAAAGAAATGCTCATAGCCTCCTTATTGTTTTTAACGAGCTCGAAGGAAAGGTGGAAGACTGCTCATAACCTACTTACTGTTTTTAACGAGCTCGAAGTAAAAGAAGAATGCTCGAAACCTACTTACTGTTTTTAACGAGCTCGAAGTAAAAGAAGAATGCTCGAAATGGGAGGAAACGAGTGTCAAGGACATGCAAAACTAGCTCCAAGCGCATGGAACAAAGCTATGCCTAATGCAAGGAACATGAGCAAGATAAGGACACTCAGGGTGTGTCTCCTCCAGGTAAAAGGTGTCAAATTGAAAAGGCAAAATGATACAGGGCTTAGCGGAATTGAGATCAGAGATGGAGGCTTATATAACGAGCTAAAAGCGTGGAAGGCGGCTTCAGGCTCATTAGCGCAAGCGGGATCATAACAGATGCATATGCAATTTAAACACAAAGATGGGAGCCTTATCAGGGATGGCCAAAAATATATGAGGAAGAAAGATATGAGGCTTCTTCTCAAAGTCATGGTAAATCTAAAAAGGCTCCCGAGCCTATGAGTAAAACTCAGCATGGACACCAGAATGGCATAAGGGTGCTGACTAGGGTGACCCATGTTAGGTAGGCTCTGCTGTCGGACTGGTGCACGATGCATAAAAAGATGGCTAACACACCAATATCCAACAGGTTCGACCCTATGGCGAATTCGGATGGCAAAAGGTTCAAATGCAACATAACAGAAGGGAAGCCTAAACCTATATGCAAGGATCCGAATATACCTGACATGGTCGCACAAGGTGTCGAAAATGACCGGTAAGCAAGTATACATCCAGCTAAGAATCCTATCTCCAAGAAAGATTAGTACCAGGATCATATCTAAAACATATGTAAAGAAAGACCCGATACAAGTCACTGTGGTAGAAATACTTTCAACTTCACTATCATCAACAACAGGCATAAACAAGGCATATTTTTCAAATGAAGACTCTATGGTACCCAAGCCCGAGGACTTACAATCAACAAGATCAACTTCAGGATGAAGATCAAAGTTGAAGGACATGATGGAATCTGCAGAAACAAATTCATCATCACGGGAGTTGAAAATTCTAGAAGCAGAATCAAACTCAGCAGGAACACCGATTTGCGGATCTATAGGAGAGTCCAAAGACTCAACAGTAGGAAGATCAGACTTTAAGGTCAAACCGGGGCTGGACATAACTGTGACTGGATCAACATCCAAGTGAATAGCAGACTGTACTACAGACTCTAGGAAAACTTCATCGGAAGGAAGTATATCATCCCAGATAGAATACATATCTAAACATTCAGATGGAGGTGTCACTTGGTCAAAAGCTGGGACCAAGTCCCGAGAAGGTAAGAATGAATTCAGAGACTTCTTCTCAGTAGCATTTGAACTCATAGAACAATATGCCACATAATTTCCATGTGACATAGTAGTGCCTAATGACGACGGACCTGACTGGTCTACAGTTGGGTAATAAGGAGGATCAACGAATGCAAGCTGGTCGATGGTGACAATGTTTTCATTATGAGGGAAATGCATCACACGAAAAAGCGTAGACACCACAGCATGCATATCATAAACGTAATCACGCCCTAGGATCATATCAAAGTCCATAGGGTCCTTTAAAACCATAAAATCAACTAAGACTATTTTTCCACCCAAAGTAACAGGTGCCTAACGGAGGAATCCAAACGGTTCACTAGGTCTTTTATCGAAGGTCAACGGCCAATTAACAGCTGGAATAACATTAGGGAAACCCAAATCTCTCCAAGCATAAGCATATAAGATACTAACAGAAGCACCTTCATCAACAATGCATCGATTAACCGTATGGTTCCCGATATCAACCTTTATCTGGAAAGGTTTTGAAGAAGGAAGACGAGGCTCAGATAGACTATTCCAATCAAAGGAAACGGTCCTAGGGCTTGGTAGGGGTTCACATGGAACAGATGAAGTGCCCCATTTTTTAGGAACATCCAAACTGGTAATGCAGAAGACTTCAGTAGTAGGTGCATCAATCTCTGAAGGACTGATGGGATCGGTTGAAGATTGCATCGATTCGATCACTTCACTCTCCAAAGGAAGAGTGGGGTCGACCAAAGATTGCATTGGTTCAACCACTTTATCAACCAAAGGTTGATCTGACTGCAGGGAATCTATAGACAACTCAGGAACAGAGGTTCCTTCAGACATGGACCACACTCTTCGTGCCTCTGGAATGGCAGGGCATCGGTGAGTAAGGTGATCTCCCTTACAAAGTTTACAAGGGAACTTTGGTTTCCGTCCTATAGGTTTAGACTCCTTTACAAAGTCAGTACTCTCAGCATGACTAGCATTGGCTGACAGCTTGCCCCCAGCATGACTCACAGAGGCTGGTTGCTCAGAAGCAGAAGTCTTTTGAACTAAGGACCACACTTTTTGCACTTCTAGAAGTACAGGGCACAAGTAAGTAAGGTGATCTCCCTCGCAAAACTTACAAGGGAAATTTAGCTTCTGTTTGTTTGGTTTGTCGACAATGTCAACTCCCTCAGCATGACTTGCAGTGGTTGATCTGGTGTCTCTAGTATGACTCACAGGAACTGGTGACTTGTCATTAATATGACTAGCAGTGATCAATGACGTGTCCTCAACATGACTGACAGTCGTTGAAGACAAACTTTCAGTATGATTTTCAGTGACTAAAAGTTTTCTCCCAGCATGATCTCCAGAGGCTGGGTAGGTGCCCCCTACATGACTTGCAGAGGAAGGGTGTTTGCCCCTAGCATGACTCATAGAGGCTGGGTTGCTGCCCCCTTGTTTTGGCATCTTCTTCCCATTCTTCCTCCGTCTATTCCTTTTAGACTGTTGGTTACTAGTATTGCTACTTTCGCCACATGAGGTAGAAGGAGGAGGAGAAGATGTTACTGGCAAGGGAGGCACAGGGTTCTGATGCTCTTGATTTGAGGTGCTCACAAAAGAAGCGTCAGGAGCATGCAAGGCATTCGGAGTGGAAAACAACCAAACCGGTATCCCAATAGTGAATCCAAGAAGATTCAGAGTAGCCATTAAGGGAGTACCAATGTTTCCAATGAATGGAACAGCACAAGGATCCCCCGGAACAGGGGTACCTTGATTGGCACTCGCCGGAATGCTAGACATAGTTTCCTGCTCAAATGAACAAGAAGTTCTCTAAGGCAAACTAAAAAAAGTAGCACAAAGAGCACACCACTAAAAAAGGTCCTAGGTAAATCAAACCAGGCAAACAGATGCCTTCCGGAGAAGAGTCTGGGATGATGAGGGCCCAGAACAGATCAACGAAGGAAGAAAGACAGTTACCCAGGGTCGACAATACAATGACTAAGGGTGCAAGCGCTGGAATCACCCAACTGCCCTCCCAAAGACCTGCAAGGGATTTCCTCCCACGTCTGTCTTAGGTACAGCAGATATACCCTCTGCTGTCACCTGTGTATGAACCTAGAGTCTAATACTAAGGGTACCACAACACCGAAAACTCCTGGGGGAACAGTCACCGGTCGAATCAGAAAGCGTGGGTAGGGTAACTAATCCCGAAACTCGAAAGAGTCCCCAATACGCAATCCAATCCTGGCGTATGCTCGAACAGAAAGTAGGAGGAGTATTCCCAACAATCTGATCTCGCAATGACCTACTGCATAGATCCCAGGCAAGTTTTGAGTGAGGTGGGTTTACCTGTGATAGTCTCACTACGATTTTTGCGTAATGTGTGATCTTGGGTGGTTTAAGGTGTTTTAAACCCAAGATCCTAACCAAAACTAGTTGGTGTAGTGTAACCTAGAAAAGAAAATGTTACTAGTACATTTTATTAGGTTTCATTTTAAAGGTTACTTGATTACTCAAAAAGGTAGTGGGTGTGTGAGAGTGGTTATAATAGAGATAGAGTACTGAAAATGAAATGTTTACCACCAAACAAATCTTTTCTTTTCAATGCAAGTCTTAAAATTCTGATCTAGAATGCATGTGCAAATGCAATTTTTTAATCTTTCGAATGCAAAAAAGGTAAAAATAAAGTCTAAATGTAAAAAAAATTAAACTCAAAACCTAAGAATGCAGCTACTCAAGCAACTAGGTATGCAAAAGAAAACTTATTATTTTTGATGCAAAGCACTCTAAAATCTTTTAAGCCACTTGCAAGGTACTCTATTCAGAAAATGAATCAAAGTTCTTTATGCTTTTCAAAGGTAGGAAACAAAACTGAAACTAACCTATTATCAAAGCAAAGCAAAGAAAACTTTCAGGTTCTCTTTATGAAACAGTAAAAGCTACCAAATATGACTTTCAAATTCTTATTGATGTAAGCATGCCAAATATTGGGAAAAGAGTACGAAAACTACTTTTAGACCCAAACGAAGCAAATGACCTACGAAGAAGTGTGGTTTGGTAAAGTCAGGTCTGCACATAAACAATGCAAACAAGGTCTTGAACAACAGCCAAAACACTTGAGCTTTCACTACAAAAGAAAAACTAAAAGCATAAGGGAGGATAAGAAACCAACCTAAAAGAGAAATTTCACTCAAATAGATACAAACTGGGTCAAGAAGACTCAAGAGGTTCCAAATCCAGTGGAAAATGGGGCAAGCAAGTTCAGTCAGACTCAAATTAGGGTACAAAACACCAAACAGGTCCACACCCCCCCAACTTAGGTCAACAAACCCCAAAACTTTCCAAACAAGCCCAAATTGATCAAAATAGGTTCAAATCATGAATGCAGGATCAGTACAAGGATGGGAGACCACTTACAGGGGTTTAACTCAGACCTAGGGTCATCAGGGACCCCAAAAAATGCAGCCACAGCCCCCCAGATTTGGGTCCACAACCCAAAAACTCAAAAAATCAAACCCAGATTTTGAGCGCTACTGTGTATGAAGGAAACTAGCGCTCATAGCAGTATGGGTGCTACTGCGCAGAGGAAAAGTAGCGTATGGGCGCTACTGTGTGGTACAAACAGTAGCGTACAAGAAAAAAAGTCTAAAAAAACGGGGTTAAAACCCCCAAACTAGGTCTACAAAGGTTTGCAAGGGCTGGGAAGGGTCTGTAAAAAGCCCAGGAGGGTCAAACAGAGCCTACTAACTGATCCTAATCAAGGAAATGAACAAAGACCATCAAACAAGACTAAAGAAATGACCTTGGATACCCCTAAGCAGTTAGGCTTTCCCCAGCGGAGTCGCCATTCTGTTGGCGGGCATTTCTACCCTATAGCAAGGAAACTAATGCTATCAACTTGGTTGGGGTGATAGGTAAGTGTATTGATGTTATTACAGAGGCATTTACAAAAAGAAATAAATTGTAGATTTAGGGAACACACCTTTTAACCGAAGTCTGATCCTAGCCTTGACTCGATCTCGTGTTCAGCTTCCAAATCTACTTTTCCTTCAGCAAACCTGCGACAGCAATACCTTTCTCAAAACATTTTGGGCAATATATAAAGCTTGAAATAAACAAAAGCAATGTTTAACATTCAGCATTGACCAAAATAAATCCAACTTAAGATGCCATTTCATAATATATTCAAATTGGAACAAGAAAAACACTTCAACCTTTATTTGTCAAAAGTAGAATGATGTACAAGTATACTTGATAATGAAGCAGGCTCCTGCAACTAGATTCTGGGCTCTGGCTCTGCTCTGGCTTGCATGTCTTCTGCAACAACTCCTCCAATGCAAGCTTCTTCAAAGTTTTTCCATTAATCAATCTCACTAACTCCAATTTCTAACAAAAGCTAACCTTGCTCCTTTAACCTTCTTGGTATTTATAGGATTAAAGAAGCAGTTCAAGTCGAAATGTAGCTATGGAGGAAGTTGGGGGAGTTAGGAAACTGCCATCAACTAATCCTCCTCAATGAATTAATTTATTTTTAAATCATCTTTTAAGATGTACGCGACTCTTCTTCAGTGGAGTAGCGTATAGGGTGCTACCCTAGTGTTTAACAACTAGCGCTCAATCGATTTTAAATTGTGAGTGCTACTATGCTACACTGTAGTAGCGTATACTTGGATATGGGCGCTACTATTATACAGTGGAGTAGCGTATGGGCGCTAGTCTCTTTGAGTAGAGTAGCGCTCATATCTCAAAATGATATTTTTTTTGTGTTTTTCCAGTAATGTCAGGAAATGGAATGAGTTGTCATATCATCCAAGGTCAACATGCTCCTCCATCCAAGTTGTCCTTTTGTGTGATCAGCAGCTCAGGGTGATCACGGACGGAGAGGTGCAAGTTTGACCTATAACAAAGGGGAATGTAATTTCCTGTTGAGTTTACATTTACCATTGTGTGGTGAACAACGGTCAACTTAAATTCTTTTTCTTTGCAATTGATTACATGTTGTTATTGTATTATATTATATATATTAACTTTTCTAATTGGGTCAAGAAATTGAGCATCTTTCCTCTCTTAAAGGATCGTTTCCTTGAGGGCATTGTGGTTTCGGTAATTTGGATTTATTTAGCATAAGAACATTGGAAGGGAATTGTTTTTCTCTTGAAGTCAAACCTTTTTGCCTAATGTGTGGAGAGTATTCGATCCTTGAGGGTGTTATCTTTTTAGGATGGAAGTCAATTTAGATTAGCATGCTTTGCTTGTCTCTATTGTTGGCAATGTTATGGATTGCAGCAGTAGTTATTAATCATTTAAGTTTTATATATTGGTATATGTTTCCCAAATGCATGGGAATGAGAGATCAACCTCTTCTCCACTCTTAAATCAAATAAAAAGGTTCTTTAGTGTTTTTTAGGAAGGAGGAACATAAGTAAATGGTTGTAGCTATCGGTTTCAAGTAAAGAGTAGGTGCAGGCCGACTTGCTCTGTTTATTCACTTTTTGGAAATGAGCATAACTATGTCCAATAAGTGCTCCACTATAATAATTTACAATAGAGAACCTTATACTCAAATAAAAATAAGTGAAGACTAGATGTCATACATGATTGTTGATATCATGCTTAAGATATATACGGGATGATTACTAGATGAATGTTCCAGTTAATACTTTTCATGGCTGAAACATGGAATGGAAAGATTCTTTGCTACGATAGTTTGCTAGGATTCAGTCATATACTCAGTGGATAGGTATCTTCTTATTCATTAGTGAATTATGACTGCAAAATGTTGAAATCATGTAACGAGTGTTTTTAAGCTTTAATTAAGTATAGAGTGAATTCTATCATATTTCATTCTCTTGTTGTAATTTGAACATTATTTATGTTCAAGATGTATTCCTAAATAACAACATATGCCGCTGAAATTCATTTCAATATGAATCATGCTGAGTAAAAGATGTCTTACAATAGTTCTGTAATCATGTTCAAAAATATATGAGGGGTGATCATTGTATGAACATCTCAGTTAATGATCTTACTGGTTGAATTCTAGAAGTGACTCGCTGCAGAATTCAGTGGAATTATGTAGCACCATGTTTTCCTTTTGGAAAGGAAATGTTGCATAATTTGTTGCAATTCTGTAGTGTCTTTTTTTTTTAATCGTTACAGAATTCTCTGCAATTCAATGGCGCCATTGTTTTCCCTATTAAAGTAGATTGCTATCAAACTTTCAGCAATTCTGCAATGCTTTTCATTTTAGTTTGAATGGGCTGCTACAAAATCATAACATTTCCAGTGGTAAGTAGAATTGAATATGTAATAGGTGGTAAACATTCTTATGCATTTATATGTAGTTTACTTAATGGTGATATAAAAAAAAAGTTCAAGTATATTTTTTGAGTTCAGTGAAGTAATGAAGTAAGGATACAGTGAGAACAAAATAAAGGCAAGCCAAGGAGTCCATGAAGAAAACATGAATCTATCATACATTTTGGTACAGGTCAACAAAATAATAGTCCAAGGAAGATTGCTTGTGTGACAATAGGAGGGAGAGGAAGGATGTGGTTACAAGCATAGGGCTTCAACTTGCAACGTAGTAGCTATGCAAAGAATACAATCCCAAGCTGACCAGCTAGTGATGCTTTGTTCAAACATATTTCTACATAGGGCTTCAACTTGCAACGTAGCAGCCATGCAAAGAATACAATCCCAAGCTGACCAGCTAGTGATGCTTTGTTCAAACATATTTCTACATCCATTCACATGGTTTTCCCAATACATGATGGTAGCCTTGTTATATATCAAAATTTTAGTTTTATCGTTTGTCTTTTAACTCAATAATATTAAACTAGATCCCATAGATAGACATGGTATATGCTATTATGTTAGAAAATCGATACATCAAATCCAATATCAAAAGCGTAAAGTTTCATGCATCTTCCTATTTTCCTCTAACAATTAATCCAATAAATTGCTTCCAACACTTTCAATTATTTGTCAGATCTTTTAACAAGCTTTTCTGAGCAAAAAATCATCTAACTTTGTAACAATGAATTTTCCTTGAATAAAATTCAATTTATTTTTTATTTAATTATTTTTATCATATAAAAAATTTATGATATAAGTACTTAATTATAAAACTGTATTTTGTGTCATTTTAAAACATATAAAGATTACCCACTTAAATTCTGAAATTGTGATCTATTTCATGCAATTTATATATAAATGAAAGTTGACAGCATGTAGAATGTGTCAGCAAATTTATGTGGCAGAAAAAAGTAAAGAAATAAAGTTATTGCATTACACAAGTGCCAAGGTGTTCTTTAATTTAATTTTTTATATATATAACTTATATCTAGATAATTATAAAATTGTATTTTGAGTCATTTTAAAACTGAAAATTATTAGTTAATTATATAATATTAGTTTTGTGAGCTAAGTAAGTTAAATGGTTGAGTGTTGTAAGTTTTGAGTAGAAGATTTTGGAATCAAATCATTCTTCCCACCTTTAAAATAATAAAATTATCCAATATAAAAAACCTAAATCATTTCTGAATAACACAAAACGAGAAAACAGAAAGAACCACACATTAACACCTTTTTTTATGTGTGAATGCCCAACGGAAGTTACTCCATTAATGTGTCAGAAGACAGAAATTCATTCAATTCTGGCCGAGAATTAGAAGTTTTTCCACCTGCAAATACAAATATTAACATTAACATTTGTATTCCCATTTTTGTAAAACAATGAATATTACCTCTATATATACTTCACCCACTGATTTGCTCCCTCTCGATAATAGTCTGTAGACTGTTCTGTCATGAAACCGTGTCTGAAAATGATAAATTACAAGTAAGTGAAAAAGTTGATAGTTTTGAGAGAGCTTTGAATTTCAAACTATCAATGGCGGCTTCATTATAGTCTAGCTGTTGCTATTTTGAGTTTTCCACGGAGGGAAATGTCAATTCATAACGTTTGGGCAGCAAAGTATTGAAATGTTAAAGCGTTAATATGCCATATGCCATACCTTGATCCTGTTAATAAACCCAAAATGGTCTAGTTCTTGCTCGTCTGTCTTTTCCACGGTGGGAAATGTGATTTCATAACATTCGTGATTCGGGCAGCAAAGTATTCAAACCCAAAACGATAGATTGGCGTCCCTTAAATAAATGTTTCGATCGGCCTACAACATAAGATCTATCACGCCTGCAGAATAAATTGACAGAAGAATAGTCCACAATACTACGATTTAGAGTTAGTTGAGAAGAAAAAGTAAAGAACTTATTGGTATTGGTAATCTTTATAACAAGACGTACACACTTTTGGGTTTGGAAACCTTTCATGAGCGCAAGAAACTGGTCATATTTCTCTGGAGCATCTTTGACTGACTTGAGATATCCCAAAGCCTCAGCCATCGTTACCCTCAGATATCCCAAAGATTCTGAGGGATCATAGAGGCCAACAATGGGGGAGGCTTTGGCATGTCTGAAGGTAGTCAAAGAGGAATTCAAGGATACTCAAGAGAAATATGACCAGTTTTTTGAGGTCATGAAAGCTTTCCAGCAAAAATGTATGTATGGTAGTATACATTCTATGTGAATGAGTCATATTTATAACTATTTATATAGGCCTTTATATTTCCTAAATTACAGGAATATGGAAAAAGTGTATTCTTGAGAAGATTTATTTTATGGTAGTAGTTCCAAATTAAAAATAAACAATTATAAAAATAAAAATAAAAAATGTATAAAAAATATATCATTTTAAGTTGTAATTCACCGTCATAATTAAGTGGTTGTGTTAGTTTAGATTTAGTTAAATTTATAATTTAAAAACATAATTTAATTTAAAGTTGATGATATCAAAGAAACCATCTTACAACTTACTTTACTTATTCAAGCAAGGTCCACATTGACTTCAATAATGAACCCCTACTTACAATTCATAACACTCAACCACTAGAGCAAAACTAACATCAAACTCTAACTAACTCAAACTAAAAGAAAAAATTTCTTAACTAAATATTATTAATGACAATGAAGCTTTCAGTCTTCATCCGAGTACCTCCAACTTTCAATTCATAACACTTAACCACTTGGGCTAAAATCACATCAAACTCTCACTAACTCTCACTAAAATATTAAATTTCTTAACTAGCTATCATTAATGAAGATGATGTCTATGCATTCTTTGTTTATTATAAAAAACATTACATACCATTTTTTTACCTATTCACAACAACAACAAGAATAATATAAATTTAATGTGATAGTATAGTGATACTCTAAACTGGTTTATGAAATCCCTTGTTTGTGGGACATGGGATCCCCTTGCACAATGATTAGATTGTTAAAGTCTACATACATGTACATACTCTAACCCCCTATGGATTTGAACCGAGGACATCATAGGGGCGAATACACGTTCTAAATTGTTAGTCGAAAAGAAACTTATATAAGAAGATAAATACAATCCATTTATTGGTAATATATAAATACACTACATATCTAATTTTCAAAAAGAGCATTTCATCTAGGATTTGTTGTCAAATGGAAAACACTGTGGTAGACTATTGAGGAAAGATAGAACCTTGTTAGTTGGGGTGTTTGAAGGATGTGATTTGCCAAATTGAAAAAATGCAAGTTATGTATGATATCATTCAATCACAAGATCTTATCCTTCAAAACCTTCGCTACCTAATGTATGTTTTAATTTTAGCCATAGGTTTTCCTCCATGCAAGAGAATGCATGATTGTCCATGGGAAAGTACATAGGTAGGACAAAATTCCTTTTGTTGTGTACTTGCAGATATTGCCTAATTTTTTTACTTTTGGCATCCTAGGTCATCGTAACATTAGCTTTTCTTAGCCATAAGTGCTTGGCCAACCTATGTTGAATATTGTAACTTCTAAGAATATTATATTTGTACTTTATTATTCTGGAGATGTTTCATCCCTCCGAGGTGATTCTATTATGTATCCGAAGATTTTTATTCCTTCGTTGGATGTTGCATTGTGGTAACCAGGGTTATTAGATCCACCATGTGGGGGTCGGCCCTGAGTTAATTAATTAGGGGTTATTAGACTCCCTTGGGAGAGGTCGGCCCCATTAGGGAAAAAGTTAGTCAGAAATCTAGTATAAGTAGAAAAGGATGCTCCTCACTTATCTCACACTTGCATAGCTTGGAAAGTATCGCACTTGTGTTTGAGAGGTTTGCATAGGAGGTAGAGAAGGAGCTCTAGTCTTGGACCACATCTTGTATTTTGGTTGATCATCTTATTGAAAAAAGCTTTGTTGGGTTTTCAACCCCATGAGGGTTTCCCAGGGTAAAATCTCTTTCTATCTTGTGATTATGTTTCTTTCAGTGATCTTACTAGTCAAATTAGTTTAAACTTAACATGGTATCAGAGCTAACCTGAATAGAACATCTTTCACAAGGAAAAATTATCCTTCTCTCTCTCTCTCCCAAAATTAGGGTTTCTACAAAAGTTAATATTTTTGGATTATTGTTGCATGGCTGAATAGCCCTTCTCAAAATCAAAGTTTTGAGCCCTAGATCGAGATTTTTGGTTGGGTAGAACTTCGAGAAAGTCAAACCCTAGTTTGACCAAAAGTGCAATAAACCAGAAATTATGTTGGAGATCTGGAAAGCAAAAGGTTGAAGAAGCACATCTCCTGGTAAGTGTTACTCTATCTCTTGAAAATCCAATCTCTTGGACTCCCCCAAGAGAATATGGATCCAAGCACTAAGCTTGAAGACAAGTTAGAAGGTATAGAGAATTTCTCGGCATGGAAATACAAAATTGGTCTCATTCTTGAAGAGAATGATCTTGCTCAATATATCAAGGATGAAGTTGGAGAACCTGCTAAAGATGAAGCCAAAGAAAAGCATAGGAAGAATCTAATTAGGGCAAAGAGAATCATTGCTGATTCTATCAAGGACCACTTGATTCCCCAAGTGGCATCTAAGAAGACCCCAAAGGAAATGTATTATTCCCTAGGAAGAATGTATGAAGGGAGGAACATCATTAGGAAGATGAACCTAAGAACTCAGTTAAAGTGTACCAAGATGCACAAAAGAGAATCCATTCAAGACCACTTCTCAACGGTTTCCCAAATCAAGGAACAACTAGATGCCATTGGAGATACTCTTAATGAAGATGAACTTCTGATGACTGATCTAAATGGTCTCACTAGACCTTGGGAGTCATTTATACAAATTATGTGTGCCAGAAAAGAAAGTATGAATTTTGATGCAGTATGGGAGGATTATGTTCAACAAGAAGCTAGGGTAGCCAGCAGAGAAGCCCTTCTCAAGGAGGATGACCAAGCCTTGGCTACACACACCAAAAGAGGAAGAAAGGGTCACTTCAAGAAAGTGGACCACAAGAAGTCTCAACCCTCTCATATATTCAAAAGGAGAGGAGGAACAAACTCAGAGAGAGACCTCTCCACAGTCCAATGTTACAATTGTCTTAAACTAGGACACTTTGCTAGAAATTGTACTTCACCAGCAAAGAAGAAGAAGTTTGCTCAGAAGAGACATCATGCACATATGGAAAAAGATGACAGTGGAGAAGAAGAAGAAGAAGAAGAAGAAGAAGAATAAGAAGAAGAGGAAAGGCCTCGAAGGAAAAGATCTAAAGTAAAGAAAGAAGATCCAAAAGAATATGTCCTATTTTTTGCACTCTTTGGATCTGTGTCACCTGGAGAAAATACATGGCTCAGTGATAGTGGTGCTTCAAATCACATGACAGGACAAAATAAAACTCTCTCAAGACTTGAAGAAAAGACTTCTCCACAAAAGGTATCTCTAGGAGATGATTATCAATATCCCATCAAGGGAATTGGTGAAGCAAGCTACAAGCTTGATTCTGGAACACCTTTAAAGATGAAAGAAATTTTATATGTACCAGGTTTAAAGAAGAACCTACTTTCTATCTGAGCTCTAGATAAGAAAGGCTTTAGAATTGCATTTATTGATGGACAAGTACTTATGTGGCCCAAAGGAAAATCAATTGAGGATGCAATTGTTATTGGTGAAGAAGGAGGTCTTTACAAACTCAAGGGTCACCCAGAAGTTGCTCTTGTCCATGAAACCACTAGCCCTAGTGAGCTATGGCATAGAAGGCTTGCTCACATTAACTACAAGTCCCTACCCTATGTGAGCAAGGTGGTCATAGGATTACCAAACTTGAAGGTTGATCATAATGGCACATGCAAAGGATGTGAAAAAGAGAAGAATGTCAAGAACTTTTTTCCAAAAAGTGAAACAAAAACTAAGAACATTCTGGAGTTAATACATTAAGATGTATGTGGACCAATTCCCACCACATCCCTAAGTGGGTTTGAATACTATCTCACATTCATTGATGACTATTCAAGGAAGACTTGGATATAGTTTCTAAATGGAAAGAATGAAGTCTTTGGAAAATTCAAAGAGTTCAAGGCCTTGATAGAAAATCACTCAGAAAAGAAAATCAAGATTCTCAGAACCGATAATGGTGGAGAATATACTTCAAAAGTCTTTGAAGAATTTTGTAAGGAAGCTGGAATCAAGAGGGAACTAACCACTCCCTACAATCCCCAACAAAATGGGGTTGCTGAAAGAAAGAATAGAACCATTATGGAAGTTGTAGTGACTATGATACATTTCCAAGATCTACCCATGTATCTATTGGTTGAAGCAGCTAGGACAACAGTCTATGTACAAAATAGACTATCCCATAGTGCTCTTGAATTCAAGTCTCCAGAAGAAGTGTTCAAAGGAAAGAAGCCTGAGGTAAGTCATCTCAAAATATTTACATGTCCAGTGTACATTCAAATTCCAAAAGAAAAGAGAACCAAGTTGGATCCTTCTGGTAAGAAGGAAATATTTGTTGGATATTGTGAATCATCCAAAGCCTTCAGAATCTACATACGAGGTTTTCATCATATGGAAATAAGTAGAGATGTAACATTTGATGAAGAAGCAGCTCTCAAGAAATCTAGGAAGTTCCAAATTGAAAAAATCTATGAAGAAAATACACCTCCTAGAATCACAGAAGCTGTGCCCATCCTTGAAGATGATGTACCAGAGGACCATGACATGTTAGAACCACAAGAACCCCCCATTACAAATTTATCTAGAAAAAGAAGGCCAACATGGGCTAGAGACATTATTCAAGGAGCTGAAAAATATGGAGCTCCTGAAGGCTCCACTAGAGAAAGAAAGAAACCAAAGCTAGTATCCAACTATGTGGATTTGATGTGTGATCTTGTGGATCAACAACCTACTAGCTATGAAGAGGCAGCTCAGAAGAAAGAGTGGGTAGAAGCAATGACAGAAGAATACCAATCAATAATGAAAAATGATGTTTGGGATATAGTTCCCAAACCAAAAGATAAAAGTGTGGTGTCTTCCAAATGGATATTCAAGATACAACATGTTGCAGATGGTAGCATTGAAAAATATAAGGCAAGATTTGTAGTCAGAGGATTCTCTCAGAAAGAGGGAATTTACTATGAAGAAACATTTGCACCAGTTGCTAGGCACACTTCAATTAGAACTATCATGGCACTTTCATCTATGATGAAATGGAAATTACACCAAATGGATGTTAAGACAGCTTTCCTGAATGGTGTAATTGAAGAAGAAGTGTACATAGAACAACCACAAGGATTTGAGGTTAAAGATGGGAGAACACATTTATGCAAGATGAAAAAGGCTTTATATGGATTGAAGCAAGCTCCCAGAGCTTGGTACGGAAGGATTGAAAATTTCTTAACAAGCATGGGCTTTACTAAGAGTAAAGATGACCCTAATCTTTATCTCAAAGTTATGGATGATGAACCTGTTATACTATTGTTGTATGTAGATGATCTATTTCTAACTAGAAATGAGAAACAAATTATCTAATGCAAGAAGAAGCTTTCTTCAGAATTCGAGATGAAAGATCTCGGATTAATGCACTACTTCCTAGGTCTAGAAGTATGGCAAGAACGAAAAGGAATATTTCTAAATCAAGGTAAGTATGATGTGGGTATTCTGAAAAGATTCGATATGTTGGAGTGTAAAGCCATGGCCACTCCCATGGACTCCAACTTGAAGTTATTAATTGATGACTCATCAGAATTAGTGGATGTGACTCTATATAGACAAATCATTGGGTCATTGATGTATTTAACAAATACTAGACAGACATATGCTTTGCTGTAAATACCTTGAGTCAGTATCTAGTAAAACCTAGAAAGGTTCACTTAATAGCCGCAAAGCATGTGATGAGGTATCTAAAGGGTACATTAGATTTTGGTCTATATTATATTGGAAGTCATGAACTCATATTACTTGGTTACTCAGATTCTGATTGGGCAGGAAATGTTTCAGATAGGAAGAGTACATCAGGTGGATGTTATGGTCTTGGATCTGCCATGATCTCATGGTTCAGCAAGAAACAATCTAGTGTGGCTCTCAGTATTGCTGAAGCAGAATATATAGCTTCCTGATCTGCTAGCTGTGAAGTAGTGTGGCTTCAGAAACTATTATCTGGAGTGTTTGACTTAGAGATGGATCCCACTGTGATCATGTGTGACAATCAAAGTTGTATTAAGATGACAGAAAATCCAGTGTTCCACGATAAGTCAAAACACATAGATATCCAATATTTTTGTATACAAGATATGGTGCAGAGAGGAGCTATTAAGCTCGAGTATGTGAGCACTGAGGAACAAATTGCTGATATATTGACCAAACCTCTGTCTCGAGTGAAATTTGAGTATTTCTGAGACAAGCTTGGTGTAGTTCAAAAGGACCCTCCTCGAAAGGGGGAGTGATATAGTCACTGATGATGAGATTGCCCACATCGACAGCAAGGTCGATGATGAGGATACCTGTTTATTACACCTAGATATTTATATGTATGCTTAGGATACTTATACGTATATACTTATATTACTTGTATTTTTGATATATGCACTTATACTGATGAGGATACTTATATACATGTATTGATGAGGATACTTGTATTGTTGATTAGGATACTTGTATTGATGATATGTATACATGTATTGATGAGGATACTTGTATTGATGATATGTATACATGTATTGATGAGGACACCTATATTGATGACGAGGATGCTTGTATTGATGATGAGGATACTTGTATTGATGATATGGATACGTGTATTGATGAGGACACTCGTATTGATGATACATGTACTTGTACTGATGATGTACTAATGATACTTGTGTTGATGAGGATACTATGGAGATTGCACCATCCTTGAACATATGTTCTAAAAGGATCTATAGACATATGTCTCCGATAAAGAAGAGGGATTGCATCATCCTTGAACACATGTTCTAAAAGGATCCGTAGACAGATGTCTCCGAGAATGAAGTCCTGAGTGGACAGGTGGGGATTGTATCTTCCCCAGACTTTGGTCCCAGAATTGATCCATAGACAAATGTCTCTGAGAATGAAGTCCTGAGTGGACAGGTGGGGATTGTATCTTCCCCGAACTTCGGTCCCAGAATTGATCTGTAGACAGTTGTCTCCGAGAATGAAGTCCTGAGTGGACAGGTGGGGATTGCATCTTCCCTGGACTTCGATCCTAGAATTGATCCGTAGACAGATGTCTCCAAGAATTGAAGATAGGACTGCATCGTCCCTGGACCTCGGTTCAAAAGGTACGTGATAGGACTGCATCATCCTTGGAACTCAGTTCAAAAGGTATGTGAGAGGACTGCATCGTTCGTGAATAGTTGGTTCAAAAGGTATGTGAGAGGAATGCATCATCCGTGAACAGTTGGTTCAAAAGGTACGTGAGAGGACTGCATCGTCCGTGAACTTTGGTTCAAAATGTACGTGATGGGATTGCATTGTCCCTAGACATGAGACTTGTCTTAAAGTGATAAGGAATGATCCTCCTGGAAGTTTATCGGGATTGCATCGTCCGAAGACATGAGACTTGTCTTAAAGTGATAAGGAATGATCCTCCTGGAAGTTGATCGAGATTGCATCGTCCCTAGACATGAGACTTGTCTTAAAGTGATAAGGAATGATCCTCCTAGAAGTTGATCGAGATTGCATCGTCCCTAGACGTGAGACTTGTCTTAAAGTGATAAGGATTGATCATCCTGGAACTTGATCTAGATTGTATCATCCGTGGACCTATGTCCTAAAGAGAGCGGGATTGATCATCCTGTAATATGATCGTGTGTATTGCAGAGTATGCTACGCTGATGATATAGATGTTGTAGATTAAGATGATGATCCAGATGCAGTAGATCGAGATGATGATCCAGATGCTGTAGATCGAGATGATGATCCAGATGCTGCAAAATATGAAGACTCAATACTGATGATGCTAATGTTCCAGTATTGACTATGTTCCAGTAACTGCTTGAGTTACTGATGATGATGTATTGAAGAAAGCTTTCGATGATTTATAGATGTATCATGTATGATGTAGTCGATGACTCCTTTCTCCTGCAGATGTTGTTATAATATCCTTCTCGTTAAGGGGGAGTGTTGAATATTGTAACTTCTAAGAATATTATATTTATACTTTATTATTCCGGAGATGTTTCATCCCTCCGAGGTGATTCTATTATGTATCCCAAGATGTTTATTCCTCTGTTGGATTGTGGTAACCAAGTTTATTAGATCCACCATGTGGGGGTCGGCCCTGAGTTAATTAATTCGGGGTTATTAGACTCCCTTGGGAGAGGTTGGCCCCATTAGGGAAAAAGTCAGTCGAAAATCTAGTATAAGTAGAGGAGGATGCTCCTCACTTATCTCACACTTGCATAGCTCGAAAAGTAGCGCAATTGTGTTTGAGAGGTCTGCATAGGAGGTAGAGAAGGAGCTCTAGTTTTGGAGCACATCTTGTATTTTGGTTGATCATCTTATTGAGGAAAGGTTTGCTAGGTTTTCTACCTCATGAGGGTTTCCCAAGGTAAAATATCTGTCTATCTTGTGATTATGTTTCTTTCAGTGATCTTGCTAGTCAAATTAGTTTAAACTTAACAACCTATGCCTACTACAACCAAACTATGTATTAGGGTCCTACTTTAACATCCCTACATTTTTCTACATATCAGTTAGTCAATTCATGCATGCAATCATGTCCTTGGAATATGGCCAACAAGATCGTACTGGATAATTAATTAATGTAAAAAGGGTCTCTTCGTTGATTAAGGCCCACTACGTACTTCATACTTATTAATTATGGGACTAAGAATAGTCATGGGATGCCTAATAAAGAGCAAAGAGGATATAGTTTGTTTTGTGAAGAATTATTCTATTTGGAGCTTCGTTCAAGATAAAGGTCTACTAGCATTAAAACGAAAATGAACATTGCTTAATGTTGGATTATCGTAATATAAGGATTTATTTTGAAACACCTATTTTCTAGTTATACTGCACTAGAATTTTTGGTTCCTTGCATCGTAAATATCTATATATCATGTGGTTGTTTTATGTTTAAGAGTTAAGAACACAAGAGATATCTCAGTACTTTTCTGAGCTCGCACAGATGTAGAATTTTTGCAAATTCCTTTTAGGTTAGAGATCTATGCTTTGGCACCTTTAAACGACACAAAGATGATCCATTTAGCAAGTTAAACTGTGTTTGTAGAAGACTATGCACATGAAATACAAGTGATTTCACCTTATTGGACACCTTATAACCCTTGTTGGTTCCCCTTCAAGTATTATCGCATGAGACAACACTGGACACCTTATAACCCTTGTCAGTTCCCCTTCAAGTATTATCGCATGAGACAACACCTACATATGGGATTTCACTTCCATGTACCATTTAGTTTAACAAAAGTCCCCTATGAATCCTAAAACCAAGTTTAGATAATCTGATGAATCATCTTGATTTTATAGTGGAACCAATTGTAGCACTCGAGAATATTTCTCTCTAGTACTTGGGTAGTGGAGTTGTATGGCTAAGAGAATGGTTTAGCATCCTACGTTAGTGCCTTGAGAGATTAGGTCGAGCACTATTATTCGACCCTGCAACTATATCAGATAATTATAGTAGTTGCCACTACATTTTCCTTAAGAACCTGCCAATAAAGCTTGTCCTCTCTCACTAGCCAGTGAAATTCCCAAGAAGGAATTTGGTAATTTTTTTAGTGCAGTAATATTAAATAGGGAGTAATAATCCCATTGAAATTAAAAAAAAAACCATTGTGGAAGACCTATCTCAAAATCATCCTTGCATCATGTTGATCGTGTGATTAAACATCTCCAATAACACTTTTTCTATGTGGACCCAAAAATAAAGCATTTGTGGGTATCTCTCAAAAGACCACTCTTGAGTTACTGGTCATCTTGATATAAGTCATTGTTAACACTTCTATATAATACATGGACCCATGGTCCACATTTTCCATCTGTCATCCATGGAGCAAAAAAACAAGGACCTGAAACATCTAATAGGATTGACACATCAATTGTGAACTTGCATAAGGCTATCAACAATATCAATGAAAAGATGGGTAGGCAATACAAGGTGTCGATATAATTATTTCAACAAGTGGGTCTAGAACACAGGGGCTTCACTCAATAAACCGCTATCATAGCACGTTTGTTCATGACATATCAAAAAATACCCCTAATTTCACTAAATATTGGAAAATACCTTCCAAAATCATTTTTTTAATCCCCTCCCAATATGCCTTCCCAATTTAAAAAAACGCCTATTTTCACTAGATATTGTATGTATAAATTTTTTCATTAAATTTTTTTATACCTTTTTATATTTCTACCTAGTTTATTGATATGATACCCCTCTTATGACCCCACATGCATTCTACAATGCACCTTGCTTCTTTCGATGTATATTGTGGATGCAAATTAATTCACCCACAATGCAATTACTCAACCACATATCATTATGATTTGCAACATATAATGGTCTAATGAAGAGATAGGATATCACTTCATGTATGTCACTAGAGCCAATGCACATAGTACAACACTTAGATTGCATGTTGTAGTTCCCCAATCGCTGACTAAGCCTATTGTGGGCTAGGTATCCAAGCCCCCAGGGCCTGTAAAGAGTTATAGGAGGCTGACTAAACCTCCCAAGGCCATTAATAGGCACGACTAGTTGGGTATTCAATCCCCCAAGGCCTATTGAGGGCCTATAACAAGCCCTAGAGGCTTAGATCCTCTCAAGGCTTCTAGTAACAACTAGCTTTCAATGACCACTATCTCTCTACTATCATTGATTAGAAACCCTCTTCACCACGAAACCCCTGGCCTCAAGCATGCCACAAGACACGATTTCCCTGCATACTGGTAAGCCCAAGCCTTGTCTCAAGCTGATTTCTCATCCGATCATGATCCTGCCATCTCCATTTGGAGGATATTTGTCAGCCCGCCCATATAAAAAAGACTCCAAATTTTTTTTGTATTATTAAATTAAATAAAAAAAACCTTTTTCCCCTTAATATATAAGCAAAATAATTTTTAGGTTTTAATGATTATTTAATGCCCTAATATGAATGAACGTGATATTATATTTCCTTCTAGTGAAGCCCTCGTGGTCTAGAACCCTAAATGTAGATCCAACAAAAGAGAAATTTTAAAATAAAGTGTAGGATACTCACACGATTTTTTCAAAATACCCAGTGTACTGTGAAATTCAAGCTTACCAGATCTATGGAACAAGAGAAACAGTTACAAGAGATGCATAAAGAATAATATGTGAAATCTGTGCAAAAGACTTGCAACAGTGCTCTATTGATTTACTTAGAAGTAGAATACAATACAATAATGTCACAATGACTGAATAATTCAAATTAACCAAGGAGCTCATTCGAATAGCCTCCATGGTGTAGCTGGTTTGTACTAGGAGTCCTCATCATCATATCAGTGTTAGTGTCATCAATGCACAAGTGACAGTCAACCAGGTGTCAAACTGAGTCTAACTGAATGTAGGTAGGTGTAAATGATGTATGGAGCACTAATGTACTGAAGGAGAATCCAAGAAGGGAGCATGAGGAGTTGTCAGTAGTAAGAATAGTCAAACTAGTCTCTGTGGATGTCCATCGGAGTGTTTTAGTCAGTTAACTAGTCAATATGTCCTCAAATCAAGGAACAGATCCACAAATCATGCAACTAACTGAGTGTGTCACTGATGGTAGGTAAGAGAGGGCGCACTTTGTCATAGGAGATGAAAACAAGGTGCATCATGGACTAGGACGGCTGGAACTGAGCAGAAACAAGCTCTCAGGGCTAGTAAACTAGGGACTAGCTACTAGGAGACTACCATACTGATGACTGAATACATGCAAATGCATGTATGCATGCAGAATGCATGCAAAATGAAAGAAAACATAAAGATGACGGTGATAATATCCTAACACCCCCCCACAAGCTATACTATGAGGTAAAAAATAAAAGATAGGGCCCTGGTTACTGAGACCAAAGGTCACCCCAATATAGAAAATAATCCAAAAATGCTAGAAAAAATCTAAGTGAGGAAAGAGGGAAAATCCAGTGGGAAGAAAGCTCCCCCCTCAAACTAAACAATTAAGGATCTAATCTATCTCCACCATAGTAGAACTCACCCCCAATAGTGAACGGAGGTAAGAGAACTTCTTCTCAGTTAAGCTCTTGGTGAAGATGTCTGTAATTTGTTCTTCTGTAAGGCAATATTACAGTACAATGGTTTTTTCATGCACAAGCTCTCGGATGTAGTGCATGTGGATCTCGATATGCTTGGTCTTCTGTCTCTAAACTAGATCCGTCGAGATATTGATAGCACTTTGATTGTCACAAAAAATGACAGTAGAAGTGGTGCTACCAATATCAAACTCTGCTAGAATACGCTGCAACCAAACTGCATGAATGCAAGCATTGACCACTACTCGGTATTCTACCTCTACTGAAGATAAGGAAATGTAAGCCTCCTTTTTTCTTAACCAAAAAATAGGTCCTGTTCCAATCATGAAAAAATATCCAGAAGTGGACTTTCGATCAATGCTATCACCTCCCCAAGTGAATCAATGAATCCCACTAAATCTAGCTCGGAATCTGCAACATAGTGTATGCCAAAGTGTCTAGTACCCTGCACATAGTGCAAGATTCTCTTGGCTTCCCTCAAATTAATCTCATGGAGCTGCCGCATATATCTTGACATGGGACTCACGGCATAAGAAATATCATGCCTAGAATGTGTCAAGTATATAAGACTTCCAATCAACTGTAGATAAAGTGTCGAATCCACCAATGGTGTGGAATCACCATCCTCAAGTCCTATTCTTGAGAGAAATGGGAATGGTGATGCTTTACAATCTGACATATTAAACTTGTTTAACAGTTCTGAAGCATATTTTTGCTGAGATATGGTGATCCCATCAAAATTTTGAGCAATCTCTAACCCAAGGAACTGCTTCAACAAGCCCAAATTAGTCATGTCAAAAGATAGATTTAAAGTAGTTTTTGTGTTGCCGATCGAAGCAAGATTGCTTCTAGTTATCAAATGTTCATCAACATAAAGGACAATGATCAGAAAATTAACTTCATGCTACTACAGGTACACATTTGGATCGTATTTGCACCTTGCAAAATTCTGTGACAGAAGGAAGGAATCCATCTTTGCATACCAAGCTCTTGGGGCCTGTTTTAAACCATACAATGATTTCTTCAGTCTACACACTAATGTGGGATATGATATGTATTCCTCATGATGCTTCATGTATATCTATTCTTTCATATCTCCATGGAGGAATGCACTCTTCACATCCATATGGTGCACTTCCCAGTGCTTAGATGCGAAAATTGCCAAAACTAGGCAGATAGAATCCATCTTTGCAATTGGTGCAAAGGTATCGATGTAGTCCACTCCTTGGACTGGGAGAAGACTTTTGAAACCAACATAGCTTTTTATTTTCAGGTTGAGCCATCTACAGCAACTTTTTTTGGTAGACCCATTTGCATTGGACTAATTTCCTCTCAGGTGGAAGAGAAACTAGCTCCCATGTAGCATTTTTATTAAGAGAACTATACTAAGTCATCCATGGGGATTTGCCATCTCGAATCTCGGTGGGCATGATAGTACGATTTTGGATCTGAACCTATCATCAAAAAAAAAAATTCAGATATTGAAGGATCAGAATATGAAAGAGCCATACCTGCTCTTTGAAATTCTGCTCTAGTTCTTCTTGGATCGACAGGATTTCCAATGTTTGAACCAGCAGATTAGAGAATAGTTTGGGCCCACTTTGGCAATTGTTGGGGCTCATCTGGATCTGCATCTGAACTTGATATTTCATTTTCATCGACATATGATAAAATATTAGAAATATCAATACACAAACTATCATCATATTCTTCTGAATCTTCTTCTTGTGGAGGAGGCAAATCAACAGTTTCTTCCTCGACTAGCTTTAGATCTTGAAGCAGTTCTTCAAATATTACACTTCACTCAATGAAGATATTTTTGGATGTGATATCCATGAGTTTTTATCCTTTATAATCTTCAGCATATCCAATGACGATGCACTCAGTACTTTGTGGATCCAAATATTTTCTCTTCTTAGTCGTAATTCTAGCCCATGCAGTGGAGCCAAAAACCATAAGATTGGACACATCAGGCTTGTGACCAATATAGGCTTCGAAAAGAGTAGTACCTTTCACAGATGAGTGTGGAACTCTGTTTTGAGTGTATGTAGCAACATTCATGGCCTTAGCACAAATATTTGCATCCAAACCCTTTGACTCAAGCATACAAGTTGCCATTTCTTTTAGTGATCGGTTCTTCCTTTTCGCTACACCGTTCTGCTGAGGTGTGTAGGGAACGGTGTGCTAAATCTGAATTTCATTTTCTGCACAAAGTTGCAGCAGCTTTGATTTGATATATTCACCTCCATTATCATATCTAATATCTTTGATCTTGCTCTCGGTGGCAGTCTCAACGGAAGCCTTGAAAATCTTGAATTTTTCAAGCACTTCCGACTTGTTTTTGACAAAGTAGACCTAAGTAAATATGGAGAAGTCATCAATAAATGTCAGAATCGATCAGCCCTAAAATGCAAGTAGCTCTGCTATCTTTTCCTTGATCAAACTTGTGCTCGGGGTGCTTCTGAATGATGCAACCCTTGCATATCCCTTTTGAGGATTTGATTTTTGGAAGGCTATCAACCATGTGTTTGTTTAGCAACAGCTGCAAATAATTATAATTTAAGTTACCAAATCTCTCATTCCAAATCCGACTAGCTTCATTTCCATGACTGAGAAGGTCACATGGCTTCTCATGTGGCAATAAGTGAGAAAACTCATATGATTTTGCTACATGATTGGCTTTTCCTACCGCAATGAGTTTTCCACTTGAAATATCAGAAATTTCAACTTTGTTAGGGATGAATACAACTTTCTTTGGTGAACCAGTGTGTGTCATTTGATACACCGAAAGTATATTTGAAGCTAAGGAGGGAACATAGAGAACATTCTGGAAACTGTCATGCTCTAAATGATTAGTACATTTTCCCTTTGAAGAAATTTGAGAGTCATCTCCCATGTGGATGGAGATGCAGCTATCGGAATCCAATGATGAGAAGGAGTCTTTTGTAGCAACCATGTGGTTCAAAGCTCTTTAATCTATGAGAAGAGATGTAGAGTTCGAAACACTAGACATGAGAGCATGACCTCTTTCTGCATGATCATTGTTATCCTTCTTCCTTGCGCCATGAGGAAGAGTAATGTTTTTTTTCTATAAAAGAAGGGCCAACTGATCTATGGTCTTCTTCATGCATGATCTTTCAGGATTAAATCACCTGCTACAATAAGAACATTTAGTCTTCTCTTTGCCCTTTTGTTTGTCTTTATTTGAACTGGATGGCTCATGTGACTGATTTGTCTTCTCCTTTTGCTTTGGATGATCAAGCTTTGGCTTCTCTTTCTTTTTCTTCCCTTTTCCATTCGTATATTTGGATCCTCTAGCAAAAAGGGCTTGATCTTTAGAGGTTTTTATGGTCCCCATTTGAAAAGGCTTATCATGCTCTTTTTTCAAGGATTCAATGAAGGCATTCAAGGTAGGCATCTTCCAATTAGGAATTGTGAGCTTTCCTGTATTGAAAGTCGAAACAAAAACTGAATAATATTTTCCTAGCTTCATAAGGATGGATATAATCAATTGATTATCTTCCTTTTCCACTCTGCATTGCTTCAATAGCATTACCAAGTGCTTAAACTTAGTGAAGAAGTCATTGATGGTCTCGAATATCTCAATATTGAGTGCAATCAACTCATTCTCTAGCTGATAGGATCTCATTTCATCCTGCTTTCCCAAGAGCGTGGAAAGTTGTTCCCACACCTCTTTCGCAGTAGTCAATCCACTAATATGGAAGAGAAGATCCTTAGAAATGTTGAGACAAAGTAAACCATAGGCTTCATCAAGCTTATTGAAGTATTTTTCCTTCTCTACTGCAGATGTGGCTTCCACTTCTAGGCCCATGGTGACTCTGTAGAAGCCCTTAGAGCACAATACTATCTCCATATCATCCTTCCATTGATAATAGTTGAAGGGAGTGAGGAGATTTAATGAAGAAGCGCCCATCTTCAAGAAGAGCGAATGCAATAGGAGGAGGAGAGAGCCTGCAAATCACAAAACAAACAAGAACTTTTAGGTCGAAAACCTACACTTTTCAATTTGTATCAAACTCGGCATAGGAGATCAAGCACGCTTGAATATCCAATGATCAATATCCAAGAATTATGTGGAAGCTCTCGACTTTTGGTGTAGAGTTGGAATTTTGGAGCAATAATTGCAACTGCAGAAAGTGTTGCAACTGCTGCAATGTGAGAAAAATTACTCAATATTCATGAATGATCCCTGCAAAAAAGTATTATTGTCCCTAACTTCACTCTGATACCATGTGAAATTCAAGCACAACAGATATATCAAACAAGAGAAACAGTTACAAGAGATGCATAAAGAATAATATGTGAAAACTGTGCGAAAGACTTGCAACAGTTCTCTATTGATTTACTCAGAAGTAGAATACAATACAATAATTTCACAATGACTAAATAATTTTAATTAACGAAGGAGGTCATTTGAATAGCCTACATGGTGTATTTGGTTTGTATGAGGATTCCTCATCATCAGATCAGTGGTAGTGTCATCAATGCACAAGTAACGGTCAACCAGGTGTCAAACTGAGTCTAACTGAATGTAGGTAGGTGTAATTGATGCATGGAGCACTAATGTAGTGAAGGAGAATCCAAAGAGGGTGCATGAGGATATGTCAGTAGTAAGAATAGTCAAATTAGTCTCTCTGGATGTCCATCGGAGTGTTTCAGTCAGTTAACTAGTCAATATGTCCTCAAATCAAGGAATTGATCCACAAATCATGCAACTAACTGAGTGTGTCACTGATGGTAGGTAAGAGAGGGTGCACTTTGTCATAGGAGATGAAAACAAGGTGCATCATGGACTAGGAGGGTTGGAACTAAGCATAAACAAGCTCTTGGGGCTACTAAACTAGGGACTAGATGTTGGTAGAGTACCATACTGATGACTGGATGCATGCAAACATAAATATGATGGTTATAATATCCTAACACCTATGCCCCTTCTAATTAGACTCATAACATTGGCAATGAAATAAAAAAGCTTATAATGGCTACCTTTGTTGCTCCCAATTTGTGAAGATCCTTCATGATCGTTTGGAATGTGATACTCACTACCTAGGATTGTTGAATGAATTATGTCAAAGGGGCATAGTTTTGGACTGTATTATACCCTTTGATAAGTTGGAAATCTACATAGATGGCCTCTTGGATTCTTTCTTTATATAATGTTTCACCAATGGCCTCAAAGAGGCTATTAGAGCATATATAATAAAGTGGTACCCGAAAAAAATGGTTTGTATTTTGTGATAGAGAAAGGGAATTTAACAAGTTGATCAATTCCCAAAGCAAAAAATCGTTATTTCCTACTCACACTATGGAACCTACTCCCAATACCTCCAACTTGCTACCATTACAACCTGAAATTTGTCTTGAGAAGTGATGACCTAACATCGATGCCTTATATTTTATTTTTGTATAGCAATAGTGAATGTTATTTCAGAGGGCATAAATGCAAGGAATAAAAGTTATTCCAAATAGATGTCTCCTTTCAATATCACCCAAAATACATAACATTCGAAGGAACTCAAGAACTAGATATGTGAGATATTACTCCACCTATGGAAAATGACACCGCTTTACAAGATCTTTGGGGGGGAACCTAAATTTCCCTCCATGACTTATCATGTTTCTCAACAACCAAAATATTGAGGTTTTTCAACTACATCAAGCACTATAAAGAAATTGTATCACTTGATAGTAGAAATACCTAGAATTTTATTCATAGAAGAGTGGTAGAAGAAACCCATTGCTATGTCCACCCTATACCCAATTTGCAAGACATGATAGAAAATAGTAGTATGATGGAATGGGGGGGCATGATTTTAAAATGTGAAACTCAAAATGGGTGACTGTAATGTCCCTTTTTCAAAATTTTAAGAAAATGCCCAATTTTCATCTTTTTCCCCAATTTTGACCTTTGACTAGTTTTGATGCCTAGGTCCCAATTTTGGTCCAAATGGTACCAAATCTTCAGGGAAGGTGTATTAATGATATTAGTACTTAAATATTATCTTCAGGGATGATATAAGGCCACCGAAATACCTATGTAAACTCTCTTAAAATTCTGGTTCAAGTAAGCAATATTACTAGTGATTTGGGGCTCGAATCCCCCTGGGGTAAGTATTGAAAATAGCTTCCCAAATGCCTCCAAACCGGCTCGAATTTCTAAACAGAGGTAGGGGATGTTTCAGGTATTTTATTAAGGTACCAAATGCATCATTCATTAGTTATAATATATGTTCCAAACCTCTCCCAAACAACAACAAAAACCACTAATTCGACCCTTGGGGAAATGGCACCAAATCTTCTTCAAATGCAAATAAATTGAGTATAATGGATTCAAATGCTGAAGTACTGAATATGAAACTTGTAATACACATCAATAGAAGTCCATTCATCACAAATATATCATATAAACATTCCTTTATTCGAAATCATCATCATTATAATGGCATACATCAATCTAGTGGGGAAATGGACATTGTTTGCTCATTAATCTTCATTTTTACATACAACCACATGGTATTTCGGCCTGATACTTTCTCAAGGTTAATAAAAGAGTATTTAATGCTATTACAATCATAAATACATCAATAGAAGCTCTCCCAAGAAGCACAAGGGCTCACCAAAAATGCCCTCCCTCAAGGAGCATGAATATGCCTTCAAAACTAGAAATGGTTGAGAGATGGTGATGCACTAAAAAAAACCACGAGCTGCCCTGTATCTGATACCTACAAATAAAAATCCATTAAATCTCCTTGAAATAACTGAGTAGCCTCTCCAAACACCAACTTGGATGGGAATCTTTCACCCTCGAAATTGGCTAAAGCAAGAAACTAGTCATCCACTAGCTCTCTCTTCACAAATGCAATTTTTCTCAAATCATCAAAATCCATTCTCATACATGATTTCTACATTTTATAACCAACATTATCCTTCTAAGGGTCAAAATCCTCTCAATAGATTCAAGATATTTCCACTTAGGAAATATTCCACATTTGCCACTTGTCTCGTAGTTCCAACCTTCCATCTTCTCCCAAATTCGAATTTGAGTCTCTTTGGCTTCTTCCACTCCCATGAGCACCTTCCTTGAGCCTATTTTTGGGGATGACATGTCATAATGGTCAGATGTCAGAGGTCAGGTCTGCAATTTGTCATAGTTGTCATAGATTCTCCATCATTGGTGTCATAGGGCCTAGGGAATCTAGCCCAAGTGTCCACACACTTCCAATTTGACTCTTTATCTTCCATGGAGGTTACCAATCCATCCCAATGCGACCTAAGATGATCAATGCCATGTGTTATGATTTAACAACTCACCCAAGAGTGTTCACCTTCCCATGAATTCAAATTGGCAAGAGAGAGATGCCATGTGTCATTGAAAAATCAAGCTAGTGTGGGTCCCGCACCCTCCATATGTCTCCAAAACCACTTGCCACCTAGAATTTCTCTTGAATTTATTTATTCACCATATGTATTAAATAATTGAACCCTTCTAATGTATAAACATCATTTATTAGCTTCCTTATTACAATTCCACATGTGCCCATTCAACCTAGGAAACTAGTAGGATTGATGGGATTGTCTTACTATGCAATTATTTGAATGGGGACATTACAGTTGTTAAAATTCAATATGCTAAGATAGAAAATAACAACATTACATTCCATTTCACAATAATAGCATATACATGATCAATGAAGAAACAACAAGCATAGCATAAACACAAGAGACACAGATTTATCCTGGGAAACCCTCATGGGGTAGAAAACCCAGTAAAGCTTCCTCAATATAGATGACCAGCAATATACAAAGGTGCAAACCAAAGACATGATCTCCTCCTCCACCATAGCAGACCTCTCCTCCACAAGTGCGCCTCTCTTAATTGAGTGAGTGTGTCAACTGAGGAACACACCTCCTCTATTTATACACTACTCCGACTTTTCTTTTACACAAGACATGTAGGCTCGTATTTAACCAATGGGTTAAATACCCCACTACAACTGACTGGGCCAACCCCTCTAGGGTGGTCTAATAACCCTTTGACCCACATAACACATACAGGGATGACCCCCCACTAGGGAAGTCTAATAACCCAAGTTACCACATTCTGATGGAGGAATAAACATCTCCGGATATACAATAAGATCTTCACGGAGGAATGAATCATCTCCAGAATAATAAAGTACAAATATAATATTCTTTGAAGTTACAATATCTCAACACTCCCCCTTAACGAGAAGGATATTATAACAGCATCTGCACGAGCAAGGAGTCATCAACATCATACATGATACATCTATAAATCATCGAAAGCTTTCTTCAATTTATCATCATCAGTAACTTGACTAGTTACTAGAACATCAACATCATCAGAGTTGATAGTACTCAATCATCAACATCGTCATCACATGATCATCAGCATTGTCATCAGCATCATCATCACACGATCAGCATCGTCATCATACGATCATTAGCATCGTCATCACACGATCATCAGCATCATCATCAACATCATCATCACACGATCAGCATCGTCATCATACGATCATTAGCATTGTCATATCAGCATCGTCATCAGCATCATCATCAACATCATCATCACATGACCAACAGCATCATCATCACACGATCAATCCAGTTCTCTTTAGGACCTATGTCCAAGGATGATGCAATCCTGTCATGTACCTTTTGAACAAAAGTCCAGGGACGATCCAGTCCTGTCATGTACCTTTTGAACCGAAGTCCAAGGACGATCCAGTCCTGTCATGTACCTTTTGAACCGAAGTCCAGGGATGATCCAGTCCTATCAATTCTCGGAGACCTCATGTCTACGGCTCAGTTCACAGGACCAAAGTCCAAGGATGATCCAATCCTTACCATACATTTAGGACCACGTCCAAGGATGACTTAATCCTCAACTGTACCTTTAGGACTACGTCGAAGGATGACTTAATCCTCCACCGTACATTTAGGACTACTTCCAAGGATGACTTAATCCTCCACCATACATTTAGGACCACGTCCAAGGATGACTTAATCCTCCACCATACATTTAGGACCACGTCCAAGGATGACTTAATCCTCCACCGTACATTTAGGACCACGTCCAAGGATGACTTAATCCTCCACCGTACATTTAGGACCACGTCCAAGGATGACTTAATCCTCCACCGTACATTTAGGACCACGTCCAAGGATGACTTAATCCTCCACCGTACATTTAGGACTACGTCCAAGGATGACTTAATCCTCCACTGTACATTTAGGACTACGTCCAAGGATGACTTAATCCTCCAGATGACTTAATCCTCCACCGTACATTTAGGACCACGTCCAAGGATGACTTAATCCTCCACCATACATTTAGGACCATGTCCAAGGATGACTTAATCCTCCACCGTACATTTAGGACCACATCCAAGGATGACTTAATCCTCCACCGTACATTTAGGACCACGTCCAAGGATGACTTAATCCTCCATCATACATTTAGGACCACGTCCAAGGATGACTTAATCCTGCACCGTACATTTGGGACTACGTCCAAGGATGAATTCATCCTCAACCGTACATTTAGGACCACGTCCAAGGATGACTTAATCCTCAACCGTACATTTAGGACCACGTCCAAGGATGGCTTAGTCCTCAACCGTTCATTTAGGACCACGTCCAAGGATGACTTAATCCTCCACCGTACATTTAGGACTAAGTCCAAGGATGACTTAATCCTCAACTGTTCATTTAGGACCACGTCCAAGGATGACTTAATCCTCAACCGTACATTTAGGACCACGTCCAAGGATGACTTAATCCTCAACCGTACATTTAGGACTACGTCCAAGGATGACTTAATCCTCAACCGTACACCAAGGACTTCATTCTCGAAGACATACGTCTACGGCTCTTCTTTCGGACTGAAGTCCAGGGATGATCCAATCCCCTCACATGTTCACCAAGAACTTCATTCTCGAAGACATACGTCTACGGCTCTTCTTTTGGAATAAAGTCGAGGGATGATCCAATCCCCTCACATGTTCACCAAGAACTTTATTCTCGAAGACATACGTCTACGACTCTTCTTTCAGACTGAAGTCCAGGGATGATCCAATCCCCTCACATGTTCACCAAGAACTTCATTCTCGAAGACATACGTCTACGGCTCTTCTTTCGGAATGAAGTCCAGGGATGATCCAATCCCCTCACATGTTCACCAAGAACTTTATTCTTGAAGACATACGTCTACAGCTCTTCTTTTGGACTGAAGTCCAGGGATGATCCAATCCCCTCACATGTTCACCAAGAACTTCATTCTCGAAGACATACGTCTACGGCTCTTCTTTCGGACTGAAGTCCAGGGATGATCCAATCCCCTCACATGTTTACCAAGAACTTCATCAAAACATGTGTCAATCATGTATCCTCATCATCAAAACATGTATAACAAAACATGTATCCTCATCATCAAAACATGCATAACATCTATCAAGAAAAGCATGTATACATCTATCATCAAAAGCATGTATATCTAATATCAAAAGCATGTATACATCTATCATCAAAAGAAAAAATAGAAGATTCCTAAATCTAAATAATTCTAAGTAACTAAGTGTAGCAAATTGATGGGATAGACTTGTTATCAAATACTATACTACTCCCCCTTTTGAGGAGGGTCCTTTTGGACTATACCAAGCTTGTCTCGGAAGTATTCAAACTTTACTCGAGACAGAGGTTTAGTCAAGATATCAACAATCTGATCCTCAGTGCTTATATACTCGAGCTTGATAGCTCCTCTCTGCACCATATCTCGTATATAGAAGTATCGGATCTCTATGTGTTTTGACTTATCATGGAATACAAGATTTTCTATCTTGATGCAGTTTTGAATGTCACACATAATCACAGTGGAATCCATTTCTAAGTCAAACACTCCATATAATAGCTTCTGAAGCCACACTGCTTCACAGCTGGCAGAGCAGACAGCTATATATTTTGCTTCAGCAGTACTGAGAGCCACACTAGATTGTTTCTTGCGGAACCATGAGATCATGGCAGATTCAAGACTATAACATCCACTTGATGTATTCTTTCTGTCTGAGGCACTTCTTGCCCAATCAGAATCTGAGTAACCATGTAAACGAAGTTCATGACCTCCAAGATAATATAGACCAAAATCTAATGTACCTTTTAGGTACCTCACTACATGATTTGTAGCTATTAAGTGAACCTTTCTAGGTTCTACTAGATACTGACTTAGGGTATTTGTAGCAAAGCATATATCTGGCCTAGTATTTGTTAAGTACATCAATGACCCGATGATTTGTCTATATAGGGTTAGGTCCACTAAATCCGATGAGTCATTAACTAATAACTTCAAGTTGGAGTCCATGGGAGTGGCCATGGCTTTATACTCCAACATATCAAATCTTTTTAGAAACTTCACAACATACTTACCTTGATTTAAAAGATTCCTTTTGGATCTTGCCATACTTCTAGACGTAAGAAGTAGTGCATTAATCCGAGATCTTTCATTTTCATTTCTGCAGCCATTTTCATGATCTATTTCTCATTCCTTGTCAGAAAGAGATCATCGTCATACAATAATGGTATGATAGGTTCATCATCCACAAACTTAAGGTAAAGGTTAGGATCAGCTTTACTTCTGGTAAAGCCCAAGCTTTGTCATGAAGCTGTCAATTGTCCATTATTCACACTCTGCATTGAGTGATCTTCTGCATATCTATCTGTGCCATCTCTCATCAGATGGGTCTACTAATATGAGCCTCAAAATCATTCGAACTCTGTGGTGAGTTCCTTCTTGCATCCATGTCATATGTGTATAGAAGCCATATTCAACCTTGTAACAAAGGTTGAGATCCACATCACCCATGATGATCATTAAGATCATCAATTGACTACCAATCTTGGGTACCCATACAGAACCTGATTCACACTTCTTCTTTAATTACACCATTAAGAGAATGGTCTTATCTAGCCACTTGGAGCAAAACATCTCATCATGATTCTCTTCTAGCCACAAGCCTTCTATAGTGTGTTTTATTTGTAAATCTTTTGTTGAACATCCATCGCTTGTTCAGTGTTCATCATTCATCATGATCTTTCCTACAAATCAAAATTAAGTACATGATTAGTAATACTTCATAATCATTAAATCATATTGACATGATAACCTATTATGCATACAGCTATCATTTACATAGTTATGCAACTATTTTGACCAATACTTTGGCACAACACTTTCCCATATCTTGTATGCATACAGTGGCTATCTAGATGCCTTCCATCTCTACCAGAACATACTATTGAGAGTGTGCAAAGCTCTCATCATGTCAGCAAAGAGGTTTCATTCTAGACAAGCAACAATGGAATGTTTGTCCAACTTACCAATCATATGCATATTAGTAGCATGATATATTCTAGGAATACAAATATGTATACAAGCAATATCATTTACTATTTCTAATAACAACTCAAATACTTATCTTTTATGTTTGTGTGGTTGCCTCCCACTTGATCTTCTGTATGTCTTCTGAACTTCTATTCATTATGTACCACTGTGCATGCTCAAGTGTGCACTAGTGTCATTCTCATGATCTCATACACAAACATACATTCATTAGTATATTCTCAATGTTATCAAAACATTATAGTTCTAAATAATCTTGAAAATGTATAGTCATGATTATAGATAATATTCAAGGTATCAGGGAAGTCTTCTTTTACTCATGCATATTCTTGTTTGATCTAGTTAGTTAAATCATCAACCAAGATAAGAGACATAATATGCATAAACCCTTGATTACTAACTTTATGAATAAGCATAACCAATCATACCAAGTATACTTATATAAGGGATCCTAACACAAGGTAAGATTCTAACTTGACATAGGAAAACATACCTGGATTAGTATACCTGCTTAGTTATGTACAACATACCTAAACAATCTCTTCATTGATTTAGAGATCCTGAGCTAGAACCTGCATGTCTCATAGGTTAAGCATAATATAACAAAGTCATACATACCTTGTAAGTAGAACAAAGATTATGGATGAGTCTTTGTCTTCATGTTGTCATGGTCATGGAACTTGATTTGTCTTTTGTGATGTACCTGTATCTTGTTAGCAGACAACATCAACCTCACACAACACCATAATGCATTAGTACAATCATATAGCCCTAATTAATGAATGTCTTCGATCATTCACATGCATTCATATTCTTACTAGGGTGATAAGACAATTCTAACATTAATCAAGATTGTACTAATAAATAATATGAAGACAAACACATTATGAACTTAATCAAGAATCAGATTTCAAGACATACCTGAACCTCTTTAAGTCATACCTGTCGAGACTTCTTATAGTCTTCTTATGTAAGGCCTTAGCCTCAACTCCCCCTGAAACTTGATCTAGAGCTTGATTAGGGTTTGCTAGAGAAACCCTAAAAATTCAATCTTTGACTTTCACACTTCTAAATGGATGGAAGGATGTGTCTTGCTGAGCTGATCAAACTAGCATACTTCAATTTTGAAATCTCCAAGATTTGACTCCTCAAAATTGCCTTCGAAACTTCTGGATCTTCTGGACAGGAACCCGAAATAGGGTTTGATGAAGCCCACCCTTCTATCCAATCAAAAGGTTTGATCCAAGGCTCTAAACTCTTATTTTTCTGAGGAGTTTCCAGCCGTGGTTATAGACTTCAAGAATTCCAACTTTTGCTGAAGCCCTAATTTTCCATCTTTATGATCAAAATCCCGAACTAGGGTTTGATCAAGCCCGATCTTCTACCCAACCAAAAAATTTGATCTTGGTCTCTAGATTTTGATTTTTCTAAGTATCATTCAGCTGTGGACTCCAATTCCAAAAATTCTGACTTTCTCCGAAACACTAAATTCCGGAAGGCATGAATGAATGTGCTCAAAAAATAATTCTGTTTTGACAGAAATATGTACCTGATTTTTTCTGCTATAACTCTGAATTTTTCGATCCACAAGGTCTGAAAACGTTTCCTGAGATAGCCTGACATGTTATCTTTCCATCCTGATAGGTCTGACCTCAATTGGACTCTCTGACAGAGAGTTATGCCAAGTGTTGCAACGTGACCTGTTTATGGGATAAAACAGGAGAGCAAACTTGTATGGTGTTCCATGTGTCATTGTTTGAACTTCGGACTCTGAAAACTTTTCCTGAGATAGATCACCCTGTTATATTTCTATCCTGACAGGTCTGACCTCAATTGTAATCTTTGAGCGAGAGTTATGCCAAGTGTCGCAACGTGACCTGTTTATGTGATAAAACAGGAGAGCGAACTTGTATGGCATGCCACATGTCACTGGTTCAGTTTCGGCCTCTGCAAAAGTTTCTTGAGATAGTAAAATCTATTTACTACTTGTAAATTTTTACGAAATTTCATTTGGAGCTTCCTATCCCAAGTTATCACCTTTTTTCCTAGGTCAGCTGATTTTGACTGAGATCTGGAAGAGGCAGAAACCCTAACTTGTACTGATCATAACTCACAAAGTACAACGAATCTGAGGGTTCGCTTTGGACACAATGTACCTGGGGATGTTATCTACGACCTGTAAACTTTTCAGATCCTGAAACTTCGCATAAATGTATTTATAGCGAAAGTTCCACGATGACTGGTTTTTTCTATATAAAACCCTAACCTTCAAATTGTCGCAAGAGAAGCAAGTGTCGTAAGTGCCATACATTGCCTTCCTTCAGGTTAGATCTGATACCATGTTAAAATTAAATATGCTAAGACAGAAAATAGCAGCATTACATTCCATTTCACAATAATAGCATATACAGGATCACTGAAGAAACAACAAGCATAGCATAAACACAAGAGACATAGATTTATCCTGGGAAACCCTCATGGGGTAGAAAACCCAGTAAAGCTTCCTCAATATAGATGACCAGCAATATACAAAGATGCAAACCAAAGACATGATCTCCTCCTCCACCATAGCAGACCTCTCCTCCGCAAGTGTGCCTCTCTTAAGTGAGTGAGTGTGTCAAATGAGGAACACACCTCCTCTATTTATACACTACTCCGACTTTTCTTTTACACAAGACATGTAGGCTCGTATTTAACCAATGGGTTAAATACCCCACTAAAACTGACTGGGTCGACCCCTCTAGGGTGGTCTAATAACCCTTTGACCCACATAACACATACAGGGCCGACCCCCCACTAGGGAAGTATAATAACCCAAGTTACCACATTCTGACGGAGGAATAAACATCTCCGGATATACAATAAGATCTTCACGGAGGAATGAATCATCTCCAGAATAATAAAGTACAAATATAATATTCTTTGAAGTTACAATATCTCAACAACAGTGACCACCACCTCAATATGTACAAGTATGTTATTGAAATGGGTGTTGTGATGTAATTTTTGGGGTAGAATGGCTACAAGTTTTGTTTCTATCATGATGGATTTCAAGGACCTATAAATCATATTAACTAATGAAGGGAAAAACATAATATCAAGGTGATCACCTTGGGTTTTCCTAAAGTTATCACATCACACCACATGGAGAATTTATTGAAGAAATTCCACTTAGATATTTTTGCATAATTCAATGCCATATAAGTCATGGACACACCCCCATAGGACATTCACCCTGACTTGCATTTATATCTCTCTAAAAACCAAGACTTGTTTTAAGCACACAAGTTTTATCACTGGCTTGTGGGTAGCATGGTCATGGTATTCCACTAATTCCACAAAGCAAACTCCATAATGGATTCCCTTATAGAGACCCCTTTTCAAAGAAGAATGATATACGAAAGGTCATAAGAATTTTTAGAGGATGGTGTCATTCATCCTAGTACAAGCTCTTATTTCTCACATGTGATCATGATATTAAAAAAGGAAGGCACTTGGCACATGTGTCTATATTTTCAATCTATCACTAAGTTAACCATCAAGGATAAATTTCCTATCTCAGTCATTGATGATCTCTTGGATGAGATTCATTGTTCCAAGCTTGTCACTAAATCAGACCTTCATGCAATATACCATCAAATAAGGATTGAAAAACTAGACATCCTTCACACAAATTTCTACACCCATGAAGGTCATTATGAGTTTTTAGTGATGTCTTTTAGAATTTGAAATGATCCAACCACATTTTAGATCCTTGTGAAAAAATTCTGTCATCTTTTCCATTGCATTTATATATTAGTCCTATTTAATGATATCTTGATCTATAACACTCCATTGGAATGCCACACAGAGAAAGTTGAATGTGCCTTGCATTTTTTAATGGACCACCAGTTATTTATGAAGTGTTCCAAATGTGCTTTAGGGGTTTTGAGGTTGAATAATTTGGTCAAATTGTGTATTATGAAGCAATATGCATGGACCCAAAGAAAGTGGCATTGATGCGATATTGGACACGCTTGAATATAGTAATGAACTTACATGAATTTTGGGATACTATAGAAAATTTGTAAAAAAATATGGAAAAATTGCAACTCCTTTAACTTTCTTGCTAAAACCAAATTCCTTTTTCTAGAGTGAAGAAATTGAGCATGCATTCTCATCCTTCAGAGGGGTCATGTGCACTACTCCACTATTATCGATGATCAATTTCGTTAACATTGTTTTCTTAGAATGTGATACCTTTAGAAGGGTTCATGGAGTAGTATTAATGGAAGAAGAACACTCTTTGGCCTTTTCCAACAACAAACTATGCAATTGGAATTTGGGAAATTCTAACTATAGAAAATAGATGATGGTCGTCCTTCATGTAGTTGAAACCTGGGGCCCATATCTAATACACAAGCATTTCTAGGTCAATAACCACCATCATATTTAAAATATTTCCTTGAGAAATGGTTGCCATGACTATGGTAGCGTAAATGGTTTAGTAAGTGTTATTAGTCAAAATGGCACTTCTCCATCCATGAGGACACTGCCTTGTCAGTCACACAAAAGGACTTTATGGATTGAAGAGGCATTGGATCTAAATATTACAATATCCTTTCCATTTTATCTATTGTTGTGATATATTTTTAAGACATAGCCACGACCCTCATATCTTCCACCTCGTGGGTTTGCCGCTAGTGATCTATTGACCAGCTGCAATTTTCCCCCAGAAAGTTGCACCCATGAGTTATTGGAATAATACTCGTGGGTTACAAACTGGTTGTCAAGTATTATACAAGCAGATACCTCTTAAAATCACGAAAAAATATAATAAAAATCGAATTAGAGATAGTTATGGTAGTTATCCTAACCACCATAACTTACCTAGCCATTTATCTCTCGAACCTATTCTCTCAAACCTTGCTATAAATACAAGGAGAAGGATTTAGGGAGAGGGGAGAACCATTTTGTATAAGGAAATGCTGGAGAAATATTTGACAAATACCCATAGAAGGAAGACGATCAAGGATCCAGGATCAGGTTTCAACAGTGTAGGTTACAGATCAGCTATAGCTTGTTACCATTTATGTGAATAATGTAAAATATTTTCTTTCCCATAAGATAACTTGTGTACTTCATGAAGCTAGTCTATTGAATAGTCATATCTTCTTTATATATGAGTTTCAGACTAGGTTGTTTATGTTTATGTAGCTATTAAAACCCAAAAAGTGCTCACTAGCTCATTTCTCGATTCACATGACCCATTTGTCAACTTTTTCAACCATTTGAGCCTCTAAAACCTTCAAAAGGTCACCCAAAAGACCAAAACCCATCTTTTTCCCCTCAAAATATGTAATTTTCCTCAAAAAGTACAAAAAACCCTAAAAAAGGGTACAAAATTCCCAAAAATCAATTAAAAGGGAATAAAAATATAAAATATATTCAAAAAAGAAAAAAGAGGGAAAAAGAGACCTAAACCATTTTGGTCAATACCATTGGTTTCCTCAAACCATAATGGTATTACCCATCACCAAAAAACTATAAAAAGGTGATAGGGGCTCCTGACTATTCATTCCATATCCATCCTATCCTTATGCTACGAAATTCACTCTTGAGAGCCCTAGCCTCACTTTTGAGTTTGAAGATCCCCATTAGAGCATTGGAGAAGAAGAGACCATTGGAACATTGGAGCATCTTAACCTTGCAGCTGCCACGACTCAACCATCCTCACCATTGAGGTAATATGATTTGTGTAAAGCTATTTTTTCCATTAATAAAGAATTTGTTTTACATAGAGATCTGAGTTCTTTACCATTTACTTTCAAGTTTTTACATGCACATGCTAGTTCTACTTTTTATCTTCAGTTATTGTCTTTGCACATATTAAATCAGAATTTGTTTTTATCTTAGTTTTTTATTATTTCAATTGAGACTGCTACTACAAGTTAGTACGTGCTCACAAGCACATGCTTGGGTGAAAACCCAAGCAACAGTTTTTGGCGACTCCACTTCGTTTCGGATTTTTTTTTAATCTTTGATTTAGATCTATTTTTTAATTTTTTTTCCCTTTAATGTTGTAGATCTACCATATTAGTAAGCCCCTTGCCTACTGTCCTAGCCATTGGCCTTTTCTGCAGCCCAAACAACCCAAAATTTCAATTTTTTGGTTCATTTTTTGGTGATGTTTTTCGTCCGACATATCACGGGTTTCTGCACCCATAGTCGCAATTTCATCGCGACTATTTAGCTCTATTCCATGATTCTAAAAAATTGATTTTTTCATCCCGAGCGCGACTATGTACCCCCTCAACCACGATTTAATCATGATTTTCTAGCCCCACATGCACGATTTTGAAACCCCGATCCATTGCATCCTGAGCGTGACTGTGTGCCCCCTTAGCCATGATTTAATTGTGAGTTTCTAGCCCCATAGGCGTGATTTTGAAACCATGATCCATTGCGTCCCGAGCGCGACTATGTACCCCCTCAGCAGGCGATTTAATCGTGAGTTTCCAGCCCCACAGGCGCGATTTTGAAACCCTGACCTGTTGCATCCCGAGTGCAACTGTGCACCCTCTCAGTCATGATTTGATCGCAATTCTCACCACAGATAGCCGTGATTTTGTCCTAGACTGTCCGGTTCGTTTTTCTGAGTTTTTCTCATTTCGCCCCATTTTTGCCAGACTTCTCCCCTGCATTTTTGGATAGCCTACTGTTTTATTTTTTGCAGCATTTAAAACTCATATTTCTTTTCTGTTATTAGCTTTGCTACATCATTTTTAAAAAAATTCAGTTTAGTGAAAGAAAAAGAGTGAAGCATTTTTCAGTTAGAAATTTCATATTTTGCAAATTGAAACCAGAATTTTAATTTGCTTTATATTTATCCAAAGCGAGTTCATTTTTATGCTATTTGCTTTACATTAACATTTTAAAAAATTTCACATATTTTTTGAAAAGTTTTTAAAAGCATTTACATTTAAATCATTTTCATATTTACATTGCTGTCATATTTTGCAAGTTGAAATCGTTATTTTAATTTGTGAATTTTTCACCCAAGCGGGAGAACTTTGTTTTAGTACATAACCACACCATCACACAATCTGTCACAATAAATTAAAGTGAGCCTTAAAAATTTATCTAACTCAACCAACATTCTAACCCCACTTGGGGAACACCAAAAGAATATTGTAGTTAGGTAGGACTGAGGGGATAAGTATCCAAATAACACCCCTCACTCATTTTCATTTTGAGACATAGTGGTTGACATTTAGGGTTCCAAAATCCCCTAGTATTTATTGGCACGGTTTCAAACCAATTTGTTGGAAAGGCCTCTCCCCTAGGAGGGTCGAAGTAGCCAGACTGGTTCTGGAGGCCTGAGTGGACTACCGCAATCCAGTCAGTCATTGAAGGATACCTACTCGTTGTTCTCATTGTACCACCCTTGTGGGAGTACAATGGTGATAGAAAAAGAGCTGCAGATTCACCTTTCAGGACATGTCATGAATGGGGTATCTTAGTGGCCTATCTTCTAGGATTGTCTACCCGGTGTCCCTCCCGGTACGGGGATATCTAGCCTTTGGTTCTACAATTCATATTTTTGAATTGGATTTCATCACCTTGCAGAGGATACATATTGTTGAATCATAATACTTTTTAGTTAGGTGGTTGCATGCTCTATTACCTCCCCTTGGTCAGTAAGTCCACCATTTTCTATATTTAGGAGTCGTTTGCATGTTGGTATTTTGACCACATTTTTTTTATTACTCCACTTACTATAGCATAGCTATTATAGTAAGTGTTTTGAGTTTGGTTGTTGGCCTGAGTGCCATTGTTTTTTACGCTCCCGTCTTACACACACGATTGCATTAGGGTTTTCTGAGCTTTCCACTCACCACCACCCATTAGTTTTAATAGACAACTATCACCATTGAGTCCCTAAGATGTTCTCGGCATTTCCAGGGTGAACCCCCACAATACGGCTCACTTGAAACCACTCATCATAGATGAAGAACATTGTCACTTGAGTCCAAACATAATCAACATAAAGCCCCATCATCTGATTCTGACGCACCTCATTTCATATCTAAGTTTGAGGCAAAATTCGAAAATCCCATCTACACCACACCCACTAGCCACATGGTTGGTACGTCTTTTGACCCTTTCTTCACAGGGACTATTGGTGGAACATCAACAACCCCAGCCACCACAATGGCCACAACGGTATCCACAACTACCACACCTCCCTTAGGTATTCCTAACATGGGACCCACACCCACCTTAGGTATGCCCAATATGGGACCTACACCTATCATCACTGCCACTACTCTGATCCCAATAATTACTGGAACCATTCCAAACCCATCTGTAACTCATGTTGCACTTGGAGGCACTGGCCCCTCTCACACATCTTTAGGTGGAGGGCACATCCCTTTTACAGCTAATATTCCCTTTGGGGGCAGTGGCCCGATCCATAATACTACCACCGGCACTTATGCCCCAACAACAATGTCACACCGCTCTGCTAGTCTGCCATTTATTGCTAGTCTTAACCTACCAGACCTGGCAATGTTAACAAATGACCCCATTAGACATGACCCTACTTGGCCCCCGATGCCCATGAAAATCTTGTCAGACATCCCAAAGTTTGATCGGAAGGCCGGCGAAGACCCACAAAATCATGTTATGTCTTTTCACCTATGGTGTTCCTCAAACCCCATAATCGATGATTCTATTCGAATCCAACATTTAGAAAGAAATTTCACTGGCTTGGAAACCAAATGGTATATTGAGTAGCCCCATGGGAGACACCCTACTTTTACATCCCTCGCCTCAACTTTCCTACGGTTCTTCCAACTACCCATCCACTATGATGTAGGAGTAGAAATCCTACTGTCTTGTAGATAGAATATGGATACCCATATCACAGATCATATCCATGAGTGGCATAAGTGTCGTAGTCTATGCAAGATCAAGCTAGACGACCGTATCTTCTTGGATTGGTTCCTGAAATCCCTCCTTCCACTCATAGCTAATGATGTAGCTTCTGAATGACCCTAGTCGGAAGAAGAATCCATTTTAAAATACCAACAGTTCGACCTGATCTATGCCAAGTCTGGATATTTATACACCATATTACCAGATGCCCCATATGACAATCCATCTCGAAACGACGCACTAGGGGCATCCCATGCCGCTGACGGTATCATTGGCCAGGTTATGGCACAAAACAAACCTTTCACCATGATGAGTACCAACAACGTCCTAGACCTTTCTAAGGCTACATCTCATTCTGGAGCTATAACTTCATATGCTGCAGTGGCGCACATCCACAACACTCATGGACCCTCTTGTCCACCGTAGTGTTATGGTCAAGCACCCTCAGCTTATGCACCACCTAGATACTATAACCAACAGACCATTCATACCTCGGTCCACGCACAAGACCGATCAACATATTACCCTCAACAGGCAACACCATCTACCCTGACACTTCCAATAGCTCAAGGTTACCAACAACCGCAAGAAGCACCAGGTCCACCCTCGAACCCCCCTGCTTACTACCCACCACAGCCTGCTCAAGCACCTGCGTGACCCCAAAATGCTCCTACTGCCCAAGGGCTAGTATATGCGCAGTAAAATCAACCCCAAAACTAGAAAAACCAGCGTAATCAAGGAGGTCAACAGAATCGTGAAAGAGGACACAACCACAGAAACAACCAACAACAAAAACAAGGCGGGAAACCACCTAATCCTCCCAATAAAGATAACGCTGCTCCTGCCAATCAAATCCCTGATCTTCCACCGAAATAGAGCAAAAACCCTAACTTAATAACAAACCACCCATGTTCCTTTTGTTTGGTATACGACCACTACACACATAATTGTCCCCATTTGGAGAAGGCATGTCAACTTTGGGCCGATGATACCCAATGCCAAGGACACACTACACAACCAATGCCACCTCCTCAGCCGCAACCCATGATTTTACAAAATCCTTTACCCAACCAAGGAGTAGTCAGCAATCGAAGGGATCCCCCACAAGGATCTGCTACACCACAACAACAAATCACATATGCTGCAACTGACTACCATCATATAGATTCAGGCACTCACCATTTTCTTATGATGTTGTCAAATGACTACAACCTCCAAACTCGCCAAAACCAATATGGCTCAGCTCCTAAAACAACGTCTATTGATCCATCTAGAACCACTCTCCCAACTGATCAGCCATTACACATACCCAATATTCCAATGGACGGGGTTCCTAAATCCCCTCACTTCCCCCTTAGACGAATCAACAACAATCCTAATGCTCATGCAACATCAAATTATAATATTGTGGAAGACTTAGCCCGGTCCCTAGTTGCTATGTCCACCCTAGAAGTTCTAAAAATTGTCCTACACAAAGGAAATTATTGTTATCTGCCATTGGTGCTATAGACCCCAACAACTCACATATGATGGCTTTTAACTTAGACCAAGCCGAACCATGTTTCCCTTCGAGATTAGCTTTCCAAGTTTATGTATCCATTGGAAACCTTGTCATTCATCGATGCATCATCGATGAAGGTGCCTCCACCTACGTAATGTCAACCTTTGCTTGGAAGAAACTTGGATCCCCCACACTGCAGCCATCAAATACTGCATTACAAGATTACGATGGTCGTTTAACTCAACCACAAGGCCTTTTTGCTAACGCACCTGTGTAGTTAGGTGGAAAAACTGTTCGCATAGACATAGAGGTCATCAATGCCCAACTTGATTACAACCTCCTATTAGGATGAAGTGACATGTACACCATGAAATTTGTCGCTTCTTCCATATTCCGCCTCATGATGTTTCCCCATGAAGGGCGCGTAGTCAAAATCAATCAGATAACATACTATGATCCTAATGCCACTGCTGCACCTAAAAATGTTATACCCATGATTCAACAACCCGTCCAGAGTGCGCATACATCGTTCATCTCCTCGGTCGAACCAGGGATATATTTAGATACTCCCATGACTTCCACTTTTGAATCCATCCCACCCCCTTTGAGGATAACTGAAATATCTAATTTATGCACCCTTTTGCACAACACACAACCACCTACTCAACAACCCCCATTACTTCCACAACAACCTGCAGTACCTAGTCATATCGGAGTCACACCGATACACACGATCTCGTTCTTATTTCCTCCTTCAGGAGTCATCAACACGCCAGTAATGGCTACACTAAATCTCCCAGGTTTAACGTTAGGACTACCTGTGTGGTACCTACCTGTCCCAACCCCACCCCCAACACCAAATGTCGTTTTATAACCGGTACAACCCATCAATACTTCCAACCGTCCACCTCCTAGTGTAGCTATCATTCAAAACCAATTGCGTAAAATAGGGGCCACTGCATCAACATCTAGTAATGCTCCCCCTCAAACCCGCCACAATGGGGGAAAAGGTCCACAAACCTACACCACTAGACCCACAACCTACACCACCCTACGAACTCCCAAGTTGGAGAAAAATCCCCCAAAAATCTGTGCTCCCCCCAAGTTCGCTTTGTGCGATGACATAAGCCATGCTACCCATCAATATCCACAATTATCGGCACTGCAAGAACACATGCAAATGTTGGATGATGACACTAACATTCCAGTTGTCAAACTAGAATTGCCCCCTCATCCTCGTGATAGATCATTGCGTACCAACCACCCTTGTGCGATATGCAGCATCTACGACCATTATTCACATCATTGCCCTGATCTCCCAGATTATAGAGCAACTCTATACAAATGGAATAATGTCGACCTAGAGATATGCCCCCCTCTCATTGAGGAAATATACCCTCCAAATTCTTCCTCCTCAGAAGAAGTCAATACCATTTATATGATTTCATCCACCTACGCACCTCAACCAATTGATTTGATGACACACTACTTCTGTAGCGACGAGGAAATCCTAGAAACACTTACTGCACCTGATTACCCTTGGGATGATATGCACCATCGTTTATACTTCATCCTTGAGGCATCTACCTCCACCACAACAAACCAACTATCTGTTGAATCCAAAGATTTTTTACCAACCAAAGTCGATTGGTTCAAAGATCCAATCCCAGCTCCATATGCCTATGGAGAAGGTAATATGGCCAACATTTCACCTATCATAAAAATTGACATTTCCACCACACCTAGAAAACCTGTACTTATCTCCTTAGGTTCATCATGCACTGAAGAGGAAGTCCAAGCCTATAAGAAACTCTTCCAAGAGTTTCGCAATGTTTTTGCCTGGTCTTACATCGAGATGTCGGGTCTTGATCCCACTATTGTAGAACACCATATAAACACTTGGCACAATGCACCACCTATCTGCCAGAAGCAGTGACCCATCCATCCATCCAAGCTTCCTGCCGTCAAAGCAGAGATTGAAAAACATCGAACAACATGGTTCATTTACCCCATAGCCTACACTACCTGGGTTTCTAACCCGGTACTAGTTAACAAGAAGCAACGCACCATCTGGGTCTGCACTGACTTCCGCGACCGCAACCTAGCTTGCCCCAAAGATAACTTTCCAACATCATTTATCGACCAACTTATCCATGCATGTGCGGGGAATGAGATACTATCTTTCATGGATGGTTTCTCCATGTATAACCAAATTCAAATTCGTAAGGAAGACCAGTACAAATTGCCTTCACAACCCCATGGGGCACTTTTGCTTACCGGGTTATGCCTTTTGGCCTTAAAAATGCTAGATCCACTTTTCAGCAAGCCATGACATGTTATTTCCATGACTTGGTCAACATTATCCTTGTCTACCAAGATTACCTCACAGCTCAATCAAAAAAATGATCCGATCATCTTAATGACCTCTGACAAGTCTTCATACGTTGTCGCAAATACCAAATCCGCTTGAACCCCCTCAGGTGTGTATTTTACGTTCCAGCAGGCCGGCTGTTAGGTTTCATTATCTCACAGAAAGGTATTGCAGTTGATCCATTAAAGGTCCAAGCCATCTTAGACCTCCCATCACCGTATACGCTTCGGCAATTACAATGCCTTGAGGGAAAATCAAATTTCCTTTGTCGTTTTGAACCTAATTACGCCACAATGGTCCATGGTTTCCTTCATTTTCTTTGTATCCACATCCATTTCATGTGGGATGATCAAGCGCAAGGAGCCTTTGATGAGCTAAAGAAAGCTCTCACCAATGCCCCCTTGATCTCCCCTCCGGATTTCTCTAAAGATTTCATTCTTTACATTTCAGCATCCGACTATGCCGTTTCAGGAGTCCTCATTCAAGAAGACACTGTTCGTCAAGAGCATGTCATCTATTATGTGAGCCAAACCTTATGTGTCCCACCACTATGGTACCCGCACGAAGAGAAACAAGCCCTCGTCGTCGTCTTTTCAGTACATAAATTGCGACACTGCATCCTTTTCAGCCATACTACAGTTGTTGCAAATTCCAACCCAATGGTCTATCTCTTGAATCACCGCCTTCTGGAAGGCCCTATTTCCAAATGGGTGATTATCCTACAAGAATACAAACTCACTTTTAAAACCTCGAAGAGAACCAAAGCTTTACGACTTGCTCAACTTATTACGGATCTACCATCCTCATCGTCATCACCAACTGTCAATACTGATCTAACTAACGACCATTTATTCATCATCTAGTCAGATGACCCTTGGTACGGTGACATTTTGGTTTACCTCTGTACACAGAAGTTTCGACCCTATGTCAACCACGATGGACGTCGACGCATCCGCCACCATGCTTCTTGATATCTACTATAGGTGATGTCCTCTATCGATGCGGTGTTGGCACAATCCTACGACGTTGCCTTTCTCGAGAAGAAGCAGAACAAGTACTTAATGGCTATCATAGTGGTGCCTGTGGCAGCCATTTCTCTGGAATGGACACTGCCCAAAAGGTGATCCTCGTAGGTTATTTTTGGCCCTCACTATTTACCGACTGCATCACAGCAGTCAAACATTTCCATAATTGCTAGCTTTTTTCCCCCAAGGAAAGAACCCCCGCCCCCCCACCCACCTTCATCCAGTCGTCACCGTTGGCCCCTTTTGTAAATGGACCATTGACTTCATGGATTGTAATCCTGCATCTACTGGTGGCCATAAACACATCATTGTGGCCATCGATTACTTTACCAAATGGGCATAAGCCATGCCTACTTTTAATTGCAAAGTCGACACTGCAGCCCACTTCTTCTTCAACCATGTTATTACTCATTTTGGAGTACCTAAACAACTCATCTCAGACCATGGTTCTCACTTCGAGGACTCTGTCTGGTGAGAATTGTCAACACTCCTTAAGTTTGAACATCATTTATCTTCTGCCTATTACCCCCAAGGGAATGACCAAGTGGAAGTTGTTAAAAAAATTTTGAAGACCATCCTCCAGCAGCACTGTCGACCGACATAAGTCCAATTGGCATCACATGCTCTTCCCTGCATTATGGGCATACCGCGCATCCACTAAAACCGCCACCGATTTCACCCCCTTCCATTTGGTTCATGGCGTAGAATTGATCCTCCCCATTGAATGTCAGATCACAACGTTACATATCATTGTTGAACTCCGCCCAGATACTTCACCAATTGAAGTGTATTGGAGAAAACTCACTATGGCTTGGGAATACCACAACAGACAGATGACTACCAGAAATCTACTCAATTCTCAAAGCAATGCTATTATAAATGACAATGTTAAGATAATGGAGAAATGTAACCAACCTTGATCCAACGCTTGATGTAGATCCCCGTTGGAGCTTTCAATCCACGCACATCCAAGCACTTGTAATCTGCAAATTAGTCTTGACAGCCAATATCTAACAAGTACATATAATATATAAATGGCATTAACATTATCAATAACAATGGTCCATAATATCATAAGCAAATGTAACCCAATGTATAATAAATGACATTCACACCATGAATGGACGAGAATATGAGTATTTCTAAATTAATGAACAAGAAGAAGTACAAAGTGTTACGATCTCTTGCTGACAACCAATCTGAACCAAGATCTAGATCAATCAACTTGTGCCTCAACCACTTCAATACTCCATGAATGGAAAACTCAAACTAGAAAGGAGTTTGGAAGGTGAACATAAATGGTTCACAACTACAAGGATCATTGAGTGCAGACTCAAAATAGGGAAAAAATCCACTAGAGTTCTCTTACGATTCTCTTCTTCCTCCCGTCCATAAGCCATATGTGGTCAATATATAGTCCTCTCAAAGGTAGGTGAAACGACACATCGAGGCGTTACTCGGGCAGATGGAGAGCCAAAGGTCACCCAATGAACGCTTTTTGGGAGTAAAAAGTAATAAATAGTTGTTTTTTACCATTTTACATGCTACCCGCGGGCTATAGGGATGCAACTCATGGGTACACCTGCTATAAAGATGCAATAGATGGGTAGGAACAAAAATAGGGAAAACTGGTATCACTGAAGGATAAAAATTGATCTGAGTCACTCAAATGGATCCTACAGGCCAAAGAATGTTGATGCTCACAAGGTGGAAGATTTCTGTGTAACATGAAGAACACTTACTTATTTTGGAGCAAGCCGATGAAAATCGCCGCACAGCTCTCCAAACCATCCAAGCCGCCAAGAACCAATCCAAACTCAATTACGGCAAACATGTTCACCCACCAACATTTAGTGAAGGATATCTGGTACTCGTTTACGATCAAGCCCATGACAAAGCGGGCAAAGGAAAATTTCAAACCATGTGGCAAGGCCCATACATCATAGATACTTTCCTTGGACATGGGGCATACACCCTCACCGACTTAGAGGGTAACCTCATGCGCAACCCTCGAAACGGGTTGTACCTCAAACACTTTTACCAATAAAAATATCTTGGACACCACAGTCCACATTGTACAGTCTTCATTCTTTTTTCATGTCAACTTCCCAAAATCTTACATTGTGTTTTTCTGCATGACCACAGATGGATCCTGTTCCACTCTACTATGTCGTCTTTGCTGACGGTGCAAGTCGCTGCTCTCCGAATCTCACCTCTGCAACTTGGGTACTCTATTCCCCCTCACATGAGTTGATCCACCTCGACAAAATGTGCATAGGTGTTGCAACAAACAATCAGGCTGAATACGACGCTATGACCAGTGTCTTGACCACTCCTCTCCAAATGGGCATAAGTCACCTTAGTGTCTTCCTTAACTCCTAGATTCTTGTTGTGAAAATTTTCACAGCAGATCTAAGAGATGATGTATACCTCACAAGCAAGAATTTAGGAATAAGATTAAGAGTGGTCAATGTAGTAAGATGAGCAACATAATAATAATACAGTAGAACTCGGATAGAATCAAAAATACTTAACACGCACTAATTAATTAATCACAATATCGACAAATAAGTAGTACAATGCATGAGGATTTGAATTCCAATGTGGAAATTCAAATTAGCCTTCATGGAGTGATCAAAAGATCACTGGAATGTCATCAAAGCACAACTAGAAGTCTATCTCATCATCGGCGGAGTCATCAATGCACAAGTAACTGTCAACAGTCAGTCAAACTCAGTCTAACTGAGTGTGGTAGGTGTAACTGAGTGTAACTGGCACAAGGAGACACTAACTGAATGAAGGAGGATCAGTGGAGGGCACATGAGGAGCTAACTGAAGTCAAAATGAGCAGTCTAGTCACACTGGAGGTCCATCGGAGTGGTAAGGTCAGTTAAGAGTGAGTCAAGCCTAAAATCAAGGAGAGAAATCAGTTAACTGAAGACAACTGGACTGGTAGGTGAAGAAGGTTTCCTTTGCCAAGTGGATGGTGTGATGTGGGCGCATCACTGGCTAGGAGGGCTCAATCTGACTGGAAATAAGCTCCTGAATGCTAGAAGACTAGGGACTATGTGCTGGAGGTATCAACCGGATGACTGGGCAGTAGGCGGATGTATGCAATGCATGTTGCATTGCATGCAAGATTGAAAATGCAAAGGATGAAAATGTTGGTAGGACTAGGATGGAGTATAGTAATATCCTAACACCCCCCCTTAATCCATCCTGGGCCCTAGAAACTAAGACCAAAGGTCACCTAATACAATGAATAATAATAGTCAATAAACCAGGGAAATGGGGAAAACCTCATGGGAAAAATACCTCCCCTCAAAATAGAGCTCCAAACTCAAGCAAGTGTGATGCTTGGTCATATGTATGGAGGTATATTCTTCTTGGGAAGAAGTGGTTCATTCTCAAAAAGCATGTGCTTGTACTTGCTCTTCAGATCGAATGTGATGAGAAGAAATCCAAAAATATGAGGATGATCCTTTAACCTGTGATTCGAATCAGTTGAGGTAGGATAAAAAACATGAATGTGTAGATAGTCTTTTGTCTTCTCCTTCGAATGATCATGGGTGAGATTATGCTCAAAAGAACCATCAAATAAGAGTAAATGTTTTGAATCCAAATCAGATCCAAGACTTAAAGAATGGTTTCTTAAGATATCCTTTGAACCATTTGAGGTGAGATTTAAACCATTGAATGCATGAGAAATTATCCCAAGCGAATGGAAATGGCCATCAAATATCAACGTTTGCTTGGAATCCAAATTAGATCCAAGACTTGAATCATGGTTTCTTGAGATCTCCTGTGAACCATTAGAGGTGAGATCAAAACCAGTAAATGCATGAGAAATTACCCCAGTGAATGGCAATGGCAATAATATTCAATAACCTTCTGAAAGCATGAAATAAAGATCATATAGTAGTACATAAGAGGTGAGTGATCAAGGAGAGCGAATGTATTACCTCCAATGGCTGATTTTACCTTCGAAACATTCAATAGATCATGATGCAAACCAACAAACTCTGGTGCAAGAGAGGATTTAGGACGTTCTGTGATTTCTACAGTGTGAGCTGGTATAGAATTCGAAATAGAAGAAATTTGGAGCATGAGTGTAGATTCTGCAAGTTCTTCTTCTTTTTGGACAACTTCAATATGATATATGTTTGATATGGGTTCATGGTCAATGAGATCATCAAGGAGGGAGAATGCATCACTTTGCTTGATCTCGAAAGGGTTTGGAGTGATCCCTTCATTCTGTCTGCCAAATATTTCATCCAAGTGGGCCCATAGCTCTTTTGGATATTTAACATATTCAACATCAAGGGAAAGAAATATCATGGATTGAGACATAGCATACATCATGGATGCAATATCTCTTCCACCTTTATCTAACCAGTCATCCTCTTCTTCAGAGAATTTGTATTGGATAAAACTCACTATGGCTTGGGAATACCACAACAGACAGATGACTACCATAAATCAACTCAATTCTCAAAACAATGCTATTATAAATGACAATGTTAAGATAATGGAGAAATGTAACCAACCTCTATCCAAACGTTTGATATAGATCCCTGTTGGAGCTTTCAATCCATGCACTTGAAATCTGAAAATTAGTCTTGACAGCCAATATCCAACAAGTACATATAATATATGAATGGCATTAACATTATCAATAACAATGGTCCATAATATCACAAGCAAATGTAACCCAATGTATAATAAACAACATTCACACCATGAATGGACAAGAATATGAGTATTTCTATTAATGAACAAGAAGAAGTACAAAGTGATACGACCATTTGCCGGCAACCAAGATCTAGATCAATCCACTTGTGCCTCCACCACTTCAATCCTCCATGAATGGCAAACTCAAACTAGAAAGGAGTTTGGAAGGTGAACATAAAGGGTTCACAAACACAAGGATCAATGAGTGCAGACTCAAGATAGGGAAAAAATCAACTAGAGTTCTCTTGCTATTCTCTTCTTCCTCCCGTCCATAAGCCATATGTGCTCAATATATAGTCCTCTCAAAGGTAGGTGAAAGGACACATCGAGGCGTTACTCAAGCATATGGAGAGCCAAAGGTCACCCAATGACGGCTTTTTGGGAGTAAAAAGTAATTAATAGTGGTTTTTACCATTTTACTTGATACCTGCGGGTTATAGTGACGCAACTCGCGGGTATGCCTGCTATAAGGATGAAACATGTGGGTAGGAATAAAAATAGGGCAAAGTAGTATCACTGAAGGATATAAATGGATCTAAGTCACTGAAATGGATCCTATAGGCCAAAGAATGTTGATGCTCACAGGGTGGAAGATTACGATGTAACAGATGCCCCCGAATGTGTGAGGTCATAGACTGATGCTACGATGGCCGAAATACATTATAAAACTTAGAAGTGGAGTGATGGAGACATAAGTGGAAAGAGCAGCTCACTCGTCATAATACAATAGTAACTTTGAATACATGCCAGTATAGTACAACAATCTGATACAATGGCCATGAATAGGCAGCATAATAGATACATGTCATAAGTGATCATAGCCATGATCCCTCTACAGTAAGATATGGTCCTCTGCTGAAAAGAAAACTACTAGTGCAAAACTGGAGCTACAAACTACTGAAATTTGAGAGGTGATATCTCAAATGTAAAGTCAAAGTCATATGTAGCATACTGAATGCCACAATCGCCTCGGGTCTTCTACACAAGTATTCGATGGTGCAAGTCCCATCAAGTGAATAAAGGAGTTCGGGTTGAACCTGATGAGACATCGTCTAATTACCGGTCAATGATGTATACCGTTAACAGACACAAGATGACCCACCAATAATGAAAATGGGCATCAAGGCACAAAGCACAATCATTAGAGTGTGAATAAATGGGTTGAAGTCGAACACTAAGATGAATCCATCGATCAGGGGACATTGATGTATTCCCAAAACTGTCGATGGCGAGAGAAATTGCCACTAATGACTGCAAGCCTCAAGATACTCAACTGAACTCTAAGCCTCATGTTCCGGAATAAATGAGTTGAAGTATATGGAATGAGACTCGCTGGAAGGAGGGTATTAAGGCATCCCCCATCAACCAGCAGGAGGTACCAGCAATGCTGAAAGATTTGGAAGATCTCAGGTGAAACAGACTGACTCAATAAGGATGGCCGACATGCAATAGTCAAGAGATCTGAGGAGTGGTCGACATTGGTTAAAGGACTTCCTTTGAACAAGAGCATGAGCAGATGGATAGACTCAGGCAGCATAGACTTGACATAAACTGTGCAATGTAGGAGGCATTACATTACATAGGGCTCCATAATGACTGGAAGCTTAACCAATCAATGGAGAAAACTTAGAAACAAGTACAGCTCCTAAGGCCCAACTATATTCCCGACTCATAATGTATGGAGTGGAATGAATGCTCTTTTCAAAGGCAACACAACATCTGCCAATAAGAAATAGTGACCATAATCCCGTCCGAATTTTTGGAATATTTGATTTTTTTGGTCTTTTTCATATTTGGGAAAAGCTTGAAAAAGAATAAAATTGCTTATAGTACAACAAGTGAGGGAACGAGTGTCAAATATCTAGAAGACTAGTCCCAAGCAGTGGAACATACCTTTGCTCAATGCAAGGAAGTGCATGCTCGATGTGGACACTCGCGGGTATGTTCCCTCAGGGTAAAAAGGTCATCAAATTGTGAATGGAAAATATAAGCTCTGCAGGGCTCGACAGGGGAAAAGTGCTCAGGCACCAGGCTAACAATTGAGTAAGAGGGAGCCGGCACAAGGCTTAAGTAGGAAGCAGGATGATGCAATGCAATCGCAACATGATATAACTGATCAGAGACCTTAAGGGAGATGGCCAGCATAATAAAAAGTGGAGTATGAGTCTTTATCGCAATGTCATCGTGTGACTACAAAGGACTCTCATTCCTAAGGACAAACAACGGCATGGGCACTAGAATGCATAAAGGGGTTCTAACTAGGGTACCCATGTTCGGAAAATCCCTACTGCCACATAACAACACTTCTATAGCAGTGTGAAGGTTCCGTGTCAGTTACGAAGTGGGGTCGCACCTAGGGTTTATGAAAATGGTCAGAAGGTCAAATGCATAATGTATGCGAAAATGGCATCTAACCTATATGCAAGGTGTGAAACGTACCTGTCGTAGGTGTGAAATGGTTCAGAACAACTTTCTCCAAGGAAATATGTTTAAAAAACACTACTCCATGACATGATATTCATTCATAACGGCTCAAAATGGGAAAAAATATAGAGAAGTGGGTCCAGAAAATTATAAATAGTAATAAAATTTTCCAAATTACAATTCATTTGCACTATTCGCCAATTTGGAGTTATTTGGTTAGTTTTCACTTGAAACTTCAATTGCCGATCGTGGGAGCTACAAGTGACCATTCAAAGAACCGTCCAAAGCAGGTTGGTGGTTACATCAATACCTTTCATTTTAATGTTTTTATTTCAGTTTTGGTCGGTGGGATTTTTTGTTTTTCCAAGCCCTAGATGGCTTGGGCACTACCCGCGGGCTATAACTATGTGGGTCACGGGTAGGGCATGAAATGCACAGTCGAAAAATAGACTGCTCGCGGGTACCTTCCACTGTATACAAATTTTCCTGTGGGTACAACCATGAAGAAATTTTTAATCATGAAATTGACCAAAATTTACTTGTTTTGCACTCCAAGATGGTTCTAGAGTGGAGCGAAAGAGAGCATGACCAGGTTGATGAGGCCGTGCGCAATTATTTGCAAGCACAACAAGCATTGCAAGCATGTGGTTTGTATAAGTACTAGAGTTTAACGGGGTTAAGGGCCCAAAACCTATTACTCCATCATCTGATAGACTACTGGGACGTGGATGCTCAACACTTCATCCTCAATGGGAAAACTCTTACACTGGAAGTAGAGGATATCTATTTCATTGTTGGTTTGTCCCGTAGAGGGGAGGTGGCTAGTCTTCAGTCTCGGACCGTGGGTGGTGGGATCACTGTTCAGGACTACATAGCGCGGTATTGTCCCGCAAAAACACGAGCGGTGGGAAGCCAAGTGCCCATCAACGTCATAGTAGATCTGAGCACAAAGATCATTGTGGCTACCCTGATGTGGATCACTGGATCCAAAGTACTACACTAGGAATCCAGGCCGGTGATGTTCTATGCATCACAATGCATGCAACCTACGATATTGGACTGGTGTACTACTCTGCTGGTGTCTATGAAGACACAATTGACGGAATGCAAAGAGGGGAAGGCCAAAAACTTTGGGTATGGTAGCATTCTATGCAGCTTCTTCTTTGAGAGGGTTCCGGGGCTTATCCCGAGGGTGGATGTCCCTCCTCACATTCTCCGTGATCCAGCCCTAAGCCGATGGGCTAAGATCCTGACACGACAGGGTGGTGGCCATCTAGCGTCACCATATACTGAGGAGTTCTTCCACTGGTGGAACTGGAAGGTGATCGCTATAGAAGAATATACCTATGCGGGGATAGAATTTAGACAGGACCGCGACATGACGCTCCCACCAGGCTAGCTTTCAGAGACATCAGTGAGTACTCTTTTGGTTTTGTGTTTATTAAATTTTTATGGATTTTTTTATTATTGTCGAAATGCAAAAAATATTTTTGGTGGTAGTGTCATGTGCTAATGGGTGACTGTTTGCTCACAGACAAAGGCCCAGTGAGACCCGAGGGCTTCCCGAAACATGGTCGTCGGGGTAGATATGATGTGGCAGTAGATGCTGCAGTAGGGCGCACAGTTCAGACATTGCGGCGCAACATATCATGGATGGTTTCCTGAGTACCACAGGTAGAGGTAGCCCGACTACTTGAGGCCATGTAATGCCAGGTAGTGGGTGTTCCTGGTGATTGGGTGCGGCTACTACAGTCGGTGGCCAATGTAGTACAGTACTTCTATGAGACACATCCTGTCGAGGCGGCAGCTAAGCCTCCTCGGAGGGAATAGATATCCCAAGGTCACATTTTTTTGTATCGATATGTATATTTTTTAGGGTTATGGGATCCAGTTTTGTATGACACTACCATTTTCGGACATATTTATATATATATACAACTTTGGTTCTCGGTTCTACTACATGTGTGTATGTACAAATGAATGAATGTCTTTGTATTTATGTGCTTCATGATGAATGTGACAAATTCCAATCTAATACATAGTTAGCGTATGCATCAGATATTTAATTAAGACTTCTCGGAATATGAATATATGTAATTGAAACAAAATGTCTCTCCAAGTGTCGTACCTTAAGGAATATTCGTAGTAACATAGGGTCTCGTACACCGTACTACCCATTCAGCTGAGACACAACTAGTTGTGAATCTAGGTGGACTTCTAAAGACTGGATGTCATGTGAAGTAGCATCCTGAAGTAGCTCAATAATGACACTATACTCAACCACATTATTAGATGTAGGACCGAGACAAGCACCTCCTGAGGACATAACTAGGTGGTCAGGTGAGAAGATAACCCAGGCAGCAGAAGCAAGCTGCTACATATGTCGGCTAGCACCATCCACGAAACCTAAGAATGTAGGAGATCTCGTTGACATATGTCAATCAAACAGAGGTTAATCAGTAGACCCGATATCCAAAACGACAAGCTAAACTATGTATAGAAAAACTATACAATAGTGTACAAAATTATCAGCCTGAACCAACAGTTCAAGCGTAATACCGCTTGAGGTAGAGCCCATTTCCAGGCTCCTTCAAGGAAATGCCCTCATAGTCTTCTAACTCATAGGATCCTTTTTCGATGACATGCCTCACAATGTAGGGACCATGCCACATGAGATTGAATTTGCCTCCCCCTAGGGGTTCTTTAGCTAGGTCATACAAGAGTACCAAGTCACCTTCAACATATTGTGGGGGACGGACAGACCTATCATATTGAACCTTGACACGATGCTTGTTAACATCAATAGCCACAGTAGCATCTCGACGGTGCTCGTCATGTTGCTCGAGGTGTACTAAACGTTCCTCAATCTCTATCGTATCAGGGAGGAGGTCTATGGCTAGCTTGAGTGAAGCGATATCGCATTCAATCGGTAAAAGTGACTCCACACCATGAACTAACTGGAATGGTGAGAACACGGTGGCAGTCTTAACAACGGTTCGATATGCCCACAAAGCAGGATATAACATGATATGCCAATTGGTATTGCTTTGTTGGATGGTACATTGGAGAATGGTCTTCAACGACTTATTTACTGCTTCAACCTGACCACTCGCTTGAGGATAGTAGGAAGACGAGTGTTCCTAGAGAAACCCAAGCTTGAGAGACAAATCCTCCATCATCTTGTTTTGAAAGTGATTTCCATGGTCAGTGAGAATCTCTTTCGGGATACCGAACCGAGTGATAATCTGGTTGAATATGAAATGGGCTACAGTAGCACCGTCGGCTTTTACAGTAGGCATGGCCTCAGCCCACTTGGAAAAATAATCCACGACCATGATAATATGGTGATGCCCCCAGCTGAAGCTGGTTTGCAATCCATGAAATCTACCCCCCACTTGGTGAAGGGATCGACAGTGACGACCAGATGGAGGGGCGCTGGGTGAAAGTGTATGTTCCAAGAAAACACCTGGCAAGGGTGACATCTCTTCACAGCGTTAATACAATCTTTAAAGATAGTAGGCCAAAAATAACAGACTCGCATGATAAGCTGGCCTATAGAAAGCCCGGATAAGTGACCGCCACACACCCCCACATGAAAATCATTAAGTACCCATTCCGCTTCTTTGTCAGTCAAGAAACGATGGAGAATGGAATCCTTTCCTCGGGGATACAAAGTGTCATGGACGATAGTACAATATTTAGCGTGATGTCTCACACGTCGTTGCTCATCTCGTGAATAATGCGGAGGAAATTTCAAAGTTTGGAGATATACAATTACATCCCCATACCAAGTGTCTTCATATGAGATAAGAAATAAGTGTTCATCCACAAAGGAATCTTCATGAATGACATCCTTATCAAGTCATGGAAGGTCCGACATAAACTCAGCGAATACCAAATATTTCATTGATTTTCCGAAGCAAGATTAAGATCAAATTCCTGAAGGATTACAATCCATTTATTATACTTACCCCCGATAAGGCGTCGTGATAACACGAACTGAAATGGATTGATGTGAGCTACAACAATGGATCTTCGAAGCAAAATGTAATGTCGTAACCGCTGGACTGCGTGGACAGTGACAAGTGCCAGCTTTTCTATGTCGGTGTACCTTAGCTCAACGTCTACTAACTTTCGACTAAGAGAATAGATAACATGCTCGACGAGCGCATCATCTACCTGAACCAAGACCATGCCAATAGTATCCTGAGACTTGGCCACATAAACAATGAAATCTCATGTAAATTCTGGAAGACTAAGCACAGGGACTGATACCAAAGCTTTCTTAAGGGAGTTGAAAGACTGCTGGGATCACTCATCCCAGATAAAAGGTGTGTCTTTCTTCAATAAGCATGCGAAACCTTTAGTAATATTAGCATAGTTAGCTATAAACCGACGAAAAAAAGTTGCTCTCCCTTGGAGGCTCTGAAGTTGTAAAAACTTACGCGGAGGAGGAAACTGAAGTATTGCCTCAACTTTGAGAGGATCGACTCTAATACCCTCTCTCAAAACCATGAATCCTAGAAGGTGACTAGTCCTAACAGCGAAGATGCATTTGTTTGGATTCAATCGAATTTTGTAGTGGATACATCGTTTGAGAATCATACAGAGGTGCTTGGGGTGGTCCACACTCTTGCAACAATGGCCAGCAAGATCATCCAAGAAAAATTCCATAATCATCTTAAGATCATGAAAGGCATAGGTCATGGCTCACTGAAAAGTAGCTCCGACGTTTTTAAGGCCGAAGGGCATTTTTCGATATGCAAATGTTCCCCATGGACAAATAAATGCCGTCTTATGTTGGTCCATGGGTTTGATTTGAATCTGATTATAACTTGAGAATCCGTCCATGAATGAAAAAATCTCACTCCCCGCACAAGCATCCAATATTTGATCAATGAATGGCGTGGGGAAGTTGTCTTCCGGACATGCATGGTTTAAATCTCTGAAATTAGTGCATACACGGATCGTTCCATGCTTCTTATCCACGGGAATGGGGTTTGACACCCATTCGGTAAGGGGAACGGGGTAGATTAAACCAACTTTGAGCAGTTTCTCCACCTTTTCCTTAATAACAGCTGCCTTCCTAGGGTTCACAGCATGTAAGCGTTGTCGAATCAGTTTAGCATCAAGATACATTCTAATCTCATGCTCAACAATGCGGGGGTCTATTCTTGGCATTTCCTCATATGACTAGGCGAAAGCTCCTCGTAGTTCTGTAAACAAGTCAGTGTAAATAGCGATCTCCTTAGGAGTGCAATTGGCACCGACATAAATGTTCTCTTTCTTTCTTGGAGTGAGAGATGTTGATTGAAGTGGCTGGGGAAATATTTGCCATATTCCCCTCCACAAAAACATCATGCGACTCTGAAAGAGCCACAGGGTGACCAACCATCTCAGCTATAGTCATCCTAAACTCCTCTTTCTCAACAAGCTCGAGGTTGGGCAGGAAATAAGAGCGATGGTGCATATCTTCCCAAGGCCTCTCACTACCACACATGGCCTCGAGGATAGCTTCATCAGATGGTAAAGTATCATCAAGGAAATCGTGGGAACAAGATGAGTTGATTGCCCAAAATGGCAGCGTAACGAGATCTTCTTCAACTAGCCGTGAAGAAGAGAAATCTGGATCTGCAGTGGTTTATTGGATATGATCGTAAGTGAGCTCCACTACAAATAAAGGCATAGGCATCCCAACATGTGCAATGTCTCCGAACGTGGAACTTGTGTATGGTAAGGTCTACGGATCATCTAAATAGGAGGTTTGGAATAACATATTATTCGAAGGAGGAGATGCATTGTCAGTAATGGTTCCAATACAATTCACAGGTGAAGAAAGATTATAAGTTCCCATCAATGAGGGGTACATTCCAACACCTATGTTCCCAGTTGTCGGCTGAGAATCAGAAACTTGCAAGACTACAGATCCCGTGGATGCTGCGGAAGGAGTGCCAACAAAATCCAGCTGATCGATTGTCACAATCTTTCCTTCATGAGGAAAGCAGATAAATCTAAACACAGTAGATGCAACAACCTTCATAGCGTACATCCAGTTCTAACCTAGTAAAAGGTTGTATTCGATGGGCGCATCAAGCACTTCGACTTCAATAGGAACGGACTTACCTCCCAAGGAGACAACAAGGGAAAGGATAATTCCATGCGGCATAAAAGATCTAGTGTCGAATGCAGTGAGTGTAGTTCTAGATGCGAGTAGAGGAGGAGAGCGAAGAGATTTCCAACAAGCTAACGACATTACTGACGAGGAGGCACCTTCATCAACCATAGTACGTTTGATAAAGCTCTTAAGGAAAACCACCTGGATTTGAAAAGCCACGTGGTAAGGCAAGCGAGGCTAGACATCAGTAGTATAGAAGTTGATAACAATAGGATTTCCCCCATCTTGAACTCCTAACGCACTCAAAAGGGCATGCTTCTGAGAAGGGAAGGCTTGCAAAACCTCAAGAACCGACATGGCACACAGAGTTTGGCCCAAATATTCTACGATGCAGTAGTTCTGGGTGGCTCGAGCATTGGGATTATGTGTGTAGCGCTTGAGAACACCTTTCGGTATCCGCGGCATAACGAAGGGCTTCTCGATATGAAAGGAATTGTTAGGAGGAGGGGGAGGCTCATTCCCCAAATTAGGTTGTGGTGCACCATAATCGTGCTGACGAGTAGCAACACAAACCTCCAACTGAACCATATTCACACATCCATAACCACTAGTATTGGAAGAAGCCGTTGCCATTTCATTAGTACCATAACCAGTGGTAGGAGCATGCGAAGCCATTTTTTGATGATGAGGAATGGGATCCTTCAACACAGCTGGGCTCTGTGCCAAATGCTTCGATGCTTCTTCAATACGAGCACATAAGTGAGTAAGATGATCCTCCCCACAAATCTTGCAAGGAAATTTCACCTTATGCCTAGGTTTACAATCATCGCTAGCATTACCGCCTTCCCAAGGAGGGTTGGCATTCTCTTTAGGAGGAATATTATGATTTGTATTGTTATTACTTCCATTGTTTCCACCCCTACGATTATTTCTCCCCTTTTTCTTGCCACTAGGTTGTTGGTTACTCAAAGGCTTCGTTGATTGCACATTGTGTACATCAGACGACGGAGTCGAAGTGGACAAGGTGTGAACCTGTCCGAGAGTAGACTGGTTTAGCGACAAATTTTGCATTTGATTAGCTACCAAGTCTACAGGGCGAGTGCATGCAGACCCCACGATGCCATCGTCATGTGGTCTAGGAACTGACGTAAGCTCATGTCTTGTTCTCGGTGCATCAGGATGTTTTGTTCTCGGTGCATCGGGAATAATGTCATACAAAATGCCAGACTGAGAGTAAAGTAGATCTAACTACTGGACTTTCAAGATAGCTTGTTCCTCAGCGACAATGCCGAACATCGAAACATCCTTAGCAATGTATGGGAGTAGAGACTTGAGGAACCATTCCAACAGGATCTTTGGAGGATTGTTGGCTTTAACTAATCTCTTCCGTCGATGCCACTCTTGAACGTGGTCAGAAATTTGTGTGGCCTTATTCTGACGGAAGGTGGACAACAACTCAGTACTAGTATCATAGCGAACAGGTAACTGGAAATGGTCTAAGCAAACCAAAGCAATCTCGTTGAATCCCCTATAGGTGTTCCCAGGCAACTCTACATACCACTATGTGGCTGCCCCCATGAGGGTGCGTTGAAATAGTCTTAATCTAATGGTATCATGATTCAAAGAGTTGGAGGAGCACCAAAGTTGAAACATCGTGACATGATCTCCTGGGTCCTCACCACCTTTCCCCTCAAACTTCGGAATGTCCGAAGGGAGCTTGGTAGGGACCGGGGGCCAAGTAGGGTCATGACACACTGAATCATTCGTGAGCTTCGAAAGATCCAGGAGATTCAAGCATGCAAGGAACGGGAGCTGAGGATGGAAAGCTTGATTATAAGCCCCCATAAAAGGTTGGTTAAACGGAAACTATGTTATAAGATGGACCAAGAGCTTGACCGTGAGGATTAAACTTCTGATAATGAGGACCTATTGGAGCATAAGCTTTCCCATGGTCATAAGATTGATAACCTCCTCCTGCCTAACCCATTTAAGAGTAAGCAGGTATATGTGTGTTTTGGGCACCATATTGGGATGTTGGGTGATACTGGTGGCCAACACCGACTGTGTTGTAGTAAGGGTTGCCACCATGAGTATGGGGCATATATGCACTATTCATAGTGGGAACCGTGTTGTAATGACCGTAATGGTATGGTATGTTCCCACCCCCCAGCATTAGGATTAGTTTGAGCAGTCGCATGGTGACCAGAAGCATGAGAAGCATTCCTAACTCCAATGTTGGTGTGACTAGTAGCAAGAGTGGTGGTGTGATGTCCATGTGTAAGGGAAATATTCCCACCCCCTATATTAGCATTACTAGTGGTGGCAGTGGACGCAAAAGTATGCAGTATGTGTCCACCCCCGTGTTTGGGAGGAACATAATCATTCGAAAAAGTAGTCCTGGGTCAACGAGTAGCAACATGTGTGTTAGGTTGTGGATGGTGAGTCGTATTCTGAACAACATTACGATTAGGTTGGGTATTCCCAGGAGGTGGTCGTGTTCCAATATTAGCATTGTTAGGAATCTGACCAGTCCCCATACTATGTGAGTGGGTGGACAACGTAGTTCCCCCAGCGAGGCTAGTGCCCCCAGTGGGTATAGTATGGCTAACACTTTGACTAGTTCCAGCATGAATACCAACTGTAGTGGAAGGTTCGACAATACTATGACAAGGCATACCAAAAGAGAGTGCGGTGGGGTTGATCGTAGTGTCATCATGTGACTCAGGCATCCCATATCTATAGCTGCGTGGAAACAAAGGGACGAATGACTCATCCTGTTCTTCGTCCTCAGGTAAGTCAGGCATTACGTAAATATAATTATCCAGATTCAACGGATCAAATGGATCTCTATTAAGTGGATTAGGACAAATAGACCTAGGTTGAGTCTCAGGTGGATCACCTCCCCACTCCTCATGAGGATTATGGGGATCGAAAGTATGTTTAACTCTACCCAAGGTTTTTCCTCAGTATCGAGATGTGTTGCAATCATGACGTCCAAGACGTAAGTCATGTAAGAATCCGAAGACTCAGAGGGAGCCTTCCGGCATCCTCTAGCAACATGGAGTGAAAGCTCAGCTGGCTTTAAACCAGCCAACCGACGGGACCAGCGGAGCGTAGGGCTCCATGCCATGATACCTCTAGAGAAAATATATAATCAAAACATCCCCTAAAGGCCAACTATCGATAAACAACAGTAAATAAAAAACACACTCCTAGAGAAACTATAGCCAAGAGTAGACAAATAGAGTGGCTAAATGAGCTCCCGACACTAGAGCCGGTATGTCTCACTTAGGACAGGCTTGAGACTCCCAAACTATAGCTGGAGGTAACAAAATCAGTTGTAGAGACACCCAGGCTTCACTGCGTGTATAGGGTCAAGTCCACTGCACAAACACAACTGTGCTGTCCAATCCCTATTTGACTCAGGACACAAACAGCATAACCACTGCAAGTACCCTGTGTGATACCTAGGTAAGGAAACTATGGTCACCGCAATATAACCATTCTCAGGGGGACAGTTGTAGGTGGGACCCATCATATGGGCAGGGTAGCTAAGCCCGGAGCACAAGAGGACGAACCTTCGGTACCCCCAGATACGAACAAATCCTGGATATATCTCCCACATTCAGCCGGTATCAGAAGGATATCTCCTCAACCAACCTCTTGTGACCTCGTGCTTAGCTCTTGATTGAGTAGAGCTTCCTAAGAACATCGATCTATTCCATGGACTCCTCCACTCCCTGGTCAGACACATAATGTTTCGTTTAGTAGTCTTGGATTGTTAACTCACAATGATCTATTCCAAGACTCTAAACCTATACTAGCTGGTGTACCCTATAAATAAAATCAGTCTAATCAATTTTAATATCAAGCATTAATTTTAGTGGTTGTGGTTACTCAAGGGATATGATCATGAAACTAGTGATGTGTAGACTCAATAGTATGCAAAATCGTCCAATCCTAGACTCATCTATCCAATAAAACAATGTTCGTATATGCACAATCAAACAACAATTCCGAAATAAAGATGCAATCTTTTATCTTTTCAATGCACAAGAAGAACCTAGATGAAGGGAACAAGCACTCAATGCAAGATGCAGTACATGAAAGTAAAATATTTTTGTATTTTCGCTTATAGACAAGAAGGAAAATGCAAAAAACTAGATGTATATTTTTGTATTTTTTCAATATAAATGGAATGAAAAAATGCGAGCAAAATCCTACTATTCATTCACTGAAGTGCCGAGAAGATCACTAAGATAACCAAGTAGATCCTAAACAACAAGACTCAGCCAAACGAATGAGCTCAAAAGGAAAAAACCAAGAGGCTAAATCCAAAGATTGGTAAAAAACCAAGAAGGCTCAACCAAGAGAAATGAAGAGTTCTGGTCACAACCAAGGCATGAAACAGTCAAGAAAGAGGCCAACAAAGACTCAGGAACAACCAAAGCCAACCCAACAACAACCAATAGCCATAAACCAACAAAATCCATACTTACATGCTACTATCGAAGGAATACTTGCGGTTACCCGCGAGCAATAGAGTAAATAGAGGCGAGTAGATGCGGGCAGAACTAAGCTAGCCCGTGGGTGAGGAAAGGCAAATGGTCAAATAAAGAGTCCAAAGGCTCAGAAAAAAGCAAGTTTTCTATGCTATCTCTTAATGGTCAATCAGTGACACAGAGCTTCGATAAACAACAACTCTAATTAAGAACTAATGCTCAAAAAATTTCCCAAACATGGATGTTTTCCCCAGCGGAGTCGCCATTTCTGTATTGGAGAAAACTCACTATGGATTGGGAATACCACAACAGATAGATGACTACCAGAAATCAACTCAATTCTAAAAACAATGCTATTTTAAATTACAATGTTAATATAGTGGAGAAATGTAACCAACCTCGATCCAAACGTTTGATGTAGATCCCTGTTGGAGCTTTCAATCCATGCACTTGAAATCTGCAAATTAGTCTTGACATCCAATATCCAACAAATACATATAATATATGAATGGCATTAAAATTATCAATAACAATGGTCCATAATATCACAAGCAAATGTAACCCAATGTATAATAAACAACATCCACACCATGAATGGATGAGAATATGCATATTTATATTAACGAACAAGAAGAAGTACAAAGTGATACGACCTCTTGCCGGCAACCAATCTGAACCAAGATCTAGATCAATCCACTTGTGCCTCCACCACTTCAATCCTCCATGAATGGCAAACTCAAACTAGAAAGGAGTTTGGAAGGTGAAGATAAAGGGTTCACAACTACAAGGATCAATGAGTGCAGACTCAAGATAGGGAAAAAATCCACTAGAGTTCTCTTGCTATTCTCTTCTTCCTCCCATTCATAAGCCATATGTGCTCAATATATAGTCCTCTCAAAGGTAGGTGAAAGGACACATCGAGGCATTACTCGGGCAGATGGAGAGCCAAAGGTCACCCAATGACTGTTTTTGGGAGTAAAAAGTAATTAATAGTGGTTTTTACCATTTTACTGGATACCCGTGGGCTTTAGTGATGCAAGTCACGGGTATGCCTGCTATAAGGATGCAACAGGAGGGTAGGAATAAAAATAGGGAAAACTAGTATCACTGAAGGATATAAATGGATCTGAGTCACTGAAATGGATCCTATAGGCCAAAAAATGCTGATGCTCACAAGGTGGAAGATTACGATGTAACAGATGACCCCTAATGTGTGAGGTCATAGACTGATGCTATGCATGGCCAAAATACATTATAAAACTCAGAAGTTGAGTGATGGAGACACAAGTGGAAAGAGCAGCTCACTCATCATAATACAATAGCATCTCTAAATACATGCCTGTATAGTACAACAATCTGATACAATGGCCATGAATAGGCAGTATAATAGATACATTTCATAAGTGATCATAGCCATGATCCCTCTATAGCAACATATGGTCTTCTGCTAAAAAGAAGACAACTAGTGAAAAACTGGAGGTACAAACTGCTGAAATCTGAGAGGTGATATCTCAGATGTAAAGTCAAATTCGTATGTAGCATACTGAATGCTACAATCGCCTAGGATCTTCTACACAAGTCTTCGATGGTGCAAGTCCCATCAAGTGAATAAAGGAGTTGGGGTCGAACCTGATGAGACATCATCTGATTACCGGTCAACGATGTATACCATTAACAGACACGAGATGACCCACCAATAATGAAAATGGGCATCAAGGCACAGAGCACAATCATCAAAGTGTGAATAAATGGGTTGAAGTCGAACACTAAGCTTAATCCATCGATCAGGGGACATTGATGTATTCCCAAAACTGTTGATGGAAAGAGAACCTCCCACTAATGACTGCAAGCCTCAAGGTACTCAACTGAATAAATGAGTTGAAGTTGACGGAATGAGACACGTTGGAAGGAGGGTATTAAGGCATCCCCCATCAACCAGTACGAGGTACCAGCAATGCTAAAAGATTTGGAAGATCTCAGCTGAAACGGACTAACTCAATAAGGATGGCCAACATGCAATAGTCAAGAGATCTGAGGAGTGGATGACACTGGTTCCAGGACTTCGTTTGAACAAGAGCATGAGTAGATGGATAGACTCCGGAAACATAGAATTGACATAAACTGTGCAATGCAGGAGGCATTAAAGAGGGCTCCATAATGACTGGAAGCTTAACCAATCGGTGGAGAAAACTTAGAAACAAGTACAGCTCCTAAGGCCCAACTATACTCCTGACTCATAATGTACGAGGTGGAATGAATGCTCTATTCAAAGGCGACACAACAACTGCCAACAAGAAATAGTGACCATAATCTCGTCCGACGTTTTGGAATATTTGATTTCTTTGGCCTTTTTCATATTTGGGAAAAGCTTGAAAAAGAATAAATTGCTTATAGTACAACAAGTGAGGGAACGAGTGTCAAATAGCTAGCAGACTAGTCCCAAGCAGTGGAACATACCTATGCTCAATCCAAGGAAGTGCATGCAGGATGTGGACACTCGGGGGTATGTTCCCTCAGGGTCAAATAGTCATCAAATTGTGAAAGAAAAATATAAGCTCTACAGGGCTCGACAGGGGAAAAGTGCTTAGGCACCAGGCTAACAATTGAGTAAGAGGGAGCTGGCATAAGGCTCAAGTAGCAAGCAGGATGATGCAATACAATTACAACATGATATAACTGAGGGGAGTCCTTAAGGGAGATGGCCAAAATAAGACAAAGTAGAGTATGATTCTTTATCGCAATGTCATGGTGTGACTACAAAGGACTCCCAATCCTAAGGACAAACAACGGCATGGGCACCAGAATGCATAAAGGGGTTCTAACTAGGGTACCCATGTTTGGAAAACCCTACCGCCACATAACGACACTTCTATAGCAGTGTGAAGGTTCGGTGTCAGTTACGAAGCGGGGTCACACCAAGGGTTTATGAAAATGGTATATAGGTCCAATGCATAATGCATGCAAAAATGGCATCTAACCTATATGCCAGGTGTGAAACATACCTGCCGTAGGTGTGAAATGGTTCAGAACAACTTTTGCGGAGGAAATCTGTTTAAAAAACACTACTCCATGACACGATATTAGTTAATAATGGCTCAGAATGGCAAAAACTATAGAGAAGTGCATCCAGAAAATTATAAATAGTCATAAAATTTTCCAAATTACAATTCATTTGCACTATTCACCAATTTGGATTTATTTGGTTAGTTTTCACTTGAAACTTCAATTGCCGATCGTGGGAGCTACAAGCGACCATTCAACGAACCGTCTGGAGCAGGTTGGTGGTTACTTCCATACCTTTCATTTTAATGTTTTTATTTCAGTTTTGGTCAGTGGGATTTTTTGTTTGGCCAAGCCCTAGATGGATTCGACGCTACCCGCGGGCTATAACTATGCGAGTCACGGGTAGGGCACGAAACGTGTAGTCAAAAAATAGACTGCTCGCGGGTACCCACCACTGTATACAAATTTTCCTGTGGGTATGGCTATGAAGAAATTTTTAATCATGAAATTGACCAAAATTTACTTGTTTTGCACTCCAGGAGGGTTTTAGAGTGGAGGGAAAGAGAGCATGACCAGGTTGATGAGGCCGTGTGCAATGATTTGCAAGCACAACAAGCATTGCAAGACTATGGTTTGTATAAGTATTGGAGTATAGGGCGTTTAAGGGCCCAAAACCTATTACTCTGCCATCTGATAAACTACTGGGACGTGGATGCTCAACACTTCATCCTCAACGGGAAAACTCTGACACTTGAAGTAGAGGATATCTATTTCATTACTGGTTTGTCCCATAGATGGGAGGTGACTAGTCTTCGGTCTCAGACCGTGGGTGGTGGGATCACTATTAAGGACTACATAGCACAGTATTGCCCCGCAAACACACGAGCAGTGGGAAGCCAAGTGCCCATCAACGCCATAGTAGATCTGAGCACAAAGATCATTGTGGCTACCTTGTTGCAGATCAATGGATCCAAAGCACTGCACCAGGCATCTGGGCCGGTGATTTTCTATGCATCACAATGCATGCAACCTACGATATTTGACTGGTGTACTACTCTGCTGGTGTCTATGAAGACACAATTAATGAAATGCAAAGAGGGGAAGGCCAAAAACTTTGGGTATGGTAGCATTCTATGTAGCTTCTTCTTTGAGAGGGTTCTAGGGCTTAGGCTGAGGGTCGATGTCCCTCCTCACATTCTCGATGATCCAACCCTGACCCGGTGTGTTGAGATATCAACACGACAGGGTGGTGGTGGTCTAGCTTCACCATATACTGAGGATTTATTCCGTTGGTGGATAGACTTCAGACAGGACCAGGACATGCTGGTCCCACCAGGCACAGCTTTCGAAGACATCGGTGAGTACTCTTTTGGTTTTGTGTTTATTAAATTTTATGGATTTTTTTATTATAGTTGAAATGCAAAAAATCTTTTCGGTGGTAGTGTCATGTGCTAATGGGTGACTATTTGGTCACAGATAAAGGCCTAGTGAGACCCAAGGACTTCCTGAGACATGGTCGTGGGTGTTGCTGATGAGTGGGTGCAGCTACTGCAACGGGTGGCCAATGTAGTACAGTACTTCTATGAGACATCTCCCATCGAGGCGACAGCTAGGCCTCCTCAGAGGGAATAAATATCCCAGGGTCTCATTTTTTTGTATCTATATGTATATTTTTGAGGGCTATAGGCTCCAATTTTGTATGACACTACCATTTTTGGACATATGTTTATATATATACAACTTTGGTTCTCGGTTCTACTACATGTGTGTATGTACAAATGAATGAATGTCTTTGTATTTATGTGCTTCATGATTAATGTGACAAATGCCAATCTAATACATAGTTAGCATATGCATCAGATATATAATTAAGACTTCTCGAAATATGAATATATGTAATTGAAACAAAATGTCTCTCCAAGAGTCGTATCTTAAGGAATATTCGTAGTAACATAGGGTCTCGTACACCATACTGCCCATTCAGCTGAGACACAACTAGTTGTTAATCCAGGCGGACTTCTAAAGACTGGATGTCATGTGAAATAGCATCCCGAAGTAGCTCAATAATGGCACTATACTTCGCCACATTATTAGATGTAGGACCAAGACAAGCACCTCCTGAGGACACAACTAGGTGGTCAGGTGAGAAAATAACCCAGGTAGAAGAAGCAAGTTGCTGCGTATGTCGGTTAGCACCATCCGCGAAATCTAAGAATGTAGGAGATCTCGTTGACATCTATCAATCAAACAAATGTTAATCAGCAGACCTGATATCCAAAAAGGAAAGCTAAACTATGTACAGAAAAACTATACAATAGTGTACAAAAGTATCAGCCTGAACCAAAGGTTCAAGCATAATACCGCTTGAGGTAGAGCCCATTTCTAGGCTCCTTCAAGGCAACTCCCTCATAGTCTTCTAGCTCATAGACTCCTTTTTCAAGGACATGCCTCACAATGTAGGGACCATGCCACATGGGATTGAATTTCACTGCCCCTAGGGATTCTTTAGCTTGGTCATACAAGAGTACCAAGTCACCTTCAGCATATTTCCAGGGATGGACAGACCTATCATATTGAACCTTGACATGACACTTGTTAACATCAATAGCCACAGTGGCATCTCGACGGTGCTCGTCAAGTTACTCGAGGTGTAGTAAACGTTGCTCAATCTCTGTCGTATCAGGGAGGATCTCTATGGCTAGCTTAAGCGAAAGGATTTCACATTCAATCGGTAAAAGTCACTCCACACCATGAATTAAGTGGAATGGTGAGAACTCGGTGGAAGTCTGAACTACGGTTCGATATGCCCACAAAGCAGGATATAACATGATATGCCAATTGGTCTTGCCTTGTTGGATGGTACATTGGAGAATGGTATTCAAAGACTTATTTACTACTTCAACCTGACCTTTCACTTGAGGATAGTAGGAAGACGAGTGTTCCTGACGAAACCCAAGGTTGAGAGACAAATCCTCCATCATCTTGTTTTGAAAGTGACTACAATCCTCAGTGACAGTCTCTTTCGGGATACCGAACCGAGTGATAATCTGGTTGAACATGAAATGGGTTACAGTAACACCGTCATCTTTTACAGTAGGCATGGCCTCATCCCACTTGGAAAAATAATCCATGGACATGATAATATGGTGATGCCCCCCAGCAGAAGCTAGTTTGCAATCCATGAAATCTACTCCCCACTTGGTGAAGGGACTGACAGTGACGATAGGATGGAGGGCCACTGGGTGCAAGTGTATGTTTCGAGAAAACACCTGGCAAGGGTAACATCTCTTCACAGCGTTAATACAATCTTTAAAGATAGTAGGCCAAAAATAACCAGCTCGCATGATACGATGGGCTGTAACAAGCCCAGATAAGTGACCACCACATGCCCCTGCATGGAAATCATTAAGTACCCGTTCCACTTCTTCGTGAGTCAAGCAACGACAGAGAATGGAATCCTTTCCTTGGCAATACAAAGTGTCACCGATAATAGTATAATATTTAGCATGATGTCTCACACGCCGTTGCTCATCTCATGAATAATGCGGAGGAAACTTCAAAGTTTGGAGATATACAATGACATCCCCATACCAAGGGTCTTCGGACAAGATAAGAAATAAGTGTTCATCCACAAAGGAATCTTCATGAATGACATCCTCATCAAGTCATGGAAGGTCTGACATAAGCTCATCGAACACCAAATATTTCACCAATTTTTTCGAAGCAAAATCAAGATCAAATTCCTGAAGGATTACAATCCATTTATTATACTTACCCCCGATAAGGCGTCGTGATAGCATGAACTGAAATGGATTGGTGTGAGCTACAATGGTGGTTGTTCAAAGCATAATGTAATGTCGTAACCGCTGGACTGCATGGACAGTCGCAAGTGCCAGCTTTTCTACGTGGGTGTACCTTAGCTCAGCGTCTACAAAAGTTTTACTGAGATAATGGATAACATGCTCGACGAGTGCATCATCCACCTGAACCAAGACCATGCCAATAGTCTCTTGAGATGCTGCAACATAAAGAATGAAATCTCGTGTAAAGTCCAGTGGACTAAGAACAGGGGCTGATACCAAAGCTTTCTTAAGGGCATCGAAAGACTGCTGGGCTCACTCATCCCAAATAAAAGATGTGTCTTTCTTCAATAAGCATGCAAAACCTTTAGTAATATTAGCATAGTTAGCTATAAACTGACGCAGAAAAGTAGCTCTCCCTTGGAGGCTCTGAAGTTGTAACAAATTATGGGGAGGAGGTAACTGAAGTACTGCCTCAACTTTGAGAGGATCGACTCTAATACCCTCTCTCGAAACCATGAATCCTAGAAGGTGACCAGTTCTAACAGCGAAGATGCATTTTTTTGGACTCAAATGAATTTTGTAGTGGATACATCATTCAAGAATCATATGGAGGTGCTTGGGGTGGTCCACTCTCTTTTGACAATGGCCAGCAAGATCATCCAAGAAAACTTCCATAATCATCTTAAGATCATGAAAGGAATAGGTCATGGCTCGCTAAAAAGTAGCTCCGGCGTTTTTAAGGCTAAAGAGCATTTTCCAATAAGCGAACGTTCACCATGGACAAATAAATTCCGGCTTATGCTAGTCCGCAGGTTTGATTTGAATCTGATTATAACCTAAGAAGCCATCCATGAATGAAAAAATCTCACTCCCCGCACAAGCATCCAATATTTGATCAATGAATGGCGTGGGGAAGTTGTCTTTCGGACATGCACGGTTGAAATCTCTGAAATCAGTGCATATACAGATCGTTCCTTGCTTCTTATCCACAAGAACGGGGTTTGACACCCATTCGGTAAGGGGAACGGGGTAGATGAAACCAACTTTGAGTTGTTTCTCCACCTCTGCCTTAATAGCAGCTGCCTTCCTAGAGTTCACAACACGTAAGCGTTGTCGAACCAGTTTAGCATCATGATACGTTCTAATGTCGTGCTCAACAATGCGGGGGTCTATTCCTAGCATCTCCTCATATGACCAGGAGAAAGCTTCCCAGAGTTCTGTAAATAAGTCAGTGTAAATAGCGATCTCCTCAGGAGTGCAATCGGAAATGACGTAAACGTTCTCTATCTTTTCGAGAGTGCAAGAGATGTTGATGGAAGTGGTTGGGGAAATATTGGCCATATTACCCTCCGGAAAAACATCATGCGACTCTGAAAGAGCCACAGGGTGACCAACCATCACAGCTAGAGTCATACAAAACTCCTCTTGCTCAACAAGCTCAAGGTTGGGAAGGAAATAAGAGTGATGATGCATATCTGCCCAAGCCCTCTCACTACCACACATGGCCTCGAGGATAGCTTCATCATATGGTAAAGTATCATCAAGGCCATTGTAGGAATAAGATGAGTTGACTGCCCAAACTTGCAGCAATACGGGATCTTCTTCAATTGTCTAGGAAGAAGAGAGATCCGGATCTGCACTGGTTTGTTGGATATGATCGTAAGTGAGCTGCACGATAGATAAAGACATAGGCATCCTGACATGTGCAATGTCTCCGGATGTGGAACTCGTGGATGGTAAAGTCCACGGATCATCTAAATAGGAGGTCCGAAATAACATATTATTCGAAGGAGGAGACGCATTGTCAGTAATGGTTCCAATAAAATTCATAGGTGCAGAAATATTATTAGTTCCCATCAATGAGGGGTACATTCCAACACCTATGTTCACAGTTGCCGGCTGAGAATCATAAACTTGTGGGACTACAGATCCTGTGGATGCTGCGGAAGGAGTGCCAACAAAATCCAGCTGATCGATCGTCACAATCTTGCAGTCATGAGGAAACCAGATAACTTTAAACACAGTAGACATGACAACCTTCATAGCGTACATCTAGTTCCGACCCAGTAAAAGGTTGTAGTCGATGGGCGCATCAACCACTTCGTCTTCAATAGGCACAGACTTACCTCCCAAGGAGACAACAAGGGAAGGGATAATTCCATGCGGCATAAAAGATCTACCGTCAAATGCAGTGAGTGTAGTTCTAGACACGAGTAGAGGAGGAGAGCCAAGAGATTTCCAACAAGCTTATGACATTACTGACGAGGAGGCACCTTCATCAACCATAGTACGTTTGACGAAGCTCTTAAGGAAAACCACCTGGATTTGAAAAGCCACATGGTAAGGAAAGCGAGGTTAGACATCAGTAGTATCGAACTTGATAACACTAGGATTTTCCCCATCCTAAAGTTCTAACGCACTCAAAAGGGCATGCTTCTGTGAAGGACAGGTTTGCAAAACCACAAGAGCCAACATGGCACAAGGAGTTTGGCCCAAATCTTCTAGGATGGAGTAGTTCTGGGCAGATCGAGCATTGGCATTATGCATGGAGTGCTTGAGAACACCTTTCGGTATCCGCGGAATAACAGAGGGCTTCTTGATATGCAAGGAATTGTCAGGAGGAGAGGGAGGCTCATTTCCCAAATTAGGTTGTGGTGTACCATAATCGCGCTGACGAGTAGCAACACAAACCTCCGACTGAACCATATTCACACATCCATAACCACTAGTATTGGAAGAAGCCGTTTCCGTTTCATTAGTACCATAACCAGTGGTGGGAGCATGCGTAGCCATGTTTTGATGATGAGGAAGGGGATCCTTCAACACAGCTAGGCTCTGTTCCAAATGTTTCAATGATTCTTCGATTCGAGGACATAATTGAGTAAGATGATCCTCCCCACAAAGCTTGTAAGGGAATTTCACCTTACGTCTAGGTTTACGATCCTCGCCAGTATTACTGCCTTCTCGAGGAGGGTTGGAATTCTCTTTACGAGGAGTATTACGATTGCTATTGTTATTACTTCCATTGTTTCCACCCCTATGATTATTTCTCCCCTTTTTCTTGCCACTAGGTTGCTGGTTACCCGACGGCTTCATTGATTGCACATTGTGTACATCAGACGAGGGAGTGGAAGTGGACAAGGTGTGAACCTGTCTAGGAGCACAGTAGTTTAGCGACAAATTTTGCATTTGATTAGCTACCAAGTCTACAAGGAGAGTGCATGCGAACCCCATGATTCCATCGGCATGTGGTCCAGAACTGACGTAGGCTCATGTCTTGTTCTTGATGCATCAGGAATAATGTCATACAAAATGCTAGATTGAGAGTAACGTAGATCTAACTTCTGGACTTTCAAGATAGCTTGTTCCTCAGTCACAATGCCGGACATCGAAACGTCCTTAGCAATGTATGGGAGTAGAGACTTGAGGAACCATTCCAACAAGAACTCTGGAGGAATGTTGGCTTTCACTAATCTCTTCTATCGACGCCACTCCTGAACGTGGTCAGAAATATGTGTGGCCTTATTCTGATGGAAGGTGGACAACAACTCAGTACCAGTATCATAACGAACCGGTAAGGAAATGATCTAAGAAAACCAAAGCAATCTCGTTGAATCCCCTATAGGTTTTACCAAGAAACTTTACATACCACTTCCCTGCTGCCCCCATGAGTGTGCATTGAAATAGTCGTAATCTAATCTAATCATCATTCAAAGAGTTGGAGCACCAAAGGTGAAACATTGTGACATGATCTCCCGAGACATCCCCACCTTTACCCTCAAACTTCGGAATGTCTGAAGCGAGCTTGGTAGTGACCGGGAGCCAAGTAGGGTCGTGACACATAGGATCATTCGTGAGCTTCGAAAGATCCAGGAGATTCAAACCTGCAAGGAACAGGAGTTGAGGCTGGAAAGCTTGGTTATAAGCCCCCATAAAAGGTTGGTTAAACGGAACTGTGTTATATGATGGACCAAGAGCTTGACCACGAGGATTAAACTGCTGATAATGAGGACCTGATGGACCATAAGCTTTCCCATGGTCATAAGATTGATAACCTCCTCCTTCCTGACCCATTTGAGAGTAAGCAGTTATATGCACGTTTTGGGCACCATATTGGGATGTTGGGTGATACTAGTGCCTGGCACCGACTGTGTTGTAGTAAGCATTTCCACCATCAGTATGGGGCATATATGTACTATTAATAGCGGTAATAGTGTTGTAATGACCGTAATGGTATGTTATGTTCCCACCCCCAGCATTAGGGTTAGCTTGAGCAGCTGCGTTGTGACCAGAAGCATGAGAAGCATTCCCAACTCCAATATTGGTGTGACTAGTAGCAGGGATGGTGGCGTGATGTCCATGTGGATAGGAAATATTCCCACCCCCTACATTGGCATTACTAGTGGCGACATGGACGCAAAAGTATGCAGTATGTGTCCACCCCTGTGGTTGGGAGGAACATAATCATTCAAAAAAGTAGTACTGGGTCGACAAGTAGCGACATGTGTGTTAGGTTGTGGATGACGAGTCATGTTCTGAACAACATTACGATTAGGTTGGGTATTCCCAGGAGGTGGTTGTGTTCCAACATTAGCATTGTTAGGAATATGACCAATCCCCATACTATGTGAGTGGGTGGACAACGTAGTGCCCCCAACGAGGGTAGTGCCCTCAGTGGGTATAGTATGGCTAACACTTTGACTAGTGCTAGCGTGACTACCAACTGTAGTGGAAGGTTTCACAGTACTATGACTAGGCATACCAAAAGAGAGTGCAGTGGGGTTGATCAAAGTGCCATCATGTGACTCAGGCCTCCCATATCTATAGTTGCGTGGAAACGAAGGGATGAAGAGCTCGTCCTGTTTTTCATCCTCTAGTAAGTCAAGCATTCTGTAAAGATAATTATCCGGATTCAAAGGATCAAACTGATCTCAGTCAAGTGGATTAGGCCAAATAGAACCAGGTTGAGTCTTAGGTGGATCACCTCCCCACACCTCATGACGAGTATGGGGATCGGAAGTATCTTCAACTCTACCCGAAGGAGTCGAAGGTTTTTCCTCAGTATCGGGATGTGTAGCAGTCATGACGTTCTGGACATAAGTCATGTAAGAATCCGAAGACTCAGAGGGAGCCTTCCGATGTCCTCTAGCAACACGGCGTGAAAGCTCAGCTGGCTTTAAACCAGCAACCTGATGGGACCGACGGAGTGTAAGGCTCCACGCCACGATATCTTCGGAAGGAATATATAATCAAAAAATCCCCTAAAGGCCAACTATCGGTAAAAAACAGTAAATCAAAAACATACACCTAAAGAAACTACAGCCAAGAGCAGACAAACAGAGTGGCTAAATGAGCTCCAAACACTAGAGCCGGTATGTCTCACCTAGGATAGGATTGAGACTCCCAAACTATAGCTGGAGGTAACATAATCAGTTATAGAGACACCCAGGCTTCACTGCGTGTATAGGGTCAAGTCCACTGCACCAGCACAACTGTGCTGTCCAATCCCTATCTGACTCAGGACACAAACATCATAACCACTGCAAGTACCCTATACGATACCTAGGTAAGGAAACTATGGTCACCACAATATAACCAATGCTCAGGGGGATAGTCGCAGGTGGGACATGTCATATGGGTAGGGTAGCTAAGCCCGAAGCACAAGAGGACAAATCTCCGGTACCCCCATATATGAACAAATCCTGGATATATATCCCATGTTCAGCCAGTATCAGAGGGATATCTCCTCAACCAACCTCATGTGACCTCGTGCTTAACTCTGGATTGAGTAAAGCTTCCTGAGAACACCAATCTATACCATGGATTCCTCCACTCCCTGGTCAGACACCTAATGTTTCGTTTAGTAGTCTTGGATTGTTAACTCACAATGATCTATTCCAAGACTCTAAACCTATACTAGTTGGTGTACCCTGTAAATAAAATCAGTCTAATCAATTTTAAGATGAAGCATTAATTTTAGTGGTTGTGGTTACTCAAGTGATATGATCGTGAAACTAGTGATGTGTAGACTCAATAGTATGCAAAATCGTCCAATCCTAGACTCATCTATCCAATAAAACAATGTCCCTATATGCACAATCAAACAACAATTCCGAAATAAAGATGCAATATTTTATCTTTTCAATGCACAAGAAGAATCTAGATGAAGGGAACAAGCACTCAATGCAAGATGCAGTACATGAAAGTAAAATATTTTTGTATTTTCGCTTATAAACAAGAAGGAAAATGCAAAAAACTAGATGTATATTTTTGTAATTTTTCAATATAAATGGAATGAAAAAATGCAAGCAAAATCCTACTATTCAGTCACTAAAGTGCCAAGAAGATCACTAAGACAACCCAGCAGATCCTAAACAGCAAGACTCAGCCAAAGGAATGAGCTCAAAAGGAAAAAACCAAAAGGCTAAATGAAAAGATTGGTAAAAAACCAAGAAGGCTCAACCAAGAGAAACGAAGAGTTTTGCTCACAACCAAGGCATGAAACAGTCAAGAAAGAGGCCAACAAAGACTCAGGAACAACCAATGCCAACCCAACAAAAACCAATAGCCATAAACCAACAAAAGCTGGAGTTACACGCTACTGTCGAAGGAATACGTACGTGTACCCGCGAGCAGTAGAGTAAATAGAGGCGGGCAGAACTAAGCTAGCCTGTGGGTGAGGAAAGGAAAATGGTCAAATAAAGAGTCCAAAGGCTCAGAAAAAGCAAGTTTTCTATGGCGTATCTTAAGGGCCAATTAGTGACACAGATCTTCGATAAACAACAACTCTAATTAAGGACTAATGCTAAATTTTTTTCCCAAACATGGATATTTTCCCTAGCGGAGTCGCCATTTCTGTATTGGAGAAAACTCAGTATGGCTTGGGAATACCACAACAGACAAATGACTATCAAAAATCAACTCAATTCTCAAAATAATGCTATTATAAATGACAATGTTAAGATAATGGAGAAATGTAACCAACCTCGATCCAAACGTTTGATGTAGATCCCCGTTGGAGCTTTCAATCCATGCACTTAAACTCTGCAAATTAGTCTTGATAGACAATATCCAACAAGTACATATAATATATGAATGGCATTAACATTATCAATAACAATGGTCCATAATATCACAAGCAAATGTAACCCAATGTATAATAAACAACATTCACACCAAGAATGGACAAGAATATGAGTATTTCTATTAATAAACAACAAAAAGTACAAAGTGATACGACCTTTTGCCGGCAACCAATCTGAACCAAGATCTAGATCAATCCACTTGTGCCTCCACCACTTCAATCTTCCATGAATGGAAAACTCAAACTCGAAAGGAGTTTGGAAGGTGAACATAAAGGGTTCACAACTACAAGGATCAATGAGTGCAGACTCAAGATAGGGCAAAAATCCGCTAGAGTTCTCTTGCTATTCTCTTCTTCCTCCCATCCATAAGCCATATGTGCTCAATATATAGTCCTCTCAAAGGTAGGTGAAAGGACGCATCGAGGCGTTACTCGAGCAGATGGAGAGCCAAAGGTCACCCAATGACTGCTTTTTGGGAGTAAAAAGTAATTAATAGTGGGTTTTACCATTTTACTGAAATAAAAATAGGGCAAACTAGTATCACTAAAGGATATAAATGGATTTAAGTCACTGAAATGGATCCTATAGGCCAATGAAATTTGATGCTCACAGGGTGGAAGATTACGATGTAACAGATGCCCCCTAATGTGTGAGGTCAGAGACTGATGCTATGATGGCCGAAATACATTATAAAACTCAGAAGTTGAGTGATGGAGACACAAGTGGAAAGAGCAGCTCACTCGTCATAATACAATAGTATCTCTGAATACATGTTGGTATAGTAAAACAATCCTATACAATGGCCATGAATAGGAAGTATAATAGATACCTGTCATAAGTGATCATAGTCATGATCCCTCTACAATAAGATATGGTCCTCTGCTGAAAAGAAGACAACTGGTGCAAAACTGGAGGTACAAACTGCTGAAAGCTGAGATGTGATATCTCAGACGTAAAGTCAAAGTCATATGCAACATACTGAATGCCACAATCACCTGGGGTCTTCTACACAAGTCTTCAATGGTGCAAGTCCCATCAAGTGAATAAAGGAGTTGGGGTCGAACGTAATGAGACATTGTCTGATTACTAGTCAATGATGTATACCGTTAATAGACGCGAGATGACCCACCAATAATGAAAATGGGCATCAAGGCACAGAGCACAATCATCAGAGTGTGAATAAATGGATTGAAGCCGAACACTAAGATGAATGCATCGATCAGGGGACATAGATGTATTCCCAAAATTGTTGATGGCGAGAGAACCTGCCACTAATTACTGCAAGCCTCAAGGTACTCAACTAAATTCTAAGCCTCAAGTCCCGGAATAAATGAGTTGAAGTCGACGGAATAGGACTTGCTGGAAGGAGGGTATTAAGGCATTCCCCATCAACCAGCACGAGGTACCAGCAATGCTAAAAGATTTGGAAGATCTGAGGTGAAATGGACTGAGTCAATAAGGATGGCCGACATGCAATAGTTAAGAGATCTCAGGAGTGGCCAACACTGGTTCCAAGACTTCCTTTGAATAAGAGCATGAGCAGATGGATAGAATCAGGTAGCATAGACTTGACATAAACTATGCAATGCAGGAGACATTACAGAGGGCTCCATAATGACTAGAAGCTTAGCCAATCGGTGGAGAAAACTGAGAAACAAGTACAACTCCTAAGGCCCAACTATAGTCCTGAACTGATAATGTACGGAGTGGAATGAATGCTCTGTTCAAAGGCGACACAATAGCTGCCAACAAGAAATAGTGACCACAATCCCGTCCGTCTTTTTGGAATATTTGAATTTTTTGGTCTTTTTCATATTTTGGAAAAGCTTGAAAAAGAATAAAATTGCTTATAGTACAACAAGTGAGGGAACGAGTGTCAAATAGCTAGTAGACTAGTCCCGAGCAATGGAACATACCTATGTTCAATGCAAGGTAGTGCGTGCAGGATGTGGACACTTGGGGGTATGTTCCCTCAGGGTCAAAAGGTCATAAAATTGTGAAGGGAAAATATAAGCTCTGCAGGGCTCGACAGGGGAAAAGTGCTTAGGCACTAGGCTAACAATTGAGTAAGCGGGAACCGACACAAGGCTTAAGCAGCAAGCAGGATGATGCAATGCAATTACAACATGATATAATTGAGGGGAGTCCTTAAGGGAGATGGCCAGCATAAGACAAAGTAGAGTATGAGTCTTTATTGCAATGTCATGGCGTGACTACAAAGGACTCCCAATCCTAAGGACAAACAACGACATGGGCACCAGAATGCATAAAGGGGTTCTAACTAGGGTACCCATGTTCAAAAAATCCCTAACGCCACATAACGACACTTCTATAGAAGTGTGAAGGTTCCGTGTCAGTTACGAAGCAGGGTAGCACCTAGAGTTTATGAAAATGGTCAATAGGTCAAATGCATAATGCATGCGAAAATGACATCTAACCTATATGCCAGGTGTGAAACGTACCTGCCGTAGGTGTGAAATGGTTCAGAACAACTTTCACCGAGGAAATCTATTTAAAAAACACTACTCCATGACACGATATTAGTTCGTGAATCACAGCAAAGGTTATTCGGCCGAATAATAAAACGGAAAAAAATTTCGTCAACCGAAAAAAAAAAAAAAAAAAAAAAAAACGTTTTCTATACTAGTATAAATAAACCCAAATTGATTCATTATTTTCGCATGTTTTAACTTCGCATATTTCTTGTCAAACTATTTTTGAATGGGTTTTCAAAGAAGATATTTTTTGCAAAAAGTGTTTTTACAAGGTATGTTTCTTCTTATTTTTTTCTAAATGGCACATTGAAGGAGTTTTTTTGTAAGGCATTTTTGTAAATAAGTCTTCTTCTAAGGCATTTTTTTAAAGGATTTTTTTCTCTAAGACATTTTTGCAAGGATTTTTTTCAAAATATTTTTTTACTTAGACATGTTTGCAAAGTGGTATATGAAAAGAATATTTCTTTCCAAGGAGGTTCTTTCCAAGGAATTTCTTTCTGAGGGTTATATTTAAAGAGTGTTTATTTCAAAGTATTTTTGCAAAGAAAATGTATTTTTCCTTCTCATTTATTTGAAAGGGATTTTTTCATTTTTTTTTCAAAGGGCACATTGAAGGAGTTTTTTTGTAAGGCATTTTTGTAAATAAGTCTTCTTCTAAGGCATTTTTGTAAATGATTTTTTTTCTAAGGCATTTTTGCAAGGAGTTTTTTGAAAATATTTTTTTTCTTAGACATGTTTGCAAAGAATGTTTCTTTCCAAGGAGGTTCTTTCCAAGGAAGTTATTTCCAAGGGTTGTATTTAAAGAGTGTTTATTCCAAAGTATTTTTGCAAAGAAAATGTATTTTTCCTTCTCATTTATTTGAAAGGGATTTTTTCAAAGAATTGTTTTGGTAAGGTAATTTATAAAGGGTTTTTTTCCAAGGTAGTTTTGCACTTATTATTTCTTTGAAAGGGTTTTTTTCAAATAGTTGTTTTTCTAAGGTATTTTGTAGAGGGTTTTTTTCCAAGGTAGTTTTGCACTTCTCATTTTTTTGAAAGGGGTTTTTTCAAATAGTGGTTTTGCTAAGGTATTTTGCAAAGGGTTTTTTTTTCAAAGTAGTTTTGCACTTCTTATCTCTTTGAAAGAAGTTTTTTTAAATAGTTGTTTTGCTAAGGTATTTTGGAAAGGGTTTTTTTCTAAGGTAGTTTTGTACTTCTTATTTATTTGAAAGGGGTTTTTTCAAAGAGTTGTTTACTCAAAGTATGTTTGCAAATGAGTTATTTCTTTACAAGGGTTTTTTCCAAGATATGTTTACAAATAAGTTTTTTTCCAAAGTATTTTTTCCTAGTAGTTTTTTTCCTCCATAGTTTTTCAAAGATATTTTTTTTTCCAATGGTTTTTACAAAGAAGATTTATTTACAAGGTGTTCTTATTATTTTCCAATGGGTTTTTTCAAAAGTGATTTATTGTCAAGGAGTTCTTATTTCTTTCCAAGAGGGTTTCTTTCAAAGAAGATTTATGTTCAAAAAGTTTTTTTAAAAGAAATTTAATTCCAAAGAGATCTTCTTCAAAAGACTCTTACAAGATTTTTATAATGTGAAGTAAATTTCAGTTCATGTTTTTATAAATTTTGTAAATGTTTTTAAATCTTAATTTATTTATTTTTACTATAAAGTGATGATTCTTTAATTTATCATCTACAGATTAAACAATCATGGGCAATAAGAAAAAACGTCAAGAAAAAAGTGATCGTAAACGTGATGATGATGCTAATAGAGAAAAACAAAAACTCAGATATAATGCCAAAAAACAAAGGGTTGACGAAATGGGAGAGAGAATTATTGAAGATATAAATATAGATTTACATGATAATGTTGAGGAAATGGAAATTGAAAATAGAGTACAACAAGAACAAATTGAAGTTGAAGAGACCATTGTTGAAGATGTAAATAGTGATTTACATGCTAATGTCGATGAAGTCAATATTGAAGATCAAGTTCAAGATCCAGAAATTGGATTTGGTATGTATATATCATATATTTTCCAAATTCATTTTTTTTATAATGAATTGTATTTTTGAATATATGTTAAATTAAATATAACTTGATGTATAGGTACTTTCACCATTGACGATAAAATGTTAGAGGACATTGATTACGACAAATATGGAGAAAACCTACCAATACATGTTGCACGATATCGTGCCACAAAATTTTATGATGAAGTTCTCAAGGATTACTCAATAGCAGGACAAGCACAAATTTTGAAATGTTTATTAGTGTCCAATAAGTTAGAAGGTGCTACATCATTATTGGGTATTCACAAGGCAACAAAAGAGTCGAAATTGAAACAAAATGTGATAGAAAATATAGGTGATGCAGTAAATAAATTTGAAAAATCCAAGAAGAAAGATATCAGTGCTACATGTAAAGCAATTCATACAGTAATTCTTTCAGCTAGTACTAAACAAAAGCGTTTGACAACAGAACTAGCAAAAGCAGTTGAAACATCAAGAAAGACATTATACAAACATAGCAAATTCAGAATGTAAATAGATGAAAATAATGAACTTGCTTGATGGGAAATTATTTGTAGACAACCTTACAAAGATAGAATGGGAGCACGTGTTAAAGATATTGTACGGGAATTTTGGTTGGAACATGCTCGCGATTCACCAAATTCAAGAGATGTGATACACAAAAGAATATCACGAAATATATATGAAAGCCAACCAAAACATATAATGGACATGACACAAGTATAATTGTTCAATAAATTCAAGGAAGATCATCGTGGAATTAATATATCAATCACTACATTTGTGCAACAAAAACCATGGTATGTTAGACCTATTACTATACGTGACACATGTTGTTGCCGTTATCATGTGTAATTTCAGTTATATTAAGACACATTTCTTGAATTTGGTAAAATGTTTTGGACGAATTCACCACCTCCGCCCACGATACGTGAATTCATATCTCGAACTCTATGTGAGAGAAATCACGATGAAGTATTTTATAATAAGAAATGTGTCAATGTAAAACATTGTCATCGTTGTGAAAATATGGTGTTATTCCACAATAAATATCCTATCGATAATGATCAATCGTTGTCAAATGTAAATGTTGATTGGAGGAGATACAAATACATCAATCATACTACAAGTTCTAGTGATTCACATTCCAAAAGAATTGATTTGCTAGAAGATAAGATATGCGTGACAGATTTTCTCAAAACATTTGAGAGTGAAATTTATAAATACACCTAGCATTCACATAGAGAATGATGGCAAGATCTTCAGTTCAAACAGTCTTGTGAAATTTTTCCACCTGGAACAATTTTGTCCATGGTTTATTTTTCTTAAAACTATACATTTGCTGCACAAAAAGAGATACAGAGTGAATACTATCACTCTGACCAAGTTTCGATATTTGTCCATGTTGTATATAGACATTCTCAACAAGATGTTAATGGCATTGAAAACACATGTGACAATCGAGATGTGATTAACGAATATCACTTCTATATCAACGATGATCGTACACACGATACACATTTTGTTCAACATTGTATAAAAAATATTTTCTATGATTCACTAAAAAAACGCGAAGTTAAATTCAATAAACATTGGATATGGTCTGATGGATGTGCGGGTCAATTTAAATCTTCATGATCATTTTTTTGGTTATGTCGACTTCATAAAGCGTTGAACATTAAACATAGCTGAAATTTCTTTGAAACTGGACATGGAAAAGGTGAACATGATGGTGCAGGAGCATGCGTAAAAAGAGCACTTCGAAGATGGAAAATGAACCATTCTTTTGCACGATTTCATTCAACTGCAGAGGTTGTCCAATGGTGTCAATTAAATCTAAGCCATGATTATAATCAACAATCAAAAGATGTGTGCAGGTATGTACACTATTTTTTTAATTTATATTATTTCTTGAAATTTAAGAAAATGTACACTAACTTGTTTAAGTACACGTACACTAACATTAAAAGTTGTTCTTTGTGATTTATCATTTATTGTGTAGGTTTTTTTGGCTTGTTGGGGTCCAAGATATAAATAGATCAATACCATATGACACTAGCACCATACATGGGACTAGAGATCTTCACTCTATTCAAACAAAATCATTCCAAAATGTGTTTGCATTTGACAGTAGAAAGCAATCATGCTTTTGTCATATTTTCACTGAAAATATTGAATCTACAGAAGTTTGTGAAAACATAACAAACAACTACGTAAAAGCTTGGAAACACATAGAGATTAATCCAAAGGGAAAACTACCACTAGTAAGTGTAGAAGAATTAGAATAAGAAGAGATAGCAATATCATCTGATGGCGATAGAATTTCAGATCTTGTTAGAGAAGGTAATGAACTTACTTGACTTTTAAATTGATTGTTCATTCTTGTCCATCACCTTATGTGTATAGTCAATTTAATTGATTTAAAAACGCTAACACCAATTGTAATTTGCGCAAGAGATGTTTTCGTTGTGATTGCACCTTTAGAAAACAACGAAAATGTGAAATATTATTTGATGCGATGCATTGAAGGAAAGATGAAGTTATTGGAAGACTACAATGACAACGGATTTACATACGAGAGAGGATCCATCATTTTAAAAGGCTATTTTTTTCAGCAGGCCCATGTGACTAAAAATTATGTCTACTTTCAATATTATGAACCCAATGTTATATGTTGTCAGTATACTCATTTAGTATGTGCATCTCGTATAAGGTTGGTACAAGTACCATCAAAAAAATAGTTAAAAAACAAAAAATGGAAACTGTCCATATGTGACCATGAATGGATAATTGAAGATGGCATTCCATTGCAATGTTTCTAACTAGATATGAAAAATGAATTGATCTATGTTTTTGTCCATGTCAATTGTCGTGTACAATATACTTTTTGTCCATGTCACAAATGTTGTGTACAACATATTTTTTTCATTGAATTTTATGACTATGATCTTGAATGAGAACTAGAATAAGTGTTTAAATGGTTGTATTTTAGCACGCTTAAAAATGAATTAAAAAATTATTTGGTAATGAAATTTTTAATAAAAATTGGAAAAAGTTCAAAAATGTCGTATTTCAGCTATATGGAATGTTTATCTTTAATTTGTAATTTTGTGATATAAAGTACTTTATTCGGGTTCCCATATGTCTATTAGACCACTTAAGTGATGAGATAACGGATGTGGCTATCCCCACACTCCGCCCTGAATTTTTACTTTTGATTGATTGATGCCCGCCCTGAATTTTTACTTTTGATTGATTGGTGCCAATGAGAAATCACCGAGAAACCTACTAGATTTTGTATTCGGTTCCCCATATGTTTATTAGACCACTTAAGGAATGAGATAACGGATGTGGCTATCCCCACACTCCGCCCTGAATTTTTACTTTTGATTTTGTATTCATCTAATCCATTGAACATGTTTCTCTAATGTACTTTGCCATAAATAAACTTTTAAATAAATGATTGTTGCACAAAGATAATATATCTCTTACTTGTAAGTTCACATAACTGAAATCATGGCAAATGGAGATAACGATCATTTGATTTTTAATCACAAACAAAGATTCGTCGATTGTGAATCTTATGCTAAATTAGAGCAATGATTATTGACAAGAAATAGATAAAAATTCATCGAATTGTTGTCTAAAATTCATTGCTCTAACTTAGCATAAACTTCACAATCTGAGAATCCTCACTTGTGATTAAAAAACAAAGAATCATTTATCCCCATTTGCCATGATTTTAGCAGCATCTAGAAATTCACCATCTACAAAATACCTGAACAATGAACATATATAAGAAACATTAGTTAAAAATTGAAATATATATGCAACATCATATCGATCAAACGACCAAAAGATTGAAACTTTTATCAAACAATTCATATATTTTCATTCATAACATTAGAAATTGAACCTATTAAGACTTCATATTTTTATCAAAAATTTCTATATCATTCCTACCATTCATCCATTCTTAAAGATTCATATAAGGTAACATTCTTAAACTTCCTAAAACTTTGGTAACAAATTCATTTCTTAACATTTTAAACCTTCTTGACACTACCCATTCATTCTTATGATTCAACACTTCCCAACATTCATTCTTTCCATAATATTCATTCTCAACATAATATTGAACATTTTAACAAATTCAACATTTCTTAACATTTCCTAACTTTAAATTGCACCTATCAAATGTTCCAAACATTCATTCTTAACATTTTAAACATTCAAGTGACAATTCCAATTCATTCTTAGGATTCAACACTTTTCCAACAGTCATTCTTACCATAACATTCATTCTCAACATAACATTCATTTTTAATATTGAGCATTAAATTCCAACTTTAGATTGCATCTATATCAAAAATTCCAAACATGTTCATTCTTAACATTTTAAACATTCATGCAAAACATATTCTAAACATTTTACTAAATGACAAATATGCTAAATAATTAACATGTGCTCGTATATAATCCAATAAAAAAGCTCATGAACATGTGAGTTCAATGTATATATGTATAATCCAAAAATAAATACCCTTGATGTCCAAACAAATACAATATATATATATATATATATATATATATATATATATATATATCAACAAAAACAAGAAAGTTCAAGGACCACTATCCATAAGTCTGGACCACTATCTTCCCCTAGGGCCTTCCGTTGGACCCAAGCCGGCCCGCAACATGTATAAAAACAAATTACGAATATCATAAATTATTTAAACAATTTTAAACTAAATTCAAAAAATTAAAATATTAAACTTATATATGAAAGAACAATTCAATTATTAAAAAAGTGGTACATCAAATTCTTTGAATGTATGTCCACCACTTTCTTCCACCGAAATCTTCCCTTTGGCTCCAAAGGATCTAAGAGAGCCAAGCTGCAACATGTACAAAAGCAATTTATGAATCCAATAAAGTATTTAAACAATTTTAAAATAAATCCAAAAAATATTAAATATTAAACTTATATCAAAGATGAAATCAAGTTAAACAAAATAACCTCAGTGCCAATATCCGCATTCATCAAACAACCTACATCTTCACCCCCAATTTCCATATGGTCTCTCCCCTAAAATTTAAATTTTGTTAATGAATAAAACATAGTGGAAGCAAAAAATAAATTGAGCAATTAACTTAAAACCAAAACAAGAAAATTAAAATCATTAGCTCACAAGAGATGGTAAATCATCTAAAAAGTTTGATTGTAAAGAAACCTACATGGATAAGTCAAATTAACAATAAGATACATTGATATTTATTAAAATTAAAAAAAAAAAGATAAAATATCAAGTTCAAGCATAAATATTATAATAAATATACCTCTCCAAGACGCTCTTCATTTTGACTAGTGGAGACTCAAAAATTATGTGCATTCAACATTCTAGAAAACTGCAAACAAAATACATTTGCTTAATGTACTTATTATTATGTAACAAAAAATTCAATTCAAAATGAATAAAAGATCAAATAGATTGTCATAGCATAATCAACAAACCTCTCACGTACTCGATGTGTCATTAGATAACACATCTGAATCTATGTCGCGACAAGACTTGGCATAAGCCCTGAGATCATCGATGCTCAATCCATCTACCTCATCATTCGTTTTGTAAACAAACTTTTGATGGATAGTAGTACAAGCCCTCTCTCGACCCAATCTCACTTCTACTCCAACAAGCGCTGACGCTAAACCATCACCAACAAAATCCCTTGCAGTTGTCCCAAGTTGGGATGTGGGATCCATCTCCGATCTTAATTCCACAATCTTGGGTGGGTGAGGTATCTTGGGTGGAGATCGAAGATTTGTAGGGTCTCTAAGAGCACCTTTTCGATTATATATTCAACCCTTTCCAACTACATAAAATTCAGAAGGAATATCAGTATAGTTTGGCTTCATACCTAAAAAAAACTTCGCATAGAAAAATCTAGCAAAATAATTAGGAACCTCATCGTTCCATGGCAATCAACCATAAGCTGCAAGGAACTGATCATATATTAGATGTGCAATTTTAGGGTGCTTGAAATATTGCACTTTCAACATTTTTCGCTTAAGGCCTTCTTTGAAATTAAACATTGAATTGGCCTTTTCTTTGGTCACTCTCTCCTTCACAACCTCCCACTTGTCTGGACCCATAACTTGTTCCCTTCGCCTCTGCATCAAATGAACAAAACCATTCGTAGTTGGTCTGAGTTCCTCATATGCATCAATGAATTTTTGCAATGACCCCAAAACAATCTCTAGACTTTGTCTGCTCTCTGGAGGGAGATCCAAAGTATAAAGATCATTGTTCAACCATAGTGGGATCTACAACTTTCAAGGATAGTTTGTTGCACAACACCTTCCCATGGAAGCTCATCAGGTAAATCAGACGGATAAGTTGATATGGGTGTACAACCCTCAGCTAGTGGAACATATGTCGTCCTAGCTCTAGGAGGATCTTCAGGACCTTGCTCTACACCCACACCTATTCCATCATCTACAATCCTATTTTGATCTTCCTCCCGCTCTGTAGAATTACACACATCTTCTCAACCTCGCTCTGCTTCAAATATAACCAGAGTCAAGTGTTTAACCTTGTACAAAATTTTGAAACAAACAAAAATACAAATTATACATGTATTGAAACATTAATGTTCAAACCGACAGAAGGTTGAGATCGATGCTCTCCCACAGAAGATAAAGGGGAATCATTTGTACCCCTATCACCTTGTTGGTGATCGGATGACTGTGACTCATACAGTAAACTTGAATCTCGAGGTGAATTGGACAACCTTCTATTACCAATTGGGACACCGACTCCCGATGAATGTGATGACCTCCTACGCTTTTGCTTCGAAGACTCTACTTTTTCCATTTGATATGATATCTAAACTTACACAAATGTAAACTCATAACATATTCAAATTCTACATGTTAATTCTACAAACTTAAGACATATCTAATAAAGAAGATAAGTTTTTCAATAAGGACGTAGATATAATCCAAATATTAATAAAAATAACCACAAAACATACACCGAATGACGTAGAATTTATAATTCCCTTATGTGTTAGTCTTATATTTTATCTAAACAACCAAACTTATCTTACGACAGAACTAGTTTTATATTAAAAAGATTTTTAATTTATAAAGGTAAAGGTAACTGCTTGATTAAGCTCATATCATGTTATTTGTATAAGTTATGAAGAGATAGTGTAATGGAGAGGCTCGTATCATATTCAATATTTAGGTTACTTACTGTGATTCAACCCCTATTAAATGTCTAACAGCTTGAATACAGCTCTTTCCATGTTCAATGCTTGTTTCAATGGTTATTATACTATTATGTATTGCTCTATCACTACCATTCATTTTCACTGCTAACTTGTGATCACATGTTACTTATACGAATTCAATTAATCATACTAGTTTCAATACCATTAAAGCTTGATCTATACTGCTTATGTGTTCTATGGTTATGATTGTACTATGTTTATTTATATAGTAGCTATAATGATGCTTTCATTTCCATAACATATGTCATAAGTAAATCACATATTGCTACCAGGTGTAATCACGGTAATCTAGTGTTCATACTTCATTAGGTTAAATACGGTCATGTTTACCCATTGCATTCATATTACATACCTATTGTAAGCTAATCCTTACATTAGTCCAACCACCATCATACCACCCCATTAAAATCATTTGAAATTCATGCATAGCAAAAGCTGAAACTACTGTAACAATATTGAAAATATATGTTCATGAACAAAGTTGAACATAGTTCATCAACTCTATTCATGAACAGAGTTGAAAAACTCTGTTCATGAACATAGTTCATCAACTCTGTTCATGAACAGAGTTGAAAAACTCTGTTCCCCTAAGATCTTCAACATTTGACTTTAAATTTCATTAATCAATTATTTTCAATTCATTGAAAAAGTAAATTACACAAAAAAATAATTGAATGCCATATATGAATTACCAACTCTGTTCATGAACAGAGTTTTCCAACTCTGTTCATGAACTCTATTCATGATCAGGAACATAAAATTTTAATGTAAAAAAAATTAAACAATCTAATTTTAATTATCAAATGCAAATATATTTTTATTAATTTTTTTTAACTAAAAACCTATCATCTAAATGCTTAATGAAATATCTCAAGATTTTGAGAAAAAAAGGCATACTTGTTAACCAAACCCACAGACAACAATTTCTCGAACCAGCCACGAATGCCAACGCCGCACCGGAGACGACCGCCAACTCACCAATGGAAAAAACTTTTCCTGCAAACATCAACAAATTTTATTAGCAACACAAAACTATAAAAGTGTGAAAACGAAACCAAAACGAAACAAATCAAACTCAAATCATACCTGAGAAATTGACGCAATATCAACTCCACGCTGAACACATTTCATCGAAGCAAACACACAAGAACAACCACCAACTCGCCAAACGAAACGAATGGATTCACCTGCAAATTTAAAAAAACAAAAATTAAACAACTGAAAATGAAAACTAAACAACTAAAAACGAAAACTAAACAAATTTAAAAAATGAAAATGAAACAACTAAAAACAAAAACAAATTAAACTACATATAAAAAACCAAAACGAAAACAAAAATGAAAACAAAAACCATACTTGCCGACTGCAAACTCCACACGAATCCGACCAGGAGGGAATGGAAAATGGCGAATTGGAAAACGTCAGACTCGCGGATTGGAAAACGCAGGGTGAAGCGAGCTCATCAACTGGAAAATGGCGGATTGGAAAACGCAGGGTGAAGTGAGCTCATCAACTGGCAAACAACGGATTGGCAAACACATCGACTGGCAAACGGGAGATTGGTGAATTGGCAAACGGCGGATTGGGAAACGAACGATTAGAAAACGCAGGGGGTCATCGACGAACGTAGGGTGGCAAGCGAGAAGCTGTGAAAGCTCATCACCAAACACAGGGTGGCGAGCTCATCGACGACAATGGCAAGGCTCCACGGGTCCACAAGCTGGGTCCCGAAAAATGCCAACAAATAGTGACAGATAACAGACGAGGCTGGTCTTTTTTGCAAAAAATGTGTTCGGCCGAATAATTCTTCAGCCGAATACTTGTTCGGCCGACTAAGTATTCGGCCGAACAATTGTTCGTCCGAATAATTATTCGGCAGAACAAGTATTCGGCCAAATAAATGAACAAACCCCGAAATGTTTCCCGGCGGGCACTGCCTCACACACACTTCGAGCTGCCCATTAAAATAAACGGAGAACCATTAGTAGTTATTAGGGCGAATAACGTATGAGTTATTCGGCCGAATAATAAATGTTATTTGGCTGAATAATACAATTAATTTGGCCGAATAACTTTTATTCTTCGACCGAATAACCTCTGCTGCATTTGTTTTTCACTTCATTCTCATGGAAGTGTTACCCACCTTCACGTTTTCACGCTCATATCGGCTCAAAATGGTAAAAACTATAGAGAAGTGGGTCCAAAAAATTATAAATAGTAATAAAATTTTCCAAATTACAATTCATTTGCACTATTCACCAATTTGGAGTTATTTGGTTAGTTTTCACCTGAAACTTCAATTGCCGATCGTGGGAGCTACAAGCGATCGTTCAGCGAACCGTCCTGAGCAGGTTGGTGGTTACTTCCATACCTTTCATTTTAATGTTTTTATTTCAGTTTTGGTCGGTGATATTTTTAGTTTGGCCAAGCCCTAGATGGCTTCAATGCTACCCACGGGCTATAACTATGCAAGTCACGGGTAGGCACGAAACGCGAAGTCAAAAAATAGACTGCTCACGGGTACCTGACACTGTATACAAATTTGCTCGAGGGTACGGCTATGAAGAAATTTTTAATCATGAAATTGACCAAAATTTACTTGTTTTGCACTCCAGGATGGTTCTAGAGTGGAGGGAAAGAGAGCATGACCAGGATGATGAGGCCGTGCGCAATGATTTGCAAGCACAACAAGTATTGCAAGCATGTGGTTTGTATAAGTATTGGAGTATAGGGGGTTTAAGTGCCCAAAACCTATTACTCCATCATCTGATAGACTACTGGGACATGGATGCTCAATAATTCATCCTCAATGGGAAAACTCTGACACTCGAAGTAGAGGATATCTATTTCATTACTAGTTTGTCCCGTAGAGGGGAGGTGGCTAGTCTTCGGTCTCGGACCGTGGGTGGTGGGATCACTGTTCAGGACTACATAGTACGATATTGTCCCCCAAACACACGAGCGATGGGAAGCCAAGTGCCCATCAACACCATAGTATATCTAAGCACAAAGATCATTTTGGCTACCCTGGTGTGGATCACTGGATCCAAAGCACCACACCAGGCATCTAGGTCGATGATGTTCTATGCATCACAATGCATGCAACCTACGATATTCAACTGGTGTACTACTCTACTGGTGTCTATGAATACACAATTGACAGAATGCAAAGAGGGGAAGGCCAAAAACTTTGGGTATGGTAGAATTCTATGCAACTTCTTCTTTCAGAGGATTTCGGGGCTTAGCCCGAGGGTGGATGTCCCTCCTCACAGTTTTCGTGATCCATCCCTGACCCGGTGGGCTAAGATCTTGACACGACAGGGTGGTGGCCGTCTGACGTCACCATATACTGAGGAGTTCTTTCGCTGGTGGAACCGACAGGTGATCACTATAGAAGACTATTCCTATGCGGGGATAGACTTCAGATAGGACCATGACATGCCGCTCCTACCAGGCGCAGCTTTCGGAGACATCGCTGAGTACTCTCTTGGTTTTGCTTTCATTAAATTTTTATGGATTTTTTTATTATAGTTGAAATGAAAAAAATATTTTTGGTGGTAGTGTCATGTGCTAATGGGTGACTGTTTGCTCGTAGAAAAAGGCCCAGTGAGACCCGAGGGCTTCCCAAGACATGGTTGTCGGGGTAGAGATGATGTGGGAGCAGATGATGTGGCAGTAGATGCTGCAATAGGGCGCACACTTCAGACATTGCGGCGCAACATATCACGGATGGTTGCTCGAGTACCACAGATAGAGGTAGCCCAACTACCTGAGGCCATGCAGCGCTAGGTAGTGGGTGTTCCTGGTGAGTGGGTGTGGCTACTGCAGCGGGTGGCCAATGCAGTACAGTACTTCTATGAGACACATCCCATTGAGGCAACAGCTAGGCCTCCTCGAACGGAATAGATATCCCAGGGTCTCATTTTTTTGTATTGATATGTATATTTTTGAGGGCTATGGGCTCCAGTTTTGTATGACACTACCATTTTTGGACATGTTTATATATATATACAACTTTGGTTCTTGGTTCTACTACATGTGTGTATGTACAAATGAATGAATGTCTTTGTATTTATGTGCTTCATGATGAATGTGACAAATTCCAATCTAATACATAGTTAGCATATGCATCAAATATATAGTTAAGACTTCTCGGAATATGAATATATGTAATTGAAACAAAATGTCTCTCCAAGAGTCGTACCTTAAGGAACATTCATAGTAAAATAGGGTCTCGTACATCGTACTACCCATTCAGCTGAGACACAACTAGTTGTGAATCTAGGCGGACTTCTAAAGACAGGATGTCATGTGAAATAGCATCCCGAGATAGCTCAATAACGACACTATATTCAGCCACATTATTAGATGTAGGACCGAGACAAGCACTTCCTGAGGACACAACTAGGTGGTCAGGTGAGAAGATAACCCAAGCAGCAGAAGCAAGATGTTGCATATGTCGTTTAACACCATCCGTGAAACCTAAGAATGTAGGAGATCCCGTTGACATCTATCAATCAAACAGAGGTTAATCAGTAGACTCGATATCCAAAAAGGCAAGCTAAACTATGTACAGAAAAACTATACAATAGTGTACAAAAGTATCAGCCTGAACCAAAGGTTCAAGCGTAATACCACTTGAGGTAGAGCCATTTTCTAGGCTCCTTCAAGGAAACTCCCTCATAGTCTTCTAACTCATAGGCTCCTTTTTCGAGGATATGCCTCACAATGTAGGTACCATGCCACATGGGATTGAATTTTCCTGCGCCCAGGGGTTCTTTAAATTGGTCATACAATAGTACCAAGTCACCTTGAGCATATTGCCTGGGATGGACAAAACTATCATATTGAACCTTGACAAAACTATCATAGTACCAAGCCACAGCAACATCTCGACGGTGCTCATCAAGTTGCTCGAGGTGTACTAAACGTTGCTCAATATCTGTCGTATCAGGGAAGGGCTCTATGGCTAGCTTGAGCGAAGGGATTTCGCATTCAATTGGTAAAAGTGACTCCACACCATGAACTAACTGCAATGGTGAGAACCTGGTGGCATTCTTAACCACGGTTCGATATTCCCACAAAGCAGGATATAACATGATATGCCAATTGGTCTTGCTTTGTTGAATGGTACGTTGGAGAATGATCTTCAAAGACTTGTTTACTGCTTCAACCTGACCATTTGCTTTAGGATAGTAGGAAGACGAGTGTTCCTGATGAAACCCAAGCTTGAGAGACAAATCCTTCATCATCTTGTTTTGAAAGTGACTGCCATGGTCAGTGACAATCTCTTTCGGGATACCGAATTGAGTGATAATCTGGTTGAACACGAAATGGGATACAGTAGCATCCTCAGCTTTTCCAGTAGGCATGGCCTCAGACCACATGGAAAAATAGTCCATGGCCACAATAATACGGTGATGCCCCCTAGATGAAGCTGGTTTGCAATCCATGAAATCTACCCCCACTTGGTGAAAGGACTGACAGTGACGACCGGATGGAGGGGCACTGGGTGCGAGTGTATGTTCCGAGAAAACACCTAGCAAGGGTGACATCTCTCCACACCGTTAATACAATCTTTAAAGATAGTAGGCCAAAAATAACCAGTTGGCATGATACGCTGGGCTATAGCAAGCCCGGATAAGTGATCGCCACACGCCCCCACATGTCAATCATTAAGTACCCGTTCCACTTCTTTGTGAGTCAAGCAACAATGGAGAATGGAATCCTTTCCTCGGCGATACAAAGTGTCACCGCCGATAGTATAATCTTTAGCGTGGTCTAACACGCCATCGTTGATCTCGTGAATAATGCAGAGGAAACTTCAAAGTTTGGAGATATACAATAACATCCCCATACCAAGGGTCTTTGGACGAGATAAGAAATAAGTGCTCATCCACAAAGAAATCTTCATGAATGACATCCTTATCAAGTCGTGGAAGGTTCGACATAAGCTCAGCGAACACCAAAGATTTCACCGATTTGGCCTAAGCAAAATCAAGATCAAATTTCTGAAGGATTACAATCCATTTATTATACTTACCCCCGATAAGGTGTCGTGATAGCACAAACTGAAATGGATTGATGTGAGCTACAGCGATGGTTGTTCGAAGCAAAATGTAATGTCGTAACTGCTGGATTGCATGGACAGTCGCAAGTGCCATCTTTTCTACGTGGGTGTACCTTAGCTCAGCATCTACTAAATTTTGACTGAGATAATAGATAACATGCTCGATGAGCGCATCATCTACCTGACCAAGACCATGCCAATAGTCTCTTGAGACGCGGCCACATAAAGAATGAAATCTCATGCAAAGTCCGGTGGACTAAACACAGGGGCCGATACCAAATATTTCTTCAGGGCGTCGAAAGACTGCTGGGCTCACTTATCCCAGATAAAAGGTGTGTCTTTCTTCAATAACTGTGTGAAACCTTTAGTAATATTAGCATAGTTAGCTAGAAACCAACGAAGAAAAGTAGCTCTCCCTTGGAGGCTCTGAAGTTGTAACAAATTATGCCGAGGAGGAAACTGAAATATTGCCTCAACTTTGAGAGGATCGCTTCTAATACCCTCTCTTGAAACTATGAATCCTAGAAGGCGACCAGTCCTAACAGCGAAGATGCATTTGTTTGGATTCAATTGAATTTTGTAGTGGATACATCATTCGAGAATCATACGGAAGTGCTTGGGGTGGTCCACTCTCTTGCGAGAATGGCCAACAAGATCATCCAAGAAAACTTCCATAATCATCTTAAGATCGTGAAAGGCATAGGTCATGGCTCGCTGAAAAGTAGCTCTGACGTTTTTAAGGCCGAAGGGCATTTTCTGATATGCAAATTTTCCCCACAGGAAAATAAATGCCGTCTTATGCTGGTACGTGGGTTTGATTTGAATCTGATTATAACCTGAGAAGCCATCCAAGAATAAAAAAATCTCACTCCTCTCACAAGCATCCAATATTTGATCAATGAATGGAATGGGGAAGTTGTCTTTCGGACATGCACGGTTCAAATCTCTGAAATCAGTGCATACACGGATCGTTCCCTGCTTCTTATCCACAAGAACAGGGTTTGACACCCATTTGGTAAGGGGAATAGGGTAGATGAAACCAGCTTTGAGTAGTTTCTCCACCTCTACCTTAATAGCAGTTGCCTTCCTAGGGTTCACAGCACGCAAGCGTTGTCAAACCGGTTTAGCATCAGGATACGTTCTAATCTCGTGATCAACAATGCGGGGGTCTATTCCTAGCATCTCCTCATATGACCAGGCGAAAGCTTCCCAGAGTTCTGTAAACAAGTCAGTGTAAATAGCGATCTCCTCAGGAGTGCAATCGGCATCGACGTAAACGTTCTCTATCTTTTCGGGAGTGCGAGAGATGTTGATCGAAGTGGTTAGGAAAATATTGGCCATATTTCCCTCCGCAAAAACATCATGCGACTCTCAAAGAGCCACAGGGTGACCAACCATCTCAGCTTGAGTCATCCTAAAATCCTCTTGCTCAACAAGCTCGAGGTTGGGAAAGAAATAAGAGCGATGGTGCATATATTCGCAAGGCCTCTCACTACCACACATGGCCTCGAGGATAGCTTCATCAGATGGTAAAGTATCATCAAGGCAATCGTGGGAACAAGATGAGTTGACTGCCAAAACTGGCAGTATAATAAGATCTTCTTCAACTGTCTGGGAAGAAGAGAGATCTGAATCTGCAGTGGTTTGTTGGATATGATCGTAAGCGAGCTTCGCTATAGATTAAGGCATAGGCATCTTGACATGCACAATGTCTCCGGACATAGAACTCGTGGATGGTAAAGTCCACGGATCATCTAAATAGGAGGTCGGGAATAACATATTATTCGAAGGAGGAGACCCATTGTCGGTAATGGTTCCAATAAAATTCATAGGTGCAGAAAGATTATATGTTCCCATCAATGAGGGGTACATTCCAACCCCTATGTTCCCAGTTTCTAGCTAAGAATCATAAACTTGCGGGACTACAGATCCCGTAGATGCTGCGGAAGGAGTGCCAACAAAATCTAGCTGATCGATCGTCACAATCTTGCCTTCATGAGAAAAGCAGATAACTCTAAACACAGTAGACACGACAGCCTTCATAGTGTACATACAGTTCTGACCGAGTAAAAGGTTGTAGTCGATGGGCGCACCAACCACTTTAACTTCAATAGGCACGGACTTACCTCCTAAGGAGACAACAAGGGAAGGGATAGTTCCATGCAGCGTAAAAGATCTACCGTCAAAGGCAGTGAGTGTAGTTCTAGATGCGATTAGAGGAGGAAATCCAAGAGCTTTCCAACAATCTAACAACATTACTGATGCAGAGGCATCTTCATCAACCATAGTACGTTTGGTGAAGCTCTTAAGGCAGACCACCTAGATTTGAAAAGCCATGTGGTAAGGCAAGCGAGGATGGACATCACTAGTATCGAACTTGATAACACTAGGATTTCCCCCATCCTGAACTCCTAACGCACTCAAAAGGGCATGCTTCTATGAAGAACAGGCTTGCAAAATCTCAAGAGCAGACATGGCACATGGAGGTTGGCCCAAATATTCTACGATGGAGTAGTTTTGGGCGGCTTGAGCATTGGAATTATTGATGGAGTGCTTGAGAACACCTTTCGGTATCCGTGGCATGATGAAGGGCTTCTCGATATGCAAGGAATTGTTAGGAAGAGGGGGAGGCCCATTCACAAAATTAGGTTGTGGTGCACCATAATCGCGCTAATGAGTAGCAACACAAACCTCCAACTGAACCATATTCACACATCCATAACCACTAGTATTGGAAGAAGCTATTGCCGTTTCATTAGTACCATAACCACTGGAGGGAGCATGCGAAGCCATGTTTTGATGATGAGGAAGGCGATCCTTCAACCCAGCTGGTCTCTATGCCAAATGCTGGGATGCTTCTTCAATTCGAGGACATAAGTGAGTAAGATGATACTCCCCACAAAGCTTGCAAGGGAATTTCACCTTACGCCTAAGTTTACAATCCTCGCCAGCATTACCACCTTCTTGAGGAGGGTTGGCATTCTCTTTACGAGGAGTATTATGATTGCTATTTTTATTACTTCCATTTTTTCTACCCCTACGATTATTTCTCCCCTTTTTCTTTCCACCAGGTTGTTGGGTACTCGACAGCTTCGTTGATTGCACATTATGTACATCAAACGAGGGAGTGGAAGTGGACAAGGTGTGAACCTGTCCGAGAGCAGATTGGTTTAGTGACAAATTTTGCATTTGATTAGCTACCAAGTTTACAGGGCAAGTGCATGCGGACCCCACGATGCCATCGGCATGTGGTCCAGGAACTGACATAGCGTCATGTCTTATTCTTAGTGCATCAGGAATAATGTCATACAAAATGCCAGACTGAGAGTAAAGTAGACCTAACTGCTGGACTTTCAAGATAGCTTGTTCCTCAGTCACAATGTTGGACATCGAAACATCCTTATCAATGTATGGGAGTACAGACTTGAGGAACCATTCCAATAGGAACTCTGGAGGAATGTTGGCTTTCACTGATCTCTTTTGCCGACGCCACTTTTGAACGTGGCCAAAAATATGTGTGGCCTTATTCTGACGGAAGGTGGACAACAACTCAGTACCAGTATCATAATGAAGCAATAACTGGAAATGGTCTAAGAAAACCAAAGCAATCTCGTTGAATCCCCTATAGGTGTTCCCATGGAACTCTACATACGACTTCACGACTGCCCCCATGAGGGTGCGTTGAAATAGTCGTAATCTAATGGAATCATGATTCAAAGAGTTCGAGGACCACCAAAGCTGAAATGTCATGACATGATCTCTCGGGTCCTCACCACCTTTCTCCTCAAACTTCAGAATGTCCGAAGGGAGCTTGTTAGGGACTGGGGGCCAAGTAGGGTCGTGACACACCGGATCATTTGTGATCTTCGAAAGATCTGGGAGATTCAAGTGTGCAAGGAACGAGAGCTGAGGTTGGAAAGCTTGATTATAAGCCCCCATAAAAAATTGGTTAAACAAAACTGTGTTATAAGATGGACCAAGAGCTTGAACATGAGGATTAAACTACTAATAATGAGGACCTGATGGACCATAAGCTTTCCCATGGTAATAGGATTGATAACGTCCTCCTGCCTGACCCATTTGAGAGTAAGCAAGTATATGAACGTTTTGGGCACCATATTAGGATGTTGGGTGATACTGGTGGCCAGCACTGACTGTGTTGTATTAAGGGTTGTCACCATGAGTATGGGGAATATATGTACTATTCATAGCGGGAACTATGTTGTAATGACCGCAATGGTATGGTATGTTCCCACCCCCAACATTAGGATTAGCTTGAGCAGTTGCGTGGTGACCAGAAGCATGAGAAGCATTCCGAACTCCAATATTGGTGTGACTAGTAGCAGGGATGGTGGCATGATGTCCATGTGGATAGGAAATATTCCCACCCCCTACATTAGCATTACTAGTGGCGGCAGTGGACGCAAAAGTATGCAGTATGTGTCCAGCCCCATGGTTGGGAGGAACATAATCATTCAAAAAAGTAGTCCTGGGTCAACGAGTAGCGACATGTGTGTTAGGTTGTGGATGGCGAGTCGTGTTCCGAACAACGTTACGATTAGGTTGGGTATTCCCAGGAGGTGGTCGTGTTACAACATTAGCATTGTTAGGAATCTGACCAATCCCCATACTATGTGAGTGGGTGGACAATGTAGTGCCCCCAGCGATGGTAGTGCCCCCAGTGGGTATAGTATGGCTAACACTTTCACTTGTGCCAGCGTGACTACCAACCGTAGTGGAAGGTTCGATAGTACTATGACTAGGCATACCAAAAGAGAGTGCGGTGGGGTTGATCGTAGTGTCATCTTGTGACTCAGGCATCCCGTATCTATAGCTGTGTCGAAACGAAGGGATGAAGGGCTCATCATGTTCTTCGTCCTCGGGTAATTCAGGCATTCCGTAAAGATAATTATCTAGATTCGAAGATCAAATGGATCTCGGTTAAGTGTATTAGGCCAAATAGAACCAGGTTGAGTCTCAGGTGGATCACCTCCCCACTCCTCATGAGGAGTATGGGGATCGAAAGTATGTTCAACTCTACCCGAAGGAGTCGAAGGTTTTTTCTCATTATCGGGATGTGTAGCAATCATGATTTCCTAGATGTGAGTCGTCTGAGAATTCGAAGACTCAGAGGGAGCCTTCCGGCGTACTCTAGCAACACGGTGTGAATGCTCAGCTAGATTTAAACCAACCAACCAAGGGGACCGGTGGAGCGTAGGGCTCCGCGCCATGATATATCCAGAGAGAATATATAATCAAAACGTTCCCTACAGGCCAACTATCGATAAAAAATAGTAAATAAAAAACAAACACCTAGAGAAACTACAACCAAGAGCAGACAAACAGAGTGGCTAAATGAGCTCCCGACACTAGAGACGGTATGTCTCACCTAGGAGAGGCTTGAGACTCCCAAACTATAGTCGGAGGTAACAGAATCAGTTATAGAGACACCTAGGCTTCATGTCACGTCCCCTTCCATTCAATCCGGTGCAAGGGAAGGAAACATGACCAACTTACCGGGCTTATTGGCAATCTCAACCCCATTCAAAATTCTTAAGAAATGCATGGTTAACTAAAACTTATGCATACATATTCATACTCAACAAGCACAACGGAATTAAACACTATAGATGCACATAGTTTCATCATACATTCAGCATATAAACAACAGTCATTACTTAAGACATTACATAACATAGAATTAATACAACTCATTTAATAAACACGGCGAAATAACCATAATAACATACAAGCAGGAGGAGATGCATCAACCTATTTCTTCCAGGAAGAATGATGAAACGGTCATACAATAATCAATCTCATTCTCAGGCTAATTGCACAGGATTCATTCCAACTAACTTAAGATAATCATTTCATCCAAGTAACATGAGTAATTTAACATGCAGGATTATCACATTGTTGAACACATAATGCAAATAAATTAATCCATAGAGAATACTTATCTTGAAATGCAAACGTCCAAACAACTGGCTACATGAGCAAAATTCCACCCAACCATAGATCTCTATCCAGCCTATATTCTTTCAGATGAAAGATCACCCCCAAGCTGGGTTGTGTATCCACTAAGGAGGAACTAGACAGGCTCACTCACATCCATTGATTCACTCAAACGATCATGTTAAGCCAGCACATAGCTGGGTTTATCAAGCATGAAATAAGGAAATGATGAGGATGCTAAACAAGTGAGATCAACCAAAGAGCTATAGACATATCAAGCTAAACTCAAGCAATCCCATCCTCTGTTAAAAAATCTACACTTGGATTTCCCACCATTCTGGCAATAAATAACTCAATCCCATCATTGCGTTTCTGGGCTATCAAAACTGGGTTTTCCAATAGATTTCAGGGTATCTAATGCTCCCAAATTCGCCCCAAAGCTCATACTTATGGATCCCCCATTGGATTTCACTATCAAATACCAATTCTGGGTGTTTATGGCTCTTCACAACGTGGGTTCTTGCAAAGTTGCGATTTCTGGTATTGCTCTTTGCTGGCAATTCGTTTTTGAGCTCAAACTCTTGCTGGATGATCCACAATAGATTTGGAATGAGGAATAAGCAATTCCCATGAGGTAGAGTGACTTGTGGTACAAGAAAATAGAGCCCATACTCTGGCATACAAATTTCTGGGCTGCCCATGCTCCATTGAAGCCATGGACTGAAATCTTCAACTACTTCCTTACAACAGAAATAAATGTCATCAAAGAAGGTCAAATGGGTTCTCACAATGACATTTGGAAGCTTATGGCTCAATCCCACATGCCCTCACCACTCCCTAGTGGATACACATGGCTCCTTCTCATTCGTTGCCTCCATAGTCAGTTTTGGTATTTTATTGCATGATGTTTATTTACATTATTTTTACAATGTTCCATGGCTAAATAGCACATGGGAAACATAATGTCTAATACTTGCTTTTAAATAAAATTCGAGCTTCCACTAGTGGGGCCTTGGCCTTGAGCTCCACGCTAGGAAAACATACATCACATGTATACAATATTTACATTAAAAGCTAATATATCCTAAGGGTCAAAATGGGGTATTACAATCCCCTCCCCCTTAGAATAACACCGTCTTCGGTGTTCCAAGATTTAGGAATACATATACAATTTACACACGTCAAAAATTTCAAAAACTTTACGGCTTTGCCCTGCATTCTATCCTTTACTTTGAACTTTCAAGACCAAGTTCTTTTACTTCCGCGAGCTTCTCCTACTGTTTCTGATCTTTCAGCTCATCCACAAGTCTTAAAACTTTATGGTTGCTACCCTCTTGAGGTTCCCTTGTTGGGCAGTTGCGGAGGCAATGATGTCCTCCACATTTCCAACATCTCACTGGCTGCTTCTTCTTTACCTGCTCAATTTCCTTTGAGTCTTTATGCCTGGAACGTTTCTTAATGGGCCGTTTGGACGAATGCCTCATCATTGACCCACTTCCTTTTCCCTTACTGATTGCTCTCATAATGCTTTTTACCTCTCTTTCCAGACAAATAGAGTTCTGTAAAACCTTGTGGTTCATCTCATTCTGCCTCTTCTGTATCTTGAGGATCTCTCCAAGATTTTCTTGGGTTTTGTAAATTGTTTGAAGAAGACTTTCAGCCAATTCCAATAGCCTATGGTCTGCTACCATGGTCACTGTGCACAGCTAGTTCTCACTTGGCTCACAAGTAGCACTTGCTCATAACAGCTGCAACCAATTGATTTAATTTCCACCTGTGAAATTCATCATTACAAATCTTGTTAGGCCAAGCATAACCTGAACATTAAAAATTAGTCAATTTTTTTTCCCCAATTGACATGGAGATCCCATGCTCTATTCATGAGACTTTCACACTTTCCATGCTTGCCCAACATACACATGAATTCCTTCATGTTCATCCATTCACAGGAAATTCATTAATTCAACATTCACAATTTATTTCAAGCAAATAAACACACTTCACTTTCAGCCATGCATGCATTCAACAATTTCTGTTTTTATAAATGCACCAATAAAATGAAAGAGATAGCAGTAAGAGTTTTCTCCTCTTAGCTTTGTTCCATTGTGGAACCCACACCACCACTGTGGTTTTCTTGCTCCTAGACTCTTTCACTTCAACGTGAATGCTTGAGCTGCCCTTCTTGGCTATAACACTTAGTGTCTATGGTTTATTTCAGACCTCTCAACCATGGAGTCCCTCCACATGGTTTGTCTACAACTCTTGGCTGCTAGGACCCACACAGTCCCACTAGCACCATCTTTCATTGCTGCTCAAGCTGATCTTTTTAGGAAGATGCTTTCATAGTCCTTGCTTCCAACAATACCTACACTCAAACATTCAATTGATTCACATGTTTAGTTTATTTTCATAGGATTTATCTCTAAACAAGAGATTAGAAAGTCATAACCAAATCATATACACATGTATATTCATAAGCAAAAAATTATAAGATAACCAAATACTTATCTGCATTGGATGTCTCCACTTTATTCCATAGGGTCCTTCTTTGCTTTACAAGCCTTGGAATCCTCCTGCAGGCTGGGATGTTTGGCCAGCACTTAGGCTTCTCCAAATCATCAAATAATCAATATCCAACTAGTACACCTTCACGCAACTTGGAAGGAAACTTCACTATGACCATTTCTAGGTCAAGTCTCTACTATGGATCCATAGGCATATAACAGCCCTTTCATCAACACCTTCACAACCTTTCATCAAAAACCCACAACCTCCACAACATCCTTTCATACACATTAACCCTTCCACCACAACCCCTCACAACAACCTTTTACTTTGCCTCTTTAGTGTGTAGCACCAAATTACATTTGTTTAGGGTGACAACACAAGTAGTATAGGAAAAATTGTCAGCATTGTTATTCTAAAATTGTAACCATAACTATAGCATTCACTATCAAGTATTGAAACACCAGGAATGCATCCATTCCCTTAGGGTGTAATCAATATTGGCATCCCTAACATAACTCATAATCAGAAAGGCGTGCACTCCTCACTAATGGGAGCTATGCAAGTCCTAATCATACTTCAAGCAGTCTGAATAATGTACATAAATAGAATATGTTATGCATAGTATGATTACATGGACATCCACCTACAACATGTCCTCCTGACACAATTTTACATAAGCCAAACAATCAACAACATTTAACAATGCAATTCAAATCTAAAAATTTACAAATCTGAGATTTACAATTCTTCTTTCTAACAGAGCTTAGATTTCTCAACCATGAGATTCCTTCTCATAAGCTCTAAATCGAATTTTCAAATCTGCTCCCTATAGAAATTAGATTTGCAACCATGATATTATTCTCATAAACTTAAATGAGAATATTTCCAGATTTATTCCATGCATAAGTTAAATTTCACACCCATGAGAATCTTCTTATAACCTTGGCTTTTGCACATGGTAGACTCCATCCTTCTTCATTGACTTACCCACATTTCCATGCCTAGAACAATCTACTTGAAATCTGAAACTTCAATCAGCCAAGCACTTTGTAAGTCTCCATGCATATAATATTTCATTGCTGCAACATTCACTGAAGCATTTCCAAAATTATAACATTCCATAATTCAAACACTTCCAGCTGTTAACATATCAATATAACAAACTCATTTACTTCACGTAAATCATTATCATACTAAAATTGCTAGGTACAGTCACATCATTTATGCAATTAACTTAAATCTTTTAAATGTTCATTAATTCATAGTCATATCATTTATACAACTCTGTCCTTCCAACAGAGCACTCTGGAAGCCTGTCAATCATGACTACCTTCATGCAATTCTTCCCCCGCATTCATAGCGGCTCATGACATGATCTCAGAATTATCATTAATTCATCATTTCATCATTTCATCTATTGCTCAATTATAATGAGACATATACATATATCACAATCATGCATGCACACAATAGATCCCTTCAGGTGTAACTACCCACATGCATGCATATTCACAACATTTACTCAAGTTTTCCATATCCATTCACTCAATGCTTAACTACAAGATTTATAAAATCTCTTAATGCACATCCACTCAATGTCACCTTGAATTGTTTCATGAGTACTTATGCATTCAAGCATATTATGACTTAATCATGACTATCTCATATAACATGCATTACCATAATCAAGACCACCAGTCCTCAATTGCTTTGGTTATTAATATCATAACCAACATACACATGGTATGATGTATTTTATATGAATGCAATCTAAATTTCCAAATAGCCACATGGTATGAGGCCTATTTCCTTCACCACTTCATGCTCCACCACCCTATGGCAGTATGGAATTCACTGTTATAGGTCAAACCTGCACCTCTCTGTCCGTGATCATCTTGAGCTGTTGATCACACAAAAGGACAAATTGGATGGAGGAGCATGTTGACCCCAGATGAGACTTTGACTTACTCCACCTCCTGGCAAGATTGGAAAAACCCTAAAAATGTCATTTTGAGACATGAGCGCTACTCTATTTCAATAGACTAGAGCCTGTACCCTACTCCATTGTGCAATAGTAGCACTCAATCCTCATGAGCGCTACTCCTCTTCAGCAGAGTAGCACTCAACATTCAAAAAGTGATGAGTGCTAGTTTAAAAACAATATAGTAGCACCCTGAGCACTACTTCACTGAGCAATAGTAGCGTACACCTCAAAAGATGATTAAAAAATAATTAATTTCACGAAGAGGATTAGTTGCAGTTGGTTTTCCAACTTCCCCAACTTCCTCCATAACCATCTCTCGACCTGAACTATTTCCCTTGTTTTATAAATACAAGGAAGAATAAAGAGAGGGGTTAGATACATGAATGTTATGGAGAGACTTTTAAAGAGAAGCTTGCATTGGAGGAGATTATGCTGGAAGATATCCAAGCCAGAGAAGAGCAGGAACCCCGGATCAAGTTGGAGGAGCATGTCACAAAGTTAGGTATACTTTGTCTCATCAATTTACATTTGACAATAAAAGGTTGAAGCATATTTCTTGTCCCAAATTTGTGAGTATTTTGATCACAGAAGATCTAGGAGCTATGGAGAACCTCACAAAATCGAATTAATTTGCAAATACAGTGGAAAAACTTGAAAAAGATGATAATTTTACACACAATGTATGTTGAAACCTTTGATTAACTGACTGTCTAACATGTGAAAATGTTAGTAACAGGTTTTTTTTACATCCATGAGAAAATCGAGAGCATTAGGTGGCTCAAGCTGAGTATACAAGTCATCAATGCCAAATTGGCCTCAATCCCCCCTAGGTGGGTCCAACTCAATCCCAATCACCCCAAACAGCCACGAATTCTGGTGTGGAGGTGGCTGAAGCATGTTGGGTCATTAATTAGCTCAAGTCAGGCGTGGGTGAGCAAGTAGAGGAGGTTTGGGGGCCCAAGGGAGCATTAAATGCTCCAAATCTAGCCAAAAATGGGCAAAAAACCACCCTAGCGCCCTTGGTCAACTAAAATTCCCCAAAACAAGGAGAGAGGGTGCACCAGCAATAAATGAGGGTGCACTTGTGGACAAAACAGGAGGCTGGGTGAACTGGTTTGCTTGGAAGTGGGTGTGAACACTCTCAAAAGTGGGTTTTTGACCAACTATAGTCACTTAATCCAAAACATGGTTTAATTAAGCACATGGGCAATTAAAAATTTATGGATTATGGTACTAAGTGTGGTTACTGTTCTAACACCCCCCCTTAACCATAACTTTGTACATCTCATGAAAGATAAGTGGGAGGCCTTGGCAACAAAGGCTCAAGTCACCTCAATACAAACAGAAATTTTATTTGTCCATATGAACCGAGGAAAAGAAGTAAAACCTCATGGGATAAAAACTTCCCTCAAAAATGGACATGGGGCTGAACCTGCAATTAAATTGCAGCAATCACCATCCATCACTCACTCCAAGAAAAGCTCTCAGGTGAGTGAAGGTCTTCTCAGTAAAGCACTTGGTGAAAATATCTGCAGTTTGCTCGGTGGATGGGCAATACTGCAATGAAATCACCCTGTCATGCACCAAGCCCCGAATGTAATGCATGTGGATCTCAATGTGCTTTGTTCTTTGCCTCTGTACTGGATCAGTAGATATCTTGATGGCACTTTGATTATCCACCCAAATATTGGTTGGAGAATCAATAGCAACACCAAACTCCCGAAGAATGCCTTGCAACCAAACACACTGTGTGGCTGCATTCACTGCTGCCCTGTACTCGGCCTCTGCTGATGAAAGAGAAATTGTATGCTGTTTCTTGCTTGACCAGCAAATAGGACCTTCAGCAAACATAAACACAAAACCTGAAGTGGACTTTCTATCGATGGGATCTCCCGCCCAATCGGAATCAGAAAATCCAGCTAGTTGAAGTGAAGAACCAGCTGCATAGTGTACCCCAAAGTTCTTTGTTCCTTGGACATAATGAAGGATCCTTTTGGCTGCCTTCCAATGGATCTCATGTGGCTGCTGCATATACCTTGCTACAGCACTTACAGCATAAGACAAATCAGGTCTTGTATGTGTAAGATACAACAAACTTCCGACTAGCTGCCTGTAGAGAGTACAATCCACCAATGGAGAGTCTTCAAATTCACCTAGTTTTATGCCTGAAAGGAATGGGCACTTGGCTGCCTTACATTCAGCCATTTTAAACTTGAATAACAGGTCTGAAGCATACTTAGGTTGACTCAGCAATATACCTCTCTCAGATTGCTCAATTTCCAAACCCAAAAATTGCCTTAGCAATCCTAGGTCGCTCATGGCAAATTCACTGTGCAAAGAAGCTTTAATTGAGCCAATTTGTTTGGTGCAGCTCCCTGTAATTAAGAGATCATCAACATACAGTACAATGACCTGCAAATTACCATCACAATGCTGCAAATAAACATTTGGATCAGACTTGCATCGACAGAAACCAATTGAGAGCAAAAAAGCATCCATTTTGGCATACCAAGCCCTGGGGGCTTGCTTGAGTCCATAGAGTGACTTCTTCAACCTGCATACAAGTGTGGGATCCTCTTGGAATCCTTCAGGCTGCTGCATATATATCTCTTCCTGTAGCTCACCATGAAAGAATGCACTTTTGACATCCATGTGGTGAACTTCCCAACCTTTACTAGCTGCCATGGCTAGAGCTAGTCTAATTGAATCCATCTTTGCAACCGGTGCAAAGGTCTCTGTATAATCCACACCATGGATTTGTGAGTATCCCTTAGCCACTAACCTAGCCTTATACTTCAGATCAGAACCATCAGCAACAGGTTTGGTTCGAAAAATCCACTTACATTGCACAAGTTTCCTCTTGGGAGGAAGAGGCACCAAATCCCATGTTTTGTTCTCTTTGAGAGACTGGAATTCTTCTTGCATTGATGCTCTCCACCTTGGATCATGATGAGCTTCCTGATATGATGTTGGATCAGATCCAATCATCATATAACAGTGATCAGCAAGTTCACTTTCATTTGCAAAGGAAGCATTGATTGTTTGAGATCTAGTCTTCCTAGGCTCTTGGGGATTGCCAGCCAATTCACCTGCATCTTGTATGATTTTCTCAGCCCACTTGGGCCTTGATGGTGAATCATGTACAGAAATTTCATCTTCAGCCATGTCATCTTCAGCAATATCAGAAAAATCAGAGGTGGAATCATCACTAATCTCATTAAGGTGTGGAGGAGAGGAGCTTTCCCCCGGTGCAAGCTCAAAATCTGGAATTGGTTCTTCTTCGAATTGCACACTTCTCTCAATGAAAGTTTTAAGTGTGGATGTGTCAAAGAGCTTGTAGCCCTTTGTGTCCTCACCATATCCAACCATGATACATTCCCTACTCTGTGGCTCCAAATCCTTCCTCTTTTCTGATGGAATTCGAGCCCATGCTCTAGACCCAAAAATCCTGAAATTTGACACATTTGGTTTTTGGCCAAACCATGCCTCATAGGGGGTTTTTCCTTTGACTGCTTTGTGAAAGGCTCTGTTCTGAATATGAGCAGCACAATTGATGGCTTCAGCCCATAGCTTAGGGCTTAGATCCCTAGCTTCAATCATGCAAGTAGCCATCTCCTTGAGAGATCTATTTTTCCTCTCTGCCACACCATTTTGCTGAGGTGTGTAGGGGATTGAATGTTGCATTTGGATGCCACATTCCTCACAAAGGTGCTGTATGTTATTATTCACATATTCCTTTCCATTATCAGTCCTAAGGATCTTTATCTTATGACCACTATGGTTCTCCACTAGGGCTTTCCAAATCTTCAGTTTCTCAAACACTTCTGACTTCAATTTAAGGAAGTAAACCCAGCAGAATCGAGAGTAGTCATCTATGAATGTAAGTACATACCTTGATCCACCATATGATGGAGTGGGAAGAGGACCAATGAGGTCTGAATGTACCAATCCAAGTGGTTGAGTGGCTCTCCTTGCCATTCCCTTCTCATAGCTGCGCTCAGGATGCTTTCCAACTACACACCCAATGCATGCACCATTTGATGATCTGATTTCTGGAAGCCCTTCCACCATCTCGTCCTTGTGCAATTGCTGGAGATATTTGTAGTTCATGTGGCCAAATCTTTCATGCCACAACTTGGAGGTCTCGTTGGCATGAGAGACAAGATCCTGGTCACTAGAATTTGGAATGAAATTTGAGAATTTGTACATTCTCTCATCATGATCTGCATACCCTACTGGCACAACTTGATTTGAGGAAATTTCTGAGATTTCTACTAAATCTGGAGTGAATGTCACTCTCTTGGCTTCTCCTGTATGGGTCATTTGATAGACTGATAGCAAATTTGCAGCCAATGAAGGTACATAGAGCACATCACTGAAATAGCCATGCTCCATGTCAATCCTACCAATCCCCTTGGTCTGGATTTCTGAATCATCTCCCATTCGAACTGTTGGGCCACCATTCGAATGCATAGAGGAGAAGAGCTCTCTGGATGAAACCATATGTCTGGAAGCTCCTGAATCAATGATGAAGGAAGAGGGATTCGAAGTACCTGCTACCAAAGCATGACACTTCTCCTTATTGTCAGGGTTTGAGGTGCTCTCCTTCTTCCTTGCGCCCTCAGGGACTGGGATGTTGTTCTTCTCCAGCAGCTGCGCCATTGAGTCAATGGTTTTCTTCATACATGAGCTCTCTGGATGCCATCCCCTATGACAATAGGTGCATTTGGTCTTTTCCTTTCCCTTCTTGTCCTTCTCCTTTGACAGATTCGAACCCCCATCTGCAGACTTGGTCTTGTCAAACTTTCTCTTCTCTTGTTGCTTCGAATTCTTGGCTTTCTGCTTCCCTTTGCTTGCATTTGAAACACCCATTGCCAATGCTTGGTCCTTTGATTTTATGGTGCCCATCTGAACTAGTTTATCCTGCTCCTGAGTGAGACACTCCATGAAGGTAGCTAGTGATGGCATTTGCCAATTTCGAAGGATCATTTTGGCTGAGTGAAATGTGCTAACAAATACTGAAAACTCTGGGCCTAGCTTCGAAAGGATGGACAGAATCAGTTGTTCCTCCTTCTTAACAATTCCACATTGTTGCAGTTGAAGCACCAGTGACTTGAATTTCGTGAAGAACTCCTGGATGGTTTCAAAATGCGCTGGGCTCAAGCTAATGAGCTCGTTTTCAAGCTGGTGGCCTCTCAGTTCATCAGTTTTCCCAAAGAGTGATTCTAGCTTCACCCATACTTCATTGGGGGTTGTCAAACTGTCTGTATGAAACAAGAGTTCCCTTGAAATGCTCAGGCATAGCAATCCATAAGCTTCATCAAGTCGATTGTAGTACTTTGCTTTCTCCACAGCAGAATTTGGCTCCACTTCTGTGCCCATGGTTACTCTATAGAGACCCTTAGATCTCAGCTTGATAACCATCTCAGCCTTCCAATCGAAAAAATTGAAGGGTGTGAGCAAAATTTGGTTTGCTTCCATGACTGCTGCGTTAATGGTGAGAAAACTACTGAAACACCTGCAAAAAACACTCAATTTTTGTCTGGAAATCCTCTCTAGAATGCAGTTCAATGCTCAATATTGACCTGCAACTCACTAACTCCACGATGGCTCTGATACCATGTGAGTATTTTGATCACAGAAGATCTAGGAGCTATGGAGAACCTCACAAAATCGAATTAATTTGCAAATACAGTGGAAAAACTTGAAAAAGATGATAATTTTACACACAATGTATGCTGAAACCTTTGATTAACTGACTGTCTAACATGTGAAAATGTTAGTAACAGGTTTTTTTTACATCCATGAGAAAATCGAGAGCATTAGGTGGTTCAAGCTGAGTGTACAAGTCATCAATGCCAAATTGGCCTCAATCCCCCCTAGGTGGGTCCAACTCAATCCCAATCACCCCAAACAGCCATGAATTCTGGTGTGGAGGTGGCTGAAGCATGCTGGGTCATTAATTAGCTCAAGGCAGGCGTGGGTGAGCAAGTAGAGGAGGTTTGGGGGCCCAAGGGAGCATTAAATGCTCCAAATCTAGCCAAAAATGGGCAAAAAACCACCCTAGCGCCCTTGGTCAACTAAAATTCCCCAAAACAAGGAGAGAGGGTGCACCAGCAATAAATGAGGGTGCACTTGTGGACAAAACAGGAGGCTGGGTGAACTGGTTTGCTTGGAAGTGGGTGTGAACACTCTCAAAAGTGGGTTTTTGACCAACTATAGTCACTTAATCCAAAACATGGTTTAATTAAGCACATGGGCAATTAAAAATTTATGGATTATGGTACTAAGTGTGGTTACTGTTCTAACAAAATTAAGTGTTCATTGAAGTTATATACTTGTTTGGATCTGCTTTGGTTAATATTGGATGTTTAAATTGCTTTGTCTATTTCATCATTATATATTATCCAAGATATGTTGAGAAAGGTACTTGTATTATAGGTTTATTGAACGGGAAGCTAGCTTGAGGATCGAGCGCAAGATTGAACAAGAGCTAGGATCGAACGTCAGTTGAAAGGTATGTTCTCAAGGCCTATAACCTATTTCCTTTCATAAACATCTTTGTAACACAGCTAGTATGCTTACTTGTCATCCCCTTTCAGTTGATAGTATCTGTTTCCTTACTATAGGGTAGTTTTTCCCTATAGTAAGGAAACGAATACTATCAACTGAAAGGGGATGATAGGTAAGCATACTAACTGTGTTACAAAGATGTTTATGAAAGGAAATAGGTTATAGGCCTTGAGAACATACCTTTCGACTGACGTTCAATCCTAGCTCTTGTTCGAACTTGTGCTCGATCCTCAAGCTAACCTCCCGTTCAATAAACCTATAATACAAGTACCTTTCTCAACATATCTTGGATAATATATAATGATGAAATAGACAAAGCAATTTAAACATCCATTAACCAAAGCAGATCCAAACAAGTATATAACTTCAATGAACACTTAATTTGGGACAAGAAAGATGCTTCAACCTTTTATTGTCAAATGCAAATTGATGATACAAAGTATACCTGACTTTGTGACATGCTCCTCCAACCTGATCCGGGGTTCTTGCTCTTCTCTGGCTTGGATATCTTCCAGCATAATCTCCTCCAATGCAAGCTTCTCTTTAAAATTCTCTCGATAACATTCATGTCTCTAACCCCTCTCTTTATTCTTCCTTGTATTTATAGGACAAGGGAAGCAGTTCAGGTCGAGAGATGGTTATGGAGGAAGTTGGAGAAGTTGGAAAACCAACTGCAACTAATCCTCTTCGTGAAATTAATTATTTTTTAATCATCTTTTGAGGTGTACGCTACTATTGCTCAGTGAAGTAGCACTCAGGGCGCTACTATAGTGTTTTTAAACTAGTGCTCATCACTTTTTGAATGTTGAGTGCTACTTTGTTGAAGAGGAGTAGCGCTCATGAGGCTTGAGCGCTACTATTGCACACTGGAGTAGGGTACAGGCGCTAGTCTATTGAAGTAGAGTAGCGCTCATGTCTCAAAATGACATTTTTAGGGTTTTTCCAGTCTTTCCAAGAGGTGGAGTAAGTCAAAGTCTCATCTGGAGTCAACATGCTCCTCCATCCAAGTTGTACTTTTGTGTGATCAACAGGTCAAGATGATCACGGAAGAAGAGGTGCAGGGTTGACCTATAACATTCACATGAATGCATTTCAACTCTAAATGCATACCATTTTATGATTACTGACTATGGTTCAATGGATTCTTACCCAATTCCCTTCAACACTTATGCAATCATCATAAGTAAACCATTACCTGCATTGCTTCCATTTACACCTTTGATGTTACTTGATTTGTTGGTTTCTTACAGCAGATTGCAGCATTCTCCCACCAACCTCTTGATCCTGGATTTGTTGCCCTAATATTTACTTCATAAGGTTGTTGGCTTCATGCAACGACATCCTCAACATATTTAGCCATGTGTATGTTGTCTTAGGTCCTACAACCAATACCAACACCAATAGTGATTATCAACCATAATATTTGCCATTAGTGGTTCGTTGCATGCGTAGAGCCTTACTACTTTTAGTAACATTAAATATACTATGTTTGCACAAACATCTGTTCATGCACTATGCAATGTTTATTAATATGTCCACTAGTGCATATTCATACCATGCATTTTCAACATTCCCGTGCCATAATTTTATGTACACAAAGCTTACAAAATATAATTACAACAACAAACAAGGGTTAAGGAATCCTCCCTTTCCAATCCTTCATCATGGAATGCAATTCCTTTTCCACATCATAGTTGGTATGATTTCATGGCCTTTGCTACTTTCTAGGCGTGCAATTTTAGAAATTGCTCATATTGACAACAATTTTGTAAAAACAGCCACTGGCACTTTTCTGCTCTACATAACTATGAGGTATGATAACCTCATTCAAATTCTGGTCATGCACCACTATTGCCTGCTAGATAAGCTTTCCAATGCCTGTCCACTTGATCCATTCCGACATCGGGTGTGGAAATTGCATTACTTCAAAAATGACAACTTTAACCAAAATTCTGCACATTTTTACACAGTTATATTTTGGTCTGGGATGCCAACTTCAGCCACCCGTGGAAGAAAATCTATGAAGAATCACAAAAACTTTTCTACCAGGAGAAGTTAGAATATATAACAAGGAACTCTCAACAACTTGCGGATCTCTATTCTGATGCACCATTCATCTTCTATAAAATTATGGGTTTGACAACTTTCCACTTTTCACATTTTTCCAAAATTCCAAGTTTTGGGCCAAAAATGGCTATTTTCGAAACGGTGCATTTCTGGGAAATCTTTGTCTAACAAAATTTGTCTGGTTTACTGATAATATGAAATGTCAAGTTTAATAAATTTCTTGATTCCGAATTATAGGGTCACTTTCCACCACTGCAAGCTTTTCAAAATCCCAAAAATGTGGCCCGGAATAGTGTTTTTTGGCCTTCCTGCACACCCCGATTCCACATCCTTTGGAGTTTGGCTCCAAAACTCCAAAATTAACACCATGCCTGCTCCATGACTGCTCCACATCAATTTCAGCTCAATCCGACCTCCCATCAAGCATCGGGATACCGATTTGTGAAAACCATTAATCCCGAATTTATGCCAAATTAGAGCATAACGGGATCGGGATCTTCACTTGTTCATTCATGGCCTCCGTCAACGACCTCAGAATGCCACTGAACTCATCAAAATCTGATCCTTCATGGTCCTGCTATCCAAAATTCAAATTTCGGGCTCTATACTTTTTTTTTTTTCGCGCCGAACCCGAAATCCGAAAGCCGAAACCCGGAATGTGGGATTCGGGATTGCATAAATCCCAAAACCAACTTCCCGCAACCCGAAACCAAAAAATTCATGGGTTTGGGTTTTCAGAATTCCACTCCAAAAAATGACGCTTCCGAAACCTGAAACTCAAAACCCAAAAAATTGCGCGTTCGGGATTTCGAAAATCCAATCCACAAAATGGCGCTCCCGAAAACCGAAACGCGAAGGACGGAAAATTGTGGGTTCGGAATTTCAGAAATCCATTCCGCAAAATGGCGCTCCCGAAATTTAAAACCCGAAAGATGGTGGGTTCGGGATTTCAGAAATCCAACCCACAATAGGGCATTCCCGAAACCCGGGAAACACCCACGTCTTCCTGCAACTTGCAGGGTCCATATCTCCTTCATCCCTTGGCCAAATGAGGAAAGTCTGGCACCGTTGGAAAGCTCTTGGAGAGATCTACGCACCTGTGTGATCTTATTCCACATCTAAGAAATCAACCCTGTCATTTTTCCCTATCAAAATGCCGCCCCCAACTTCCCAATACTATGCTAAAACGTCCTGTTACATTCCTGTAAACTCAGAGTCTGGCCCAAGTAACCCCAGTGCTATAAGCTGGGCTCTGATGCTACTCTGTCACATCCCTTCCATTCAATCCGGTGCAAGGGAAGGAAACATCACAAACTTACCGGGCTTATTGGCAATCTCAGCCCCATTCAAAATTCTTAAGAAATGCATGGTTAAATAAAACGTGTACATACATATGTATACTCAACAAGCACAACGGAATTAAACACTATAGATACACATAGTTTCATCATGCATTCAGCCTATAAACAACAATCATTACTTAAGACATTACAGAACATAGAATTAACACAACTCATTTAATAAACACAGTGGAATAACCATAATAACATACAAGTAGGAGGAGATGCATCAGCCTATTTCTTCCAGGAAGAATGATGAAACGGTCATACAATAATCAATCTCATTCTCATGCTAGTTGCACAGGCTTCATTCCAACTAACTTAAGATAATCATTTCATCCAAGTAACAAGAGTAATTTAACATACAGGATTAACACATTGTTGAACACATAATGCAAATAAATTAATCCACAGAGAATACTTATCTTGAAATGCAAACGTCCAAACAACTGGATACGTGAGAGCAACGTTCCACCCAACCATAGATCTCTGTCCAGCCCGTATTCTTTCAGCTGATAAATCAACCTTGAGCTGGGTTGTGTATCCACTAAAGAGGAACTAGACAGGCTCACTCACATCCATGGATTCACTCAAACGATCATGCTAAGCCAGTACACAACTGGGTTTATCAAGCATGAAATAAGGAAATGATGAGGATGGTAAGCCAGTGAGCTCAATGAAAGATCTACAGACATCTCAAGCTAAACTCAAGCAATCCCATCCTCTGTTCAAACATCCACACTTGGATTTCCCACAATTCTGGCAACAAATAACTCAATCTCGTCACTGGGTTTCTGGGCTATCAAAACTGGGTTTTCCAATGGATTTCGGGGTAGCTAATGCTCCCAAATTCACCCCAAGGCTCATACCTATGGATCCCCCATTGGATTTCACTATCAAATACCAATTATGGGTGTTTATGGCTCTTCAAAACGTGGGTTCTTGCAAAGTGACGATTTCTGGTATTGCTCTCTACTGGCAATTCGTTTTTGGGCTCGAACTCTTGCTGGATGATCCACAATGGATTGGGAATGAGGAAGAAGAAATCCCCATGAGGTAGAGTGACTTGTGGTACAAGAAAATAGAGCCCATACTCTACCATACGAATTTCTGAGCTACCCATGCTCCATTGAAGCCATGGATTGAAATCTTCAACTACTTCCTTACAATATAAATAAATGCCACCAAGGAAGGTCAAATGGGTTCTCACAATGACATTTGGAATCTTATGGCTCAATCCCACACCCCTTCACCACTCCCTAGTGTATACACATGGCCCCTTCTCATTCGTCGCCTCCATAGTCAGTTTTGGTATTTTATTGCATGATGTTTATTTACACCATTTTTACAATGTTCCATGGCTAAATAGCACATGGGAAACATAATGTCTAATACTTGCTTTTAAATAAAATTCGAGCTTCCGCTAGCGGGGCCTTGGCCTTGAGCTCCACGCTAGAAAAACATACATCACATGTATACAATATTTACATTAAAATCTAATATATCCTAAGGGTCAAAATGGGGTATTACAATTCACTGCGTGTACAAGGTCAAGTCCACTGCATAAACACAACTGTGTTGTCCAATCTCTATTTGAATCAGGACACAAACAACATAACCACTGCAAGTACCCTGTGCGATACCTAGGTACGGAAACTATGGTCACCACAATATAACCAATGCTCAGGGGGACAGTCGCAGGTGGGACCCATCGTATGGGAAAGGTAGCTAAGCCCGAAGTACAAGAGGACGAACCTCCGATACCCCTAGATACGAATAAATCCTTGATATATCTCCCACGTTCAGCTGTTCTTAGAGGGATATCTCCTCAACCAACCTCCCGTGGCCTTGTGCTTAACTCTGGATTGAGTAGAGCTTCCTGAGAACACCGATCTATACCATGGATTCCTCCACTCCCTGGTCAGACACCTAATGTTTCGTTTAGTAGTCTTGGATTGTTAACTCAAAATGATCTATTCCAAGACTCTAAACCTATACTAGTTGGTGTACCCTATAAATAAAATAAGTCTAATCAATTTTAAGATTAAGCATTAATTTTAGTGGCTCTGGTTACTCAAGGTATATGATCGTGAAACTAGTGATGTGTAGACTCAATAGTATGCAAAATCATCCAATCCTAGACTCATCTATCCAATAAAACAATGTCCCTCTATGCACAATCAACCAACAATTCCAAAATAAAGTTGCAATCTTTTATCTTTTCAATGCACAAGAAGAACCTAGATGAAGGCAACAAGCACTCAATGCAAGATGCAGTACATGAAAGTAAAATATTTTTGTATTTTTGCTTATAAACAAGAAGGAAAACGCAAAAAACTAGATGTATATTTTTTTATTTTTTCAATATAAATGAAAAATGCAAGCAAAATCCTACTCTTCAGTCACTGAAGTGCCGATAAGATCACTAAGACAACCCAGTAGATCCTAAACAGCAAGACTCATCCAAAGGAATGAGCTCAAAAGGAAAAAACCAAGAGGCTAAATCCAAAGATTGGTAAAAAACCAAGAAGGCTCAACCAAGAGAAACGAAGAGTTTTGGTCACAACCAATGCATGAAACAGTCAAGAAAGAGGCCAAAAAAGACTCAGGAACAACCAAAGCCAACCCAGCAACAACCAATAGCCATAAACCAACAAAAGATGGAGTTACATGCTACTGTCGAAGGAATACTTGCGTGTACCCGCGAGCAGTACAGTAAACAGAGGAGGGTAGATGCAGGCAGAACTAAGCTAGCTCGTGGGTGAGGAAAGGAAAATCGTCAAATAAAGAGTCCAAAGGATCAGAAAAAGCAAGTTTTCTATGGTTTATCTTAACGACCAATCAGTGACACAGAGCTTCGATAAACAACAACTCTAATTAAGGACTAATGCTCCAAAAAATTCCCAAACATGGAGTCACCATTTATGTATTGGAGAAAACTCACTATGGCTTGGGAATACCACAACAGACAGATGACTATCATAAATCAACTCAATTCTCAAAACAATGCTATTATAAATGACAATGTTAAGATAATGGAGAAATGTAACCAACCTTGATCCAAACGTTTGATGTAGATCCCCGTTGGAGCTTTCAATCCATGCACTTGAACTTTGCAAATTAGTCTTGACAGCCAATATCCAACAAGTACATATAATATATGAATGGCATTAACATTATCAATAATAATGGTCCATAATATCACAAGAAAATGTAACCCAGTGTATAATAAAGAACATTCACACCATGAATGGACGAGAATATGAGTATTTCTATTAATGAACAAGAAGAAGTGCAAAGTGATACAACCTCTTGCCGGCAACCAATCTGAACCAAGATCTAGATCAATCCACTTGTGCCTCCACCACTTCAATCCTCCATGAATGGAAAACTCAAACTAGAAATAAGTTTGGAAGGTGAATATAAAGGGTTCACAACTACAACGATCAATGAGTGCAGACTCAAGATAGGGAAAAAATCCACTAGAGCTCTCTTGCTATTCTCTTCTTCCTCCCGTCCATAAGCCATATGCGCTCAATATATAGTCCTCTCAAAGGTAGGTGAAATGACACATTGAGGTGTTACTTGGGCAGATGGAGAGCCAAAGGTCACCCAATGACCGCTTTTTGCGAGTAAAAAGTAATTAATAGTGTGTTTTACCATTTTACTTGATACCTGCGAGCTATAGTGATGCAACTTGGGGGTATGCCTGCTATAAGGATGCAATAGGCGGGTAGGAATAAAAATAGGGCAAACTAGTATCACTGAAGGATATAAATGGATTTGAGTCACTGAAATGGATCCTATAGGCCAAAGAATGTTGATGCTCACAGGGTGGAAGATTACGATGTAACAGATGCCCCCTAATGTGTGAGGTCAGAGACTGATGCTACGATGGCCGAAATACATTATAAAACTCAGAAGTGGAGTGATGGAGACACAAGTGGAAAGAGAAGCTCACTCATCATAATACAATAGTATCTCTGAATACATGTTGGTATAGTACAACAATCTGATATAATGGCCATGAATAGGCAGTATAATAGATACATGTCATAAGTGATCATAGACATGATCCCTCTAGAGTAAGATATGGTCTTCTGCTGAAAAGAAGACAACTGGTGCAAAACTGGAGATACAAACTGCTGAAATCTGAGAGGTGATATCTCAGATGTAAAGTCAAAGTCATATGTAGCATACTGAATGCCACAATCACCTGGGGTCTTCTACACAAGTCTTCGACGGTGCAAGTCCCATCAAGTGAATAAAGGAGTTGGGGTCGAACCTGATGAGACATCGTCTGATTACTGGTCAATGAAGCATACCGTTAACAGAGGCGAGATGACCCATCAATAATGAAAATGGGCATCAAGGCATAGTGCACAATCATCAGAGTGTGAATAAATGGGTTGAAGTTGAACACTAAGATGAATCCATCGATCAGGGGACATTGATGTATTCCCAAAATTGGCGATGGAGAGAGAACCTGCCACTAATGACTGCAAGCCTCAAGGTACTCAATTGAACTCTAAGCCTCAAGTCCCGGAATAAATGAGTTGAAGTCTACGGAGCGAGACTCGCTGGAAGGAGGGTATTAAGGCATCCCCCATCAACCAGCACGAGGTACCAGCAATGCTGAAAGATTTGGAAGATCTCAGGTGAAACGGATTGACTCAATAAGGATGGTCGACATGCAATAGTAAAGAGATCTGAGGAGTGGTTGACACTAGTTCCAGGACTTTCTTTGAACAAGAGCATGAGCAGATGGATAGAATCAGGAAACATAGACTTGACATAAACTGTGCAATGTAGGAGGAATTACAGAGGGCTCCATAATGACTTGAAGCTTAACCAATCGGTGGAGAAAAACGAGAAACAAGTATAGCTACTAAGGCCCAACTACAGTCCCAACTCATAATGTACGGAGTGGAATGAATGCTTTGTTCAAAGATGACACAATAGCTGCCAACAAGAAATAGTGACCATAATCCCATGCCAACAAGAAATAGTGACTATAAGAATAAAATTGCTTATAGTACAACAAGTGAGGGAACGAGTGTCAAATAGCTAGCAGACTAGTCCCAAGCAGTGGAACATACCTATGCTCAATGCAAGGAAGTGCGTGCAGGATGTGGACACTCGGGGGTATGTTCCCTCAGGGTCAAAAGGTCATCAAATTGTTAAGGGAAAACATAAGCTCTGGAGGGCTTGACAGGGGAAAAGTGCTCAGGCACCAGGTTAACAATTGAGTAAGCGAGAGTCGACACAAGGCTCAAGCAACAAGCAGGATGATGTATTGCAATCACAACATGATATAACTGATGGGAGTCCTTAAGGGAGATGGCCAGCATAAGACAAAGTAGAGTATGAGTCTTTATCGCAATGTCATGGCGTGACTACAAAGGGCTCCCAATCGTAAGGACAAACAACGGCATGGGCACCAGAATGCATAAAGGGATTCTAACTAAGGTACCCATGTTTGGAAAAGCCCTACTGCCACATAACGACACTTCTATAGCAGTGTGAAGGTTCTGTGTCAGTTATGAAGCGGGGTCGCACCTAGGGTTTATGAAAATGGTCAATAGCTCAAATGCATAATGCATGTGGAAATGGCATCTAACCTATATGCCAGGTGTGAAACATACCTGCTGTATATGTGAAATGGTTCAGAACAACTTTCGCTGAGGAAATCTGTTTAAAAAACACTACTCCATGACACGATATTAGTTCATAACGGCTCAAAATGGAAAAAACTATAGAGAAGTGGGTCCAAAAAATTATAAATAGTAATAAAATTTTCCAAATTACAATTCATTTGCACTATTCACCAATTTGGAGTTATTTGGTTAGTTTTCACCTGAAACTTCAATTGCCGATCGTGGGAGCTACAAGCGACTGTTCAGCAAACCGTCCAGAGCAGGTTGGTGGTTACTTCCATGCCTTTCATTTTAATGTTTTTATTTCAGTTTTGCTCGATGGGATTTTTTGTTTGGCCAAGCCCTATATGGCTTCAGTACTACCCATGGGCTATAACTATGCAGGTCGCGGGCAGGGCACGAAATGTGCAGTCAAAAAATAGACTGCTCACGGGTACTTGCCACTGTATACAAAATTTTTTGCGGGTACGGCCGTGAAGAAATTTTTAATCATGAAATTGACCAAAATTTACTTGTTTTGCACTCCAGGATGGTTCTAGAGTGGAGGGAAAGAGAGCATGACCAGGTTGATAATGCCATGCGCAATGATTTGAAAGCGCAACAAGCATTGCAAGCATGTGGTTTGTATAAGTATTGGAGTATAGGGGGTTTAAGGACCCAAAACCTATTACTCCGTCATCTGATAGACAATTGGGATGTGGATGTTCAACACTTCATCCTCAATGGGAAAACCTTGACCCTGGAAGTAGAGGATATCTATTTCATTACTAGTTTGTCCCGTAGAGGGGAGGTGGCTAGTCTTTGGTCTCGGACCGTGGGCGGTGGGATCACTGTTCAGGACTACATAGCGCGATATTGTTCGCAAACACACGAGCGGTGGGAAGCCAAGTGCCCATCAATGCCATAGTAGATTTGAGCACAAAGATCATTGTGGATACTCTGGTGTGGATCACTGGATCCAAAGCACTGAGCCAGGCATCCAGGCCGGTGATGTTCTATGCATCACAATGCATGCAACCTATGATATTCGACTAGTGTGATACTATGCTGGTGTCTATGAAGACACAATTGATGGAATGCAAAGAGTGGAAGGCCAAAAACTTTGGGTATGGTACCATTCTATGCAGCTTCTTCTTTGAGAGGGTTCTGAGGCTTAGCCCGAGGGTGGATGTCCCTCTTCACAGTCTCCATGATCCAGCCCTGACCCGGTGGGCTGAGATCCTGACATGACAGGGTGGTGGCCGTCTAGCATCCCTAAATACTGAGGAATTCTTTCGCTAGTCAAACCGGCAGGTGATCGCTATAGAAGACTATCCCTATGCAGAGATAGACTTAAGACATGGCCATGACATGCCGCTCCCACCAGGCGCAACTTTCGGAGACATCGGTGAGTACTCTTTCGGTTTTGTGTTTATTAATTTTTTACGGATTTTTTTATTATAGTTGAAATGCAAAAAATATTTTTGGTGGTAGTGTCATGTGCTAATGGGTGACTGTTTGCTCGCAGACAAAGTCCCAGTGAGACCCGAGGGCTTCTTGAGACATGGCCGTCGGGGTAGAGATGATGTGGCAGCAGATGTTGCAGTAGGGCGCACACTTTAGACATTGCAGCACAACATATCACGGATGGTTTCCCGAGTACCACAGATAGAGGTATCCCAACTACCTGAGGCCATGCAGTGCTAGGTAGTGGGTGTTTCTGGTGAGTGGGTGCGGCTACTGCAGTGGGTGGCCGATGCAGTACAGTACTTCTATGAGACACATCCCATCGAGGCGGCAGCTAGGCCTCCTCGGAGGGAATAGATATCCCAAGGTCTCATTTTTTTGTATTGATATGTATATTTCTTAGGGCTACGGGCTCCAGTTTTGTATGACACTACCATTTTTGGACATATTTATATATATATACAACTTTGGTTCTCAGTTCTACTACATGTGTGTATGTACAAATGAATGAATGTCTTTGTATTTATATGCTTCATGATGAATGTGACAAATTCCAATCTAATACATAGTTAGCGTATGCATCGGATATATAATTAAGACTTCTCGGAATATGAATATATGTAATTGAAACAAAATGTCTCTCCAAGAGTCGTACCTTAAGGAATATTCGAAGGAACATAGGGTCTCGTACACCGTACTTCCCATTCAGTTGAGACACAACTAGTTGTGAATCCAGGAGGACTTCTAAATACTGGATGTTATGTGAAATACCATCCCGAAGTAGCTCAATAATGGCACTATACTCAGCCACATGATTAGATGTAGGACCGAGACAAGCACCTTCTGAGGACACAACTAGGTGGTCAGGTGAGAAGATAAACCAGGAAGTAGAAGCAAGTTGTTGCATATGTCGGCTAGCACCATTCGTGAAACCTAAGAATGTAGGAGATCCCGTTGACATCTGTCAAACAAATAAAGGTTTATCAGCAGACCCGATATCCAAAAAGGCAAGCTAAACTATGTATAGAAAAACTATACAATAGTGTACAAAAGTATTAGCCTGAACCAAAGGTTCAAGCGTAATACCGCTTGATACAGAGTCCATTTCTAGGCTCCTTCAAGGAAACTTGCTCATAGTCTTCTAACTCATAGGCTCCTTTTTCGAGGACATGCCTCACAATGTAGGGACAGTGCCACATGGGATTGAATTTTCCTACCCCCAGGGGTTCTTTAGCTTGGTCATATAAGAGGACCAAGTCACCTTCAACATATTGTCAGGGACAGACAAACCTATCATATTGAACCTTGACACGACACTTGTTAACATCAATAGCCATAGTGGCATCTCGACGGTGCTCGTCAAGTTGCTCGAGGTGAACTAAACATTGCTGAATCTTTGTCGTATCAGGGAGGAGCTCTATGGCTAGCTTGAGCGAAGGGATTTTGCATTAAATCAATAAAAGTGACTCCACACCATGAACTAACTGGAATGGTGAGAACCCGGTGGTAGTCTTAACCACGGTTTGATATGCCCACAAAGCAGGATATAACATGATATGCCAATTGGTCTTGCTTTGTTGGATGGTACGTTGGAGAATGGTCTTCAAAGACTTATTTACTGCTTCATCCTGACCATTCACTTGAGGATAGTAGGAAGATGAGTGTTCCTGATGAAACCCAAGCTTGAGAGACAAATCCTCCATCATCTTGTTTTGAAAGTGAATGCCATGGTAAGTGACAATCTCTTTTGGAATACCGAACTGAGTGATAATCTGGTTGAACACGAAACGGGATGCAGTAGCACCGTCGAATTTTACAGTAGGCATGGCCTCAGCCCACTTGGAAAAATAATCCATGGACATGATAATATGGTGATGCCTCCCAGCCGAAGCTGGCTTGCAATCCATGAAATCTACCCCCCACTTGGTGAAGGGACTGATAGCGACGACCGGATGGAGGGGCGCTGGGTGCGAGTGTATGTTCCGAGAAAACACTTGGAAAGGGTGACATCTCTTCACAGTGTTAATACAATATTTAAAGATAGTAGGCCAAAAATAACCAGCTCGCATGATATGCTGGGTTGTACCAACCCTGGATAAGTGATCGCCACACGCCCTTGCATGGCAATCATTAAGTACCCATTCCGCTTCTTCGTGAGTCAAGTAACGATGGAGAATGGAATCCTTTCCTCAGCAATACAAAGTGTCACCGATGATAGTATAATATTTAGCATGATGTCTCACACGTTGTTGCTCATCTCGTGAATAATGCAGAGGAAACTTCAAGGTTTGAACATATACAATCACATCCCCATACCAAGGGTCTTCGGACAAGATAAGAAATAAGTTTTCATCCACAAAGGAATCTTCATGAATGACATCCTCATCAAGTCATGGAAGGTCCAACATAAGCTCAGCGAACACCAAATATTTCACCGATTTTGTTGAAGCAAAATCAAGATCAAATTCCTGAAGGATTACAATCCGTTTATTATACTTACCCCCGATAAGGCATCATGATAGCATGAACTGAAATGGATTGATGTGAGCTACAACGGTGGTCGTTCGAAGAAAAATGTAATGACGTAACCGCTGGACTGCGTGGACAGTCGCAAGTGCCATCTTTTCTATGTGGGTGTACCTTAGCTCAGCATCTACTAAATTTAGACTGAGATAATAGATAACATGCTTGATGAGTGCATCATCTACCTGAACCAAGACCATGCCAATAGTCTCTTGAGACGCAACCACATAAAGAATGAAATCTCGTGTAAAGTCCGGCGGACTGGGCACAGGGGTCGATACCAAAGCTTTCTTAAGGGTGTCGAAAGACTGCTAGGCTCACTCATCCCAGATAAAAGGTGTGTCTTTCTTCAATAAGCATGCGAAACCTTTAGTAATAATAGCATAGTTAGCTATAAACCGACGCATAAAAGTAGCTCTCCCTTGGAGGCTCTCAAGTTGTAACAAATTATGCGGAGGAGGCAACTGAAGTACTGCCTCAACTTTGAGAGGATCGACTCTAATATCCTCTCTCGAAACTATGAATCCTAGAAGGTGACCAGTCCTAACAGTGAAGATGCATTTGTTTGGATTCAATCGAATTTTCTAGTGGATACATCATTCGAGAATCATACGGAGGTGCTTGGGGTGGTCCACTCTCTTGCAAGAATGGCCAACAAGATCATCCAAGAAAACTTCCATAATCATCTTAAGATTGTGAAAGGCATAGGTCATGGCTCGTTGAAAAGTAGCTCCGACGTTTTTAAGGCCAAAGCGAATTTTCTTATATGCAAATGTTCCCCATGGACAAATAAATGTCATCTTATGCTGGTGCGTGATTTTGCTTTGAATCTAATTATAACCTGAGAAGCCATCCATGAATGAACAAATTTCACTCCCTGCACAAGCATCCAATATTTGATCAATGAATGGCATGGGGAAGTTGTCTTTATGAAATGCATGGTTCAAATCTCTGAAATCAGTGCATACACGGATCATTCCCTGCTTCTTATCCACAGGAACGGGGTTTGACACCCATTCGGTAAGGGGAACGGGGTAGATGAAACCACCTTTGAGCAGTTTCTCCACCTCTTCCTTAATAGCAGCTGCCCTCCTAGGGTTCACAGCACGTAATCATTTTCAAATTGATTTAGCATCAGGATACGTTCTAATGTCGTGCTCAACAATGCGGGGGTCAATTCCTGGCATCTCCTCATATGACCAGGTGAAAGCTTCCCGAAGTTCTGTAAACAAGTCAGTGTAAAAGGCGATCTCCTCAGGAGTGCAATCGACACTGACGTAAACGTTCTCTATCTTTCTGGGAGTGCAAGAGATGTTGATCGAAGTGGTTGGGGAAATATTGGCCATATTCCCCTCCGCAAAAACATCATGCGACTCTGAAAGAGCCATAGGGTGACCAACCAACTCAACTAGAGTCATCCTAAACTCCTCTTGCTCAATGAGCTCGAGGTTGGGAAGGAAATAAGAGTGATGGTGCATATATTCCCAAGGCCTCTCACTACCACACATGGCCTCGAGGATAGCTTCATCAGATGGTAAAGTATCATCAAGAAAATTGTGGGAACAAGATGAGTTGACTACCCAAACTAGCAGCGTAATGGGATCTTATTCAACTATCTGTGAAGAAGAGAGATCTGGATCTATAGTGGTTTGTTGGATATGATCATAAGCGAGCTACGCTACAGATAAAGGCATAGGCATACCAACATGCGCAATGTCTCCGGACGTGGAACTCGTGGATGGTAAAGTCCATGGATCATCTAAATAGGAGGTCGGGAATAACATATTATTCGAAGGAGGAGACACATTGTCGGTAATGGTTCCAATAAAATTCACAGGTGCAGAGAGATTATAAGTTCCCATCAATGAGGAGTACATTCCAACACCTATGTTCCCAGTTGCCGGCTGGGAATCAGAAAGTTGCAGGACTACAGATCCCATGGATGCTGCGGAAGGAGTGCCAACAAAATCCAGCTGATCGATCGTCAAAATCTTTCCTTCATGAGGAAAGTAGATAACTCTAAACACAGTAGACGCGACAGCCTTCATAGCATACATCCAGTTTCGACCCAATAAAAGTTTGTAGTCGATGGTCACATCAACCACTTCGACTTCAATAGGCACAAACTTACCTCCCAAGGAGACAACAAGGGAAGCGATAATTCCATGCGGCGTAAAAGATCTACCATCGAATGCAGTGAGTGTAGTTCTAGACACGAGTAGAGGAGGAGAGCCAAGAGCTTTCCAACAAGCTAATGACATTACTGACGCAGAGGCACCTTCATCAACCATAGTACATTTGATGAAGCTCTTAAGGAAAAAACCACATGGTAAGGAAAGCGAGGCTGGACATCAGTAGTATCGAACTTGATAACTCTAGGATTAAACCCATCTTGAACTCCTAATGCACTCAAAAGGGCATGCTTCTGAGAAGGACAGGCTTGCAAAACCTCAAGAGCCGACATGGCACATGGAGTTTGGCCCAAATCTTCTATGATGGAGTAGTTCTGGGAGGCTCAAGCATTGGGATTATGTGTGGAGCGCTTGAGAACACCTTTCGGTATCCACCGCATAACTGAGGGCTTCTCGATATGCAAGGAATTGTCAGGAGGAGGGGGAGGCTCATTCCCCAAATTAGGTTGTGGTGCACCATAATCGCGCTGACGAGTAGCAACACAAACCTCCGACTAAACCATATTCACACATCCATAACCACTAGTATTGGAAGAAGCCGTTGCCATTTCATTAGTACCATAACCACTGGTGGGAGTATGCGAAGCCATGTTATGATGATGAGGAAGGTGATCCTTCAACACAGCTGGGCTCTGTGCAAAATGCTTCGATGCTTCTTCAATTCGAAGAGATAAGTGAGTAAGATGATCCTCCCCACAAAGCTTGCAAGGGAATTTCACCTTACGCCTAGGTTTACGATCCTCGCCAACATTACCACCTTCCCAAGGAGGGTTGGCGTTCTCTTTACGAGGAGTATTACGATTGCTATTGTTATTTCTTCCATTGTTTCCACCCCTACGATTATTTCTCCCCTTTTTCTTGCCACTAGTTTGCTGGTTACTCGACGGCTTCGTTGATTGCACATTGTGTACATTAGACGCTGGAGTGGAAGTGGACAAGGTGTGAACCTATCCGGGAGCAGACTGGTTTAGCGACAAATTTTTCATTCGATTAGCTACCAAGTCTATAGGGCGAGTGCGTGCGGACCCCATGATGCCATCGGCATGTGGTCCAGAAACTGATGTAGGCTCATGTCTTGTTCTCGGTGTATCAGGAATAATGTCATACAAAATGCCAGACTAAGAGTAAAGTAGATCTAATTGCTGGACTTTCAAGATAGCTTCTTCCTCAGTCACAATGTCGAACATCGAAACATCCTTAGCAATGTATGGGAGTAGAGACTTGAGGGACCATTCCAACAGGAACTCTGGAGGAATGTTGGCTTTCACTAATCTCTTCCACCGACGCCACTCTTAAACGTGGTCAGAAATATGTGTGGCCTTATTCTGACAGAAGGTGGACAACAACTCAGTACCAGTATCATAACAAACTGTTCACTGGAAATGGTCTAAGAAAACCAAATCAATCTCGTTGAATCCCCTATAGGTGTTCCCGAGAAACTCTGCATACCACTTCCCGGCTGCCCCCCTGAGGGTGCGTTGAAATAGTTGTAATCTAATGGAATCATGATTCAAAGAGTTGGAGGAAAACCAAAGGTGAAACATCGTGACATGATCTCCCGGGTCCTCACCAACTTTTCCCTCAAAATTTGGAATGTCCCGAGGGAGCTTGGTAGGGACCGAGGGCCAAGTAGGGTTGTGACACATTGGATCATTCATGAGATTCGAAAGATCCGAGAGATTCAAGTGTGCAAGGAACGGGAGCTGAGGCTGGAAAGCTTTATTATAAGCCCTCATAAAAGGTTGATTAAATAGAACTATTTTATAAGATGGACCAAGAGCTTGACCATGAGGATTAAACTACTGATAAAGAGGACCTGACGGACCATAAGCTTGCCCATGGTCATAAGATTGATAACCTCTTCCTGCCTGACCCATTTGAGAGTAAGCAGGTATATGTGCGTTTTGGGCACCATATTAGGATGTTGGATGATACTGGTGGCCAGCATTGACTGTGGTGTAGTAAGGGTTTCCACTATGAGTATGGGACATATATGTACTATTCATAGCGGGAACCATGTTGTAATGACCGTAATGGTATGGTATGTTCCCACCCCCAGCATTAGGATTAGCTTGAGCAGTTGCATGGTGACCAAAAGCATGAGAAGCATTCCCAACTCCAATATTGGTGTGACTAGTAGCAGGAATGGTGGCGTGATGTCCATGTGGATAGGAAATATTCCCACCCCCTACATTAGCATTAATAGTGGTGGTAGTGGACGCAAAAGTATGCGGTATGTATCCACTCCCATGGTTGGGAGGAACATAATCATTCGAAAAAGTAGTCCTGGGTCAACGAGTAGAGACATGTGTGTTAGGTTGTGGATGGCGCGTCGCGTTTGGAAAAACGTTACGATTAGGTTGGGTATTCCCAGGAGGTGGTCGTGTTCCAACATTAGCATTGCTAGGAATCTAACCAGTCCCCATACTATGTGAGTGGGTGGACAACGTATTTCCCCCAGCGAGGGTAGTGCCCCCAGTGGGTATAGTATGGCTAACACTTTGACTAGTGCCAGCGTGACTACCAACCGTAGTGGAAGGTTCGACAGTACTATGACTAGGCATACAAAAAGAGAGTGCGGTGGGGTTGATCGCAATGTCATCATGTGACTCAGGCATCCCATATCTATAGCTGCGTGTAAACGAAGGGATGAGGGGATCATCCTATTCTTCGTCCTTGGGTAAGCCACGAATTCCGTAAAGATAATTATCTTGATTCAAAGGATCAAACAGATCTCGGTCAAGTGGATTAGGCCAAATAGAACCAGGTTGAGTCTCAAGTGGATCACCTCCCCACTCTTCCCAAGGAGTATGGGGATCGGAAGTATGTTCAACTCTACCCAAAGGAGTCGAAGGTTTTTCCTCGGTATCGGGATGTGTAACAGTCATGACGTCCTAGACATAAGTCATGTAAGAATCTGAAGACTTAGAGGGATCCTTCCGACATCCTCTAGCGACATGGTGTGAAAGCTCAATTGGCTTTAAACCAGCCAACTGACAGGACCGGCGGAGTGCAGGGCTCCGTGCCACGATATCTCTGGAGAGAATATATAATCAAAACGTCCCCTAAAGTCCAACTATCGATAAAAAATAGTAAATAAAAAACACACACCTAGGGAAACTACAGCCAAGAGAAGACAAACAAAGTGGCTAAATGAGATTCCGACACTAGAGCCGGTAATTCTCGCTTAGGAGAGGCTTGAGACTCCCAAACTATAGCCAGAGGTAACATAATCGGTTATAGAGACAGCCAGGCTTCACTGCGTGTACAGGTTCAAGTCCACTACGCAAACACAACTGTGTTGTCCAATCCCTATCTGACTCAGGACACAAATAGCATAACCACTGCAAGTACCCTGTGCGATACCTAGGTAAGGAAACTATGGTCACCACAATATAACCAATGCTTAGGGGGACATTTGTAGGGGGGACCCGTCATATGGGAAAGGTAGCTAAGCCTGAAGCACAAGAGGACGAACCTCCCGTACCCCCAGATACGAACAAATCATCGATATATCTCCCACATTCAGCCGGTATCAGAGGGATATCTCCTCAACCAACCTCCCATGACCATGTGCTTAACTCTGGATTGAGTAGAGCTTCCTGAGAACGCTGATCTATACCATGCATTCCTCCCCTCCCTGGTCAGACACCTAATGTTTCGTTTAGTAGTCTTGTATTTTTAACTCACAATGATCTATTCCAAGACTCTAAACCTATACGAGTTGGTGTACCCTATAAATAAAATAATTCTAATCAATTTTAAGATTAAGCATTAATTTTAGTGGCTGTGGTTACTCAAGGGATATGATCGTGAAACTAGTGATGTGTAGACTCAATAGTATGCAAAATCCTCCAATACTAGACTCATCTATCCAATAAAACAATGTCCCTATATGCACAATCAACCAACAATTCCAAAATAAAGATGCAATCTTTTATATTTTCAATGCATAATAAGAACCTAGATGAAGGCAACAAGCACTCAATGCAAGATGCAGTACATGAAAGTAAAATATTTTTTGTATTTTCACTTATAAACAAGAAGGAAAATGCAAAAAACTAGATGTATATTTTTGTATTTTTTCAATATAAATGAACTGAAAAAATGCAAGCAAAATCCTACTGTTCAGTCACTGAAGTGCCGAGAAGATTACTAAGACAACCCAGCAGATCCTAAATAGCAAGACTCAACCAAAGGAATGAGCTCAAAAGGAAAAAACCAAGAGGCTAAATCCAAAGATTGGTAAAAAACCAAGAAGGCTCAACCAAGAGAAACGAAGAGTTCTGGTCACAACCAAGGAATGAAACAGTCAAGAAAGAGGCCAACAAAGACTCAGGAACAACCAAAGCCAACCCATTAACAACCAATAGCCATAAACCAACAAAAGCCAGAGTTACATGCTACTGTCGAAGGAATACCTGTGGGTTGTTGATGTATATGTAACTTCGGAATGTATTTCATCTGTGTATTATATATATATTTATTGTACCCTTATAAGAGATGTGTTATTCCTCTATAAGGAAGTGTCGTCATGTGGATTGACAAGTGTCGCAAGTGTGTGTAGTTGCCGATGGGTTATTAGACAACCATATGGGGTCGGCCCTGATTAATATATAATATAATGTGGATGTATCTAAGTAGACAAGTCAGCCCCAGTAGGTCACTGGGCAAAAAGGTGAGTATAAATAGAGATAGGAGATCTCTATTTTACTCACTCGGAAAAAGTAACTCACTCTCTCTCTGGAAAGTGGCACACTAGTGAGGAGGAGGAGGATCATCTGCTAGGAGACTATCTCAGTGTTATTTGGTTATATTTTGGTTGAGCAATTGCTCTCTCTATCTCTGAGGAAGTTGTGGGGTTTTTCACCTTAGGGTTTTCCCCACGGAAACTTTGTGTCTCTTGTCTCTATGCTTTTGATTCTTGTGATGCTTGTGATGCTTGTCATATTATGATTTTCATGCATTGATATACTGTAGATGTTATTCTCTCAGCAAATATCCTAGAGTATATTGAATTAATGCTCAAAATTTAACATGGTATCAGAGCTTAACTGAGAAGAAGACATTTTGCAGTGATGGAAGCTTGTATTCCTTGATTATTGGGTTTCTCTCCACAGATTTTTGAAATTCAGTATAGTAGATTGGATCTACTCATCAAGGCGCATCTATCTGTCCAATCAGAATTCAGTTCCGAGCATTTTCAGATTTGGCCCTAAAAATTAGGGTTTTCACAAAAATAGGAATTTCTGGAAACTGAAGACACAGCTGGAAGCTCCTTGCAAAAATCGAAGGTTAGAGATTTGGATCGAGATTTTTGGCTGGATAGATCTTCGGGAATCTCAAACCTTAATTCAGGGCTCTCCCCAGGGAACTCGGGAGGACAAAAAGGCAATTTTGAAGGGCAAGACCTTGCTGATCTCAAATTCTGAATGTACTAGGCTGATAAGCTCTCCAAGGCGCATCTTTCTATCCTTTCAGAATTTTGAAATTCACATTTTGAATTTTTGGGTTTCTCTGACAAACCCTAATCTGGGACCAGATCCAGTTTTCAGCACCTCAAGTGGTAAGTCCTAAACCTTTTCTATTTCCATTTGAAGTACTCTTAAAGATGTCTCTTCACATCAAGCTTGAGGATAAGCTTGAAGGGGCTGATAACTTTCGAGCCTGGAAGTATAGGATTGGGCTAATCCTGGAAGAGAATGAGTTGGACTCATATGTGAAAGAAGACATCCCTATCCCAGAGGATGAAGAGGCCAAGGCATTGCACAAGAAGAACTTGGTCAAGGCAAAGAGAATCATTGGTGATTCTATCAAAGACCATCTCATACCCCATGTGTCTTCTCTCAAGACACCCAAGGAGATGTTTGAATCCTTGACCAAGCTATTTGAATGAAAGAACATAAATCGAAAGATGACCCTACGGAACCAATTGAAAGCAGTAAAGTTTCAGAATGGAGAAACCATTCAATCTTATTTTTCAAGGGTCTCCCAGATCAAGGAACAACTAGAAGCAGTGGATGAAATGGTGGAGAATGGTGAAGTGGTGATGACCACTCTAAATGGCCTACCCAGGTCATGGGATTCTTTTATTCAAGGAATTTGTGCAAGAAAGAAGTTGATCTCCTTCAACAGACTGAGGGAAGAATGCTCTCAAGAAGAAGCTAGGCTTATAGCTCGTGAGAAAAAGATGGGAGGAGAAGATCAAGCTCTTGTAGCTCACACCAAAAGAAGCAAAACCAAGAAGGATCACTCTCACCACAAAAGATCTCATCAAAGGAGTAAGAAGGACCTAAGATGCTTTACATCCAATGAGAAGGGTCACTATGCTTCAGATTGTCCCAAGAACAAAAGGGATAATAACAACAACTTCAGCAAGAAGAAGAAGGGCAGCAAAAGAAGATTTCATGCTCATGCTGCCGAAGATGATGAACCACCAAAGAAGAAGGCTAGGGCAGAAAGTGATAGTGATGATGTCTCATCAAGTGAAGAAGAATATGTTCTAATTTCTGCTCTTACAGGTACCATCTCCCATGGATGTAATGATTGGTTGATTGATAGTGGGGCTTCCAAACACATGACTGGGTTTAAGGAATCCTTTGTGAACCTATCTGAACATGAATCACCCCATAAGGTGAAACTTGGGGATGATTATCAATACCCAATCAAAGGAAGTGGTGAAGCCTCCTACAACCTAGATTCTGGAAAATCATTGAAGATGAAAGAAGTACTTTATGTACCTGGACTCAAGAAGAACCTACTCTCCATCTCTGCATTGGATGCAAAAGGTATGAGGGTTGCATTTGTGGATGGCCAAGTTCTAATGTGGCCAAAGGGAAAGACCATAGATGATGCAGTAGTAATTGGAGAGCAAGAGGGAGGCTTGTATAAATTGAAGGGACAACCTGAACATGCCATGGTGCATGAATCCATGGAGCCAAGTGAACTTTGGCATAGACGACTTGCTCACATGCATTATATATCACTTCCAATTGCAAGCAAGGCAGTAGAGGGTCTTCCTGAAATCAAGACCAAACATGAAGGTGTTTGCAAAGGATGTGCAAAAGGTAAGAACATTAAGAAGGCTTTCCCAAGCAGTGAAAGCAAGGCAAAAGACATCCTGGAAATCATCCACTCAGATGTATGTGGCCCTATGTCTTCCAGTTCCATGAGTGGGTATGTTTACTATGTATCATTTATTGATGACTTATCCAGGAAGAATTGGGTATACTTCTTGAAGGGCAAAGATGAGGTGCTTGATAAATTCAAGGAATTCAAAACCTTGATGGAGAACCAAACTGACAAGAAAATCAAGACATTAAGATCTGACAATGGTGGAGAATTCACCTCAAGTGACTTCAAGAAGCTTTGCAATGATTCAGGGATTAAGAGGGATTTGACTGCTCCTTATAATCCTCAACAGAATGGAGTTCCAGAAAGGAAGAACAGAACTATCATGGAAGCAGCAAGGGCAATGTTGCATGAGCAGGATCTTCCTATGCATCTATGGGCAGAAGCAGCTAGAACAGCTGTATATGTGCAAAACAGAACACCCCACAAGATATTGGACAACAAGACACCAGAAGAGGTCTTTTCTGGTAAGAAACCTGAAGTCAGTCATCTCAGAATATTTGGTTGTCTAGTATACACTCATGTCCCAAAGGAAAAGAGGACTAAACTAGATCCTTCAGGAAAGAAGGGTATCTTTGTGGGTTACAGTGAAAGCTCGAAGGCTTACAGAATATACTTTCCAGGGTTCAAGAAGATTGATGTCAGCAGGGATGTAACATTTGATGAAAACTCAGCATTCATCAAATCAAGGAAGGCACCTACCGAAGTTTATGAAGAACCTAAGGAAACAAGATTTCAGGATACTACCATGACTGAAGCAGTTCCAGAAACTATTCGTGATTTTGAAGATCCACAAGAACCTGTAGATCCACCCCGTGAGAATAACTCTCACAAAAGGAAGCCTGTATGGGCTAGAGAGCTCATTCATGATGCAGAAAGATTTGGCATTCCAGAAGAAGAACACAGAGCAAAGAAGAGAACCAGATCACACACCAGTTATGTTGCTTTACTCTGTGACATTATGAACAAAGAGCCTTCCAGTTATGAAGAGGCAGCAGAAAAGAAAGAATGGAAGGATGCTATGGTTGAGGAATACCAATCAATAATGAAGAATGATGTTTGTGATGTTGTCCCAAGACCTAAAGAGAAGTCTGTTGTGACTTCCAAGTGGATCTACAAAATCAAGCATGCTGTAGATGGCAGTGTGGAAAAATACAAAGAAAGATTCGTAGCTCGTGGTTTCTCTCAGAAAGAAGGAATAGATTATGAAGAAACCTTTGCACCTGTAGCCAGGTATACTTCCATCAGAACAGTACTTGCCCTGGCTGCAGCAATGAAATGGAAAATACACCAGATGGATGTCAAGACTGCTTTCTTGAATGGTGTAGTAGAAGAGCAAGTATATGTGGAACAACCACTCGGTTTTGAAATACATGACAGGGAATCATATGTATACAGATTGAAGAAAGCCTTATATGGCTTGAAGCAAGCTCCCAGAACCTGGTATGGTAGGATGGACAGTTTCCTATCTAGTTTGGGCTTTACCAAGAGTAAAGCGGATTCCAACCTTTACTACAAGGTTGAGGAAGGGAATCCTGTGATTCTACTACTGTATGTGGATGACCTATTTGTGACAGGAGATGACAGACTGATTGCAGATACTAAAAGGAAGCTTGCAGCTGAATTCGATATGAAAGATTTGGGAATGATGCACTATTTCCTAGGTATGGAGGTGTGGCAGAATGCAGGTGGGATCTTCCTTGGTCAAGGGAAGTACATAGTAGATATCCTGAAGAGATTTGGAATGATGGATTGCAAGGCCATGGCCACACCTATGGCATCGAATCTGAAGATTCTATGTGATGCTTCATCTGAGCCGATTGATGTCTCTATGTATCGTCAGATGATTGGGTCCTTGATGTACCTGACGAACACGAGACCAGACATTTGCTTTGCTGTGAACACATTGAGCCAGTTCCTGACTGATCCGAAGAGTGTTCACCTAGTTGCTGTAAAGCATGTTCTAAGGTACCTGAAGGGTATAGTGGATTATGGGCTCAAGTATGAAGCGAATCAAAAGTTTAACCTACAGGGTTATGTTGATTCAAATTGGGCTGGCAGTGCTGTAGATAGGAAGAGCACATCTGGGTGCTGCTTCAATATGGGATCAGGTGTGATCTCTTGGTTTAGCAGGAAGCAATCCTGTGTAGCACTAAGTACAACTGAGGCAGAGTATGTTGCAGCCTGTTCAGCTAGTTGTGAGGCAGTATGGCTACGGAAGCTATTGTCTGAGCTATTTGATCTCCCATTGGAGGCTACTGGTATCTTCTGTGATAACCAGAGTTGTGTGAAGCTGTCCGAGAACCCAGTGTTTCATGACAGGTCGAAACACATAGATATAAAATATCACTATATCAGGGATATGCTGCAGAGAGGAGCTGTGAAGCTCCTATATGTTGCGACAGACGAGCAGATTGCAGATGTGCTGACGAAGCCATTAGACAGGGTGAAGTTCGAGTACTTCAGAGAGAGCGTTGGCGTTCTTCAGATCGAGGACACTTTGAGGAAGAAGTGATGGACACATTTGCTGAAGCCATTCCAAGCATGTTGGAAGGAGGATCCTTCACATGGATGTGGATGTAAGCGCTGGATGATGAGCATCAGGATGATGTTCTGGTTTCTGCTTGGATATGATAAGTTGGATCATTTTTATGTATGTATGTACGCATCATGTTGGATGCTGGATATGATTAGTTGGATCATTTTTATGTATGTATGTACGCATCATGTTGGATGCTGGATATGATTAGTTGGATCATTTTTATGTATGTATGTACGCATCATGTTGATGCTGGATATGATCAGTTGGATCATGTGTATGTATTTTGTATATGCATCATGTTGGATGCTTGGACCATGTATCTGTATATGTATCAGGTGGATACATTGTATGATCAGGTGGATCATGTATCATGATATGTATCATGTATTTTTATTTGTATTAGGTGGATACATTGATGATCAGGAGGATCATGTATGATGATATGTATCAGGTAGATACTTGGTATGCATCAGGTAGATGCATTGATGATCAGGAGGATCATGTATGATGATATGTATCAGGTAGATACTTGACATGCAGCAGGATGTTGCAGTGATGATCAGGATGATCATAGATGACGAGCTTCAGGATGTTGCTCCAGATGACATGCAGCAGGATGTTGCAGTGATGATCAGGATGATCATAGATGACGAGCTTCAGGATGTTGCTCCAGATGACATGCAGCAGGATGTTGCAGTGATGATCAGGATGATCATAGATGATGAGCTTCAGGATGTTGCTCCAGATGACATGCAGCAGGACGTTGCAGTGATGATGATCAGGATGATCATGGATGCATCAGGATGATGTATGGTGAGTATCAGGATGATACTCTATGGCCGTGGATCAGGTTGTGCAGATGAACATGTAATCCGGTGCCCTGGGAGATTTGCAGATGGTCTTTCGAGGTTTTGCCTATGGCATGTAATATCGGTGCCCTGGGACATCTAGCAAATGCTCTTTTGAGGTTTTGCTCTGGGAGGACATGTAATTCGGTGCCCTGGGAGATCTGCAGATAGTCTTTCGAGGTTTTGCCTATGGCATGTAATAGCACCCTGGGATATCTGGCAGATGCTCTTGCGAGGTTTTGTCCTATGGCATGTAACAGCGCCCTGAGAGATCCGATAGGTTGGGCTGTGTTCCCATAATCAATCTTAGGATGCTCTTGCGAGGTTTTGCCATGACCACATATAATAGCGCCCTGGGAGATCCTACAGGTCGGATTTGTGTACCCGTAACATCCTGGGATGCTCTTTCGAGGTTTTGTGGTGGGGTCACATGTAATAGCGCCCTGGGAGATCCTATAGGTAGAGCTGTGTGCTCGTAACAGCCTGGGATGCTCTTTCGAGGTTTTGTGATGCATGTAACAAGTCCTGAGGATTCCACAGTATGGCCAGTGATGACGAAGACCTGCAGGTGGTGGGCCTACATCCAGTATGAAAAAGGACTGGCTTTGTAGAACTTCCTATGACGAGTAGAGACAGAAATTGGTTGAGATAGTAGCAGCAGTGACGATGATGATGATGATGCATCGATGACGATGATCCACAGAAGAAGACTTGTCTAGCAGATCTGTGTCGAGAAATACCTTCCTAGTTAAGAGGGAGTGTTGATGTATATGTAACTTCGGAATGTATTTCATCTGTGTATTATATATATATTTATTGTACCCTTATAAGAGATGTGTTATTCCTCTATAAGAAAGTGTCGTCATGTGGATTGACAAGTGTCGCAAGTGTGTGTACTTGCCGATGGGTTATTAGACCACCATCTGGGGTCGGCCCTGATTAATATATAATATAATGTGGATGTATCTAAGTAGACAATTCAGCCCCAGTAGGTCACTGGGCAAAAAGGTGAGTATAAATAGAGATAGGAGATCTCTATTTTACTCACTCGGAAAAAGTAACTCACTCTCTCTCTGGAAAGTGGCGCACTAGTGAGGAGGAGGAGGATCATCTGCTAGGAGACTATCTTAGTGTTATTTGGTTGTATTTTGGTTGAGCCATTGCTCTCTCTTTCTCTGAGGAAGTTGTGGGGTTTTTCACCTTAGGGTTTTCCCCACGGAAACTCTGTGTCTCTTGTCTCTATGCTTTTGCTTCTTGTGATGCTTGTGATGCTTGTCATATTATGATTTTCATGCATTGATATACTGTAGATGTTATTCTCTCAGCAAAGATCCTAGAGTACATTGAATTAATGCTCAAAATTTAACATGGGTACTCGCGAGCAGTAGAGTAAACACAAGTGGGTAGATGCGGGCAGAACTAAGCTAGCCCGTGGGTGAGGAAAGGAAAATGGTCAAATAAAGAGTCCAAAGGCTCATAAAAATCAAGTTTTCTATGGTGTATCTTAACGGCCAATCAGTGACGCAGAGCTTTAATAAACAACAAATCTAATTAAGGACTAATGCTCAAAATTTTTTCCAAACATGGACGTTTTCCCTAGTGGAGTCACCATTTCTGTATTGGAGAAAACTCACTATGGCTTGGGAATACCACAATAGACAGATGACTACCAGAAATCAACTCAATTCTCAAAACAATGCTATTATAAATGACAATGTTAAGATAATGGAAAAATGTAACCAACCTCGATCCAAATGTTTGATGTAGATCCCCATTGGAGCTTTTAATCCATGCACTTGAAGTTTGCAAATTAGTCTTTACAGCCAAAATATCCAACAAGTACATATAATATATGAATGGCATTAACATTATCAATAACAATGGTCCATAATATCACAATCAAATGTAACCCAATGTATAATAAACAACATTCACACCATGAATGGATGAGAATATGAGTATTTCTATTAATGAACAAGAAGAAGTACAAAGTGATACGACCTCTTGCCGACAAACAATTTGAACCAAGATCTAGATCAATCCACTTGTGCCTCCACCACTTCAATCCTCCATGAACGGCAAACTCAAACTAGAAAGGAGTTTGGAAAGTGAACATAAAGGGTTCACAACAGGGTAATTTTTAGGGGCGAAATTTTGCCAATTGGCTATTTTTCGGGGTTTTTTTCAAAAAATAAATTTTCTATTTGGTCATTGTTAGACTCTAATATCGCCTATATTTAGATAAAATATGTTTTTTTAGCATAATATTCGCCAAAATTTACATGTTTCAGTAGTAAATTGTTGGTTTCATACTGAATATTCGCCTACCTATCTATATATATGTTTTCTTCAAACCAAAATAATTGCCTAGAATACTATACTTAAGTATAATATTAGAATCCTTAAAAACTACCCTGGTTCACAACTACAAGGATCAATGAGTGCAGACTCAAGATAGGGAAAAAATCCACTAGAGTTCTCTTTCTATTCTCTTCTTCCTCCCGTCCATAAGCCATATGTGCTCAATATATAGTCCTCTCAAAGGTAGGTGAAAGGACACATCGAGGCGTTACTTGGGCATATGGAGAGCCAAAGGTCACCCAATGACCGCTTTTTGGGAGTAAAAAGTAATTAATAGTGGTTTTTACCATTTTAGTTGATACCCGCAGGCTATAGTGATGCAACTCGCGGGTACGCCTGCTATAAGGATGCAACATGAGGGTAGGAATAAAAATAGGGAAAACTAGTATCACTGAAGGATATAAATGGATCTGAGTCACTAAAATGGATCCTATAGGCCAAAGAATGTTGATGCTCACAGGGTGGAAGATTACGATGTAACAGGATTCAAACTCTCTCTCAAAACAATAATCAAAGAGATCATGTCTCTTCAAATATGCTATCATTTTGGGTTTCCATTCAACATAGTTGAATATATAAAGAGGAGGATCTTCTGAAAACATGGAAGCTGTAGAAGACCTACAAGAACAATAGAAAATTTCTGCACTGTTGCAAAAGTGCAGAAACTGCTGCACTCGAAATCTTGATAATAACCTACAAATAACGCTCAGGAATGGAGACAAACAATACTCTCAACATGCTCAGATACCATGTGAAATTACTCACAACAGATCTAAGAGATGATGTATACCTCACAAGAAAGAATTTAGGAATAAGATTAAGAGTGGTCAATGCAGTAAGATAAGCAACAGAATAATAATACAGTAGAACTCGGATAGAAGCAAAAATACTTCACACACTAATTAATTAATTACAATAAGGACAAATAAGTAGTACAATGCATGAGGATTTGAATGCCAAGGTGGCAATTCGAATTAGCTTTCATGGAGTGATCAAAATATCACTGTAGTGTCATCAAAGCACAACTATAAGTCTATCTCATCATCGGTGGAGTCATCAATGCACAAGTAACTGTCAACCGTCAGTCAAACCGAGTCTAACTGAGTGTGGTAGGTGTAGCTGGCACATGGAGACACTAATTTAATGAATGAGGCTCAATGGATGGCGCATGAGGAGCTAATAGAAGTCAGAATGAGCAATCTAGTCACACTGGAGGTCCATCGGAGTGGTAAGGTTAGTTAAGAGTGAGTCAATCCTAAAATCAAGGAGAGAACTCAGTTAACTGAAGACAGCTGGGCTGGTAGGTGAAGAAGGGAGCCTTTGTCAAGTGGATGGTGAGATGTGGCCACATCACTGGCGAGGAGGGATCAATCTGAGTGGAAATAATCTCCCAAGTGCTGGAAGACTAGGGACCAGGTGTTGGAGGTATCAACCTGATGACTGGGTAGCATGCGAATGCATGCAATGCATGTAGAATGCATGCAATGCATGCAGAATGCATGCTGCATGCAGGAATGCATGCAAGACTGAAATTGAAAAGGATTAAAATGGTAGGACTAGGATGGAGTATAGGAATATCCTAACACTTGTTTCCCATCCTAAAAACTGTTACCAGGTACACGATCCCTGTCTATTTAGAAAATTCCTGCACAGTAAACAAATTATTCGACAATTTGAATATGTTTCATTCACACATGTCCCAAGAAACCTCAATAATGTAGTAGACCAAATGGCTAACAACATTCTAGATTGGCACGTCAACCAAACCATGTAGGACATACAACATGCATAAACACATAGCACATAGGCATCAAATATCATATAAACACCAAAAAAAACCATCATAGTAGTGCATCCACGCTTATAAAATGTACCTCCATGGGCATACGAGAAACCATAATATTGCATCCACGTGCCTCCACGGGAAAACAAAACACATACAATTGCATGCATGTGCAACAAAACATAAAAGCAATGACAAAATCTGCATCCATGTGCATACACGACTGTATAATAAAAAATGCATTTATATGTATAAATATATATATATATATCATCATATAGTCATAATGTCAAAAAGAGTTCCCTCAGTAGCCACAGATACAAAAAATACATAGCTGTACATCATATGTATCAACAAAAGCACCCCCGTATGCTCATCATCATTTGGGGGCAGGTAGTAGACATACTAGTCCTCATCCTCAGGATCCTCCTCCTCTAGCTCCTCCTCTAGATAAAACTGGCCTTGAGATTTCCTCTCCATTGCCAACACAACAATCCACCTCCACTCATGCGGAGCATCGTAACATGTCTCTAAGACCTCCCAGTCCAAGTCCCTCCAGCCATCATCTGCCACACCATCCAGTAATCCCTCGATGGTAGCTTGTATATCATCTACACCCCCAGCATCATCAAGACGATGTATGGCTCCTCGCGCAGGTGGAGGTAATCGAGGTACCACCACCACATGACCTTTGCGAGCCGGATGCTCTGGTGGAGGCCTCGGACCCACATCTACAATAACCAACACTTAGAGAAGTCAACATCATAAGAATAACCCTAAACATCATAATGGAAAAAACCAATAAATATATAAACATGATGTAGAAGAAAAAAACAAATACATACCATCTCGCCCCTAGGCCTGTCCTGCAGCTCATGGCATCTCGACATCACCATGAATGTCGTTACCCCCGTTACAGAAAATCATAAAACAAAATCGGCATCTGCTCCCACTGTCGGTGCATCTTAGTAGTAAAAAACTGTCCTGCCTCCCCACCACCATGGTGAGGCATCATCTCACCCCACCGCACCATCCGCAGCTCATGGATACCACCATCCCAGACCAGAATACGGGGCTGTAAAGTAGGCACCTGCTCGAAGAAAAAACAACATAAGAAGGAGGCATAACTAAAGTTCCCCCCAAATTGACTCACCTTGTTCAGCTTTCGCTGACCACAAGCCAAGAACATCTGTCCCCAGGCATAATAGGTCCCAGACATAACCTGATGCACCAACATCATCTACCCACCTGATAACTGGTGTGGCAGCTGAGACCCAAGTACTCACAACACGCAAGTTGCAACCACTCTCATAGCCAGATACTCTATATCACTAATTGACATTGCATTCGCATGCACTCGGGACCCCAGACGACAAAATATCTCCAAAAGATCCTCTATATCAATATCCCCTTGAATCCTAGGTTGTGTATCTCCTATCACACCTAAACAGGGTAAACCAGTCAAAAAATAAACATTCATCAAGGTGAGGTCCAACCTATCACCTTGAATCATAAAGGCCTGAAGTGCCGGATACCAGAATCTGATCAACCTTGTCAGCAACAACCGTGTTGAACGCATAATAGGAACCCAGGAAAACTTTATCATTCCACCCACTTCCAATGCAGCCTAAGCATCATGGTCCCCGTTGATAATCTCCATCAAGTCAATAAGCATCTCCCTCTCCCAAACACAGGCCTCGGGACTCTGATCATCCTGCCAAAAAAGATAGAAAATATTTCAGAAAATTATACCAACAAATTTCCCCCAGTCACGATCTAAATTGCGGCTATGGGACCCACAACCGCGATCCAAATCGCGCCTGTGTAGGGCACCACCGCGATCCAAATTACGTCTTTGAAGGCCATAGCCACGATCCAAATCGCGATTGTGAAACCCACAACCGCGATTCAGATCATGACTGTGAGGAACACAGCTGCGATTCAGATCGCGACTATGAGAACCACCGTCGCGATTCTAGATCATGACTTTAGAGCTCTCAGCCATGATCTGAATTGCATAAAAGGGCTCAGGACCCGCAATTTCCCCATTGATCACTGAAAGTGACCAATGCAACGCCCCTGAGTCCCCAATTTCTCCCCGAAATTAAATAAACTTATAGCTTTAGGCTAATAGATTTACCTGGAACTTGAGGAATGGAAAAACAACGGTCGAATCTCCTACAAATGACAAAAAGGATATGCACAACTCAAATCTCCTGTCAAACTCAATAGTGAAAATGACATGTGTCACTATAGCTCCACTTTCTATTTATAAACATTTCACCCATTTTTCTTTGACCAATGCAAAGTCATATGAAGTTTGTTTTCTGAACCGTTGATGCCATTGGAATCAGCGTAGGGAGACCTTCATAGTAGTACAGTCAGTTTCAAGATTTCACTGACACCTTTTTCAGACATTTTTTCCATGCCCCTCATTGCCTCAGTTTGCATGCCACATCGGCTATTGTCCATTTTTTACATTCTTTATATCACCAGATTCAGTTTTCCACACTCATGATGATGATTGAGATCTTATCTCTCTCTCACCACCATATTTTTTGTTCGGTATAATTTTATCCCTTTTTCGGGCCAAGCAATCGTTTTACGAAAAAGGCACTTAGGGAGTTTCTGTTAAACTCTTTTCTGACTCCTAAAACAATGAAAATATCGCCAAGCAATCTTGTTTCCTTTCATGATCACTAAAAGTATCTGAAAGGGGGTCTACCTAGTATAAGTTTACCCCTTTTCCAAACCTTGTAGACTAATTACGAAAAAGGAATATTCTAGTCACATCGGCTAGAAGAGTTCTCCATTTGCATCATTTATGCATTTTCAGGCCTTGCAGACTAACATACAAAAAAGACCACCAATGGAGTCTACTTACTGCTTTCAGACTCTCTAAAATTGAAAGCAATCACGAGCAATGACCATCTTGGGCTCGTATAAATCCACACGATAGTACTCCTCCACCAATTCAGAGTCTTCTTATCGTTTTCAGACTCCTTAAAAATGAAAGCAATCATGAGCATGAACAATCTTAGGCTCGCACAAATCCATAGGATAGTACCATTTTAGAGCACACTTTTATCCCTTCTTGGAGCTCATTAAAACCACGAAGAAGGCCCCAACAGTGCTTGTCGGTGCCACAACAGATCATGTATACTCACATGGAAGCTTCCCCAATATGGTCGCCTTTGTTCAGATTATTCTGCAATATGTCACCCTAAGAGTCTCCTCGATAAACATCCATTAGCTTATCTCCCAGAGAAACTTCGTTCTGCAGTACATACCCTTGATCCCTTAAGCTATGATCCCCATACCCAAAGTCAGTGTCATATGCTTCCAGGTCAACCATGTAATCATGTTCTGAACAAAGGAAGTTTGAGTCCACCCACTTTATAACCCCAGTTGTTCCCCATCCCCACAATATGTCAGTCCTACCATCAGAACTATCACACTTCGGTTGTACACCTTGCGCTCCTATCAAGGAAACATCATTTCCTTGTTAGTTTCCCGTCTCCCTCTGTCGACACCAACCAAATCTATTCCAGAGGATAGACCCAGAGGTCCCTATGCCTTGGACTCATCACCATTAATGGTGAGTGCCTACGGATCATTCTGAAAGCTGTCATTAGTGCCTCTCCTAATGATTGTTTCTCACATGATCGACATCCACACCTTGATCAGATCGTTGAGATTCGTACAGGGCATTGGTCCTTTCAGTTATTTTTTGAAGACCCTAGATATCACCTGACTCTAGCATATTTGTGATTCTACTTGTGGAAACAACCAGTTACATGTTCCTATGGATATCCGAGTTGCGCTTGGCGACAGTATTCGAAAGTACCACAATTTTATACTCCCTCAAGTATACAGTTCCATATACTCTTCAGAAGTTGACTCATGGTTATCGATTCCCTACAGTTGTTGGACACCTTCAGATTCAACAATTCATCAACCCTTCTGCAACCTTATTCATAATGGTTGTTGCTCTTTTCCAGTGTATCAGTTTTTTAGATCAGTCATGGTATGACCATGAGTATGTCCCAGCATTGTGTCCCCTATGGACAATTATGATGTACACAACAGGTTTATATGTATTGTTTAGGTCCCCCTTTCTTGGGCCTCAATGTTATTTATATGTCTTGATATGAGCATGGGTATGCCCGCCTCGTCCATTATTAGAGATTATTCCTCATTCATTTTGAGGACATGTATTTTTTAGTTTATGCAGTTTGCATGGGCCCGGTGTTCTAGTCTTCAATCAGTCTCTTCTCTCCTCCAACTCCAAAGAAAAAGACAAAAAAAATATGATGTCTCTCGGCCATACAATGAGATTCTGCACTCACACATCAGGGGCCAATCTATTAACACCCAAAAAGTGATCACTAACTGATTTCCTGATTCACATGACCCATTTTTCCACTTTTACCACCATCTAAGCCTCTAAAACCTTCAAAAAGTCACCAAAAAGACCAAAACCCATATTTTCCCCCTCAAAATATGTTATTTTCCTCAAAAAATACAAAAAACCGTAAAAAGGGTACAAAATTCCCAAAAATCAATTAAAAGGGAATAAAAATATAAAATATATTCAAAAAAGAAAAAAGAGGGAACAAGAGACCTAAACCATTTTGGTCAATACCATTGGTTTCCTCAAACCATAATGGTATTCCCCATCACCAAAAAACTATAAAAAGGTGATAGGGGATCTTCACTATTCATTCCATATTCATCATATCCTTATGCTTCCAAATTCACTCTTGAGAGCCCTAGCATCACTTTTGAGTTCGAAGATCCCCATTAGAGCATTGGAGAAGAAGAGACCAGTGGAACATTGGACCATCTCAACCTTGCAGTTGCCCCGACTCAACCATCCTCACCATTGAGGTAATATGATTTGTGTAAAGCTATTTTTTCCATTACTAAAGAATTTGTTTTACATAGAGATCTAAGTTCTTTACCATTTACTTTCAAGTTTTTACATGCACATGCTAGATCTACTTTTTATATTCAATTATTGTCTTGCACATCTTAAATCAGAATTTGTTTTTAGCTTAGTTTTTTATTATTTCAATTGAGACTGCTACTACAAGTTAGTAGGTGCTCACAAGCACATGCTTGGGTGAAAACCCAAGCAAGAATAGCCAAAATATTTGAGGAAGGTGTTTTGTTTTTACAGGATTCTTATTTGGGATTGTGGATCAGAGGTTAAAAGCTTCAAGCTTGGATCAGACTTCATATATCTGAGGTATGCCTATTTGGCTTGTAACCGTAGTATTTCTTGGTTAAAATAAAGATCTTATGCTATGCTTGTTTATCAATTAGATTATGTACCATCTTGTTAGTATGTTGATGATCTCTTTGAACTTCCCAATCATAGGTTAAATTACCAAACAACAGAACTGGAGACTCCGCTGGGGAGTTCTTTTCATTGCTTCGGGATTCCTAGTGTGGTATTTTTATTTAGTTAGATTCAATCCTAGATTTCTCTAGAAGGGTTTGCAAGGTGTTCTGGCCCTTTCTTAAGGCTCAGACTTGGGCCTTTTCATAGATTTTTTTCTTTTTTTAATTTATTTTTGAAGCAGACTTGTGAGTTATCAATACATATAGTCGTGATTTTCCCTATTACCCGTGAGTTTCCCGTCTTGCACCTACAAGCCACCCACAATATATTGTACTTACATTGGTCGTTATTTCTGTAGGATTGGGTTTCCTCCTAGGGTTTGAACTTTTTGTCTTTCCTTTTGATTGGATCATTTTAGCCCGTTGTTAGGCTATGTTTGAGTCTTTTTAATCTTCTATGAGATGTTGTTGTTTTTCGTTTTCTTATTCAGGGTGTGCTTAGGTATTTTGAGTTCAATGTTTGGTTGATTGGCACTTGGAGTGATCCCTTATGATCACTGACCTGATAGAGAACAGCTTGATGTCTTGAAAAGATCCTTCTTTTCTTCACTGCGTTGGTTGGTTTCAAATTGTCTTATGCCAAGTTAGTTACTTCTTTGTCTTGACTGAAGAAACTTCTTGAACTTGTTATTTTCAGACTTCTTTGAGGGTAGTTTTATGTTCCTTATAGGTTTAAGTACAGCTTGAGTACACTTGAATTCTTGAATTCTTGAAGTATTCTTTTTATTGTTCATATTTAGTTGTTATTCTCTTTTTTAAAAAGAAAATTGCAAAAAAGAACAAGTACTTTTCCCTTAGCAAGAGTGTAGCTAGGGTTTTCACCCTAGCTTGTGCAAATGAGCACCTACTAAGGAGAATGGACTCCTTAGTAGAAGTTCAAGAAAACAATAAAAGCCTAGTGTAAATGGTAAAAACTAATCTAACATGTGCATGGGTGCTTAACAAGTATATCTGTAGTAAAAAATGGTAAACAATAAACAATCATTGATTTCTTATGCAAAACAAATATAGAAAAGAACCATATCTTTTAATTAACCTGAAAATGGATTTTTACATAAAATGTTACCTCAATGGTGAGGTTGGTGGAGCTTGTGCAACCGTAGGGATGAGTTGCTCCAGTGCTCCAATGTCTCCTTTTCTTCTCCAAATGCAATAGGGATTGGCCAAATGGCTAACTCAAACGGTGAATCTAAGCACAAATGGTGGGATTAGGGTTTCAGGAGTGATTTGGGCAGCATAAGGGTAAGATGGATTGTGGATGTATAATAGGGGGCCTCCATCACCTATTTATAGGTTTTTTAGTGGTGGAGTATTGACCCATGGTATTTGGTACCACATGGTTTAGGTTATTGGTTTAGGGTTTCTTCACTTCATTTTTCGTCTTTTTCCTTTTTCGAAATTAATATTTGAATTTTATTCCCTTTTTATTTGATTTTTTGGGAATTTTGGGCTCTTTTTTCGAGTTTTGGGTATTTTTGGAGGAAATTTAATTATTTCAGGAGAAAAAGATTGATTTTGGCCTTTTTTTTTACCATTTAAAGGTTTCTTGAGGTTTTGGAGGCTAAATGGTGGGAGAAGTGGACAAATGGGTCATCTGACTAGGAAGATGAGCTAGTGAGCATTGTTTGGGTGTTAACAAAGAGCATTGTTTGTTTTCAAAAGTAGTATTAGTTGCATGCACTAATTTTTTGAAAAAGAAAAGAAAATTTTGAAGTTGATTTAGGTTTACTTTATTAACATTTTGGGTTTTGAAAGATATAAGCGAAAAAGAAAAGAAGTAAAAAGTAGTTGCACATCTTATTACACACTTTGATTTTCATTCATAACCACTTCACGCAGACATACACTGCCTTTGAGTAACAATAGCCATAAAAAAGAACTTTAAAGTTAAAATTGAATGATAACTTTTCTTTTCTAGGTCTATACACCAACTAGATTAGGTTAGTGCTTTGGAGTAGGTTGATCAATAATCCAAAGTAATTTAAACTCATATATGATGGTGGAATATTACAAGGTAAATTCACCTCTGTAGAAGGTGAACCATGAAGCTCCACTCACATTGGAGTTAAGCATGAGGTCGTGTGAGATTGATTAGTTAGATATACCCCTCCACTTTTTGATATAACATCTACTGAAATCAGTATGTGTATGGGGAACCACTAGTACCTTCTGGTGCTTTTGGATTTCGGGCTCAGTTACCCTACCCATGCGTTTTGATTCGACCTATGACTGTCCCACCATACCCTTTCTATAGTGTTGGTAGCCTTAGTATCCAGAATTCTAGGGCTCTACACACGTGATAGTGGAAGGATATTTTCACTTCACCTAGAACAAATTCAAGAGGAAATCCTATGCATCTCTTTGGGAAGGCGGTTGGATGATTATAGCACTTGGCCCCATCATGTCTGTACTGTGGACCCCGGATAACTGTTCTTCGCCACTTCACTGGTATGTTCTGGGCCTTCATCATCCCAGAATTTCCTTTGGAAGATTATATGCTTTCCCGGTTTGGATCACTATAGGGATTTTTAGTGGTGTGATGTTCTTTTACTATTGTTCTAGTTGGCCCTAGGTTAGTTACTTAGAAGGTTTTTTTGTATTTGTGGATCACTAACCTCCTCCTAGGTCAATAAGGTTGGGAAACCTTCCTCCACTCATTGTGGATCCTCCACTGCAACCTCATTGGCATAGAAAAAATTCAAGTGGTTCTTTTGAACCAATAGGTACGACTGAACCACCTAGGGAACCTCAAATCATTACTCAAAAATCATTGTTCCCACAAACCATTGAGGTTGAAGACTTTCCAACAGAATATTTTTCAAGACCCTTTAACCCTCCTTTAACTGGACCTGACGATCCAGTGCTAGTAAAAGACATCTATTTAGGTTTACCCAAGCTAAATGGATATAGATTTACATATGGACTTACCATGGACAACATAGGGGATGGATCAGGATTTCCACACACTCGCACATCGACTATTATGCAGGGAGGTCTTTCTCCCCCACATATAAACACCCTGGTAGCTAGTTCATTGAAGATGTATTCTGCTCCGAGAACTTGACTAAACTTTAATACATGATCTTTAATGTCGTCAAGCACTCAGATTGCATTGAATTCTATACCTTTTAGATCAAATGTTAGTTCATCTAATGTCCCTTTCATAGGAATACCTACGGTATCATTTACATCTTCCCCGTTCCTTCAACAGTTCCAGGTTAACCCTAGTCCAACTCCTTTTACTCTTGGATTCCCTTGGCATGGAGGGCATATTTCCCCTTTAGCACCATTTGTAGGCTTAATGTATATCCCTTCTATTGCACACTTGTTGAGTTCTAACCCCTTTACAAGCTATAATTTGAAGCCATAAAATGTTCAAACTTCTAGCATACCTATAGGAACACTCCTTTTTCACTTTTTAGTGGAGGAGGAAGTAATACTTATACTTCCACTCCGTTTGGAAGTACTTATACTCATCTGCAATGGACTGGGACACAAGGGATAAATACACTGGCTTATGGATGGAGAACTTTCCAAAACACGTTCTCATCACAACCGATGGCTGGGGGAAACCCCAACCAACCTTATGGGAGTCATGGTTCAAGTAGTTTTCCTCACCATATTCCCTGAAATCATATGCCATTGGAGAGGCCTCGCTTTCCTTTTCTAGAAACATTGAATTTTCCAAATATTTCAACACAGATGAATGACCGTGTGCATCATGATCCCACTTGGCCTCTGGTTCTAACTAAACTTCCTTCAGACATTCCTAAGTTTGAAGGTAAAATTGGTGAAGACCCAGGGGACCATGTCACAATATTTCATCTATGGTGTTCTTCTAACTCGTTTAACGATGACTCGATTCAATTGAGGCTCTTTCAAATAAACTTAAACAGTGTCACGACTGAATGGTACATTGAGTTACCATCTATGGCTTATCACAACTTTTATTATCTAGCGACAGTACTTATGAACCACTTCCAACTTCCCATTCGGTATGATGCCGGAATAGACATTCTATCTACATTTAGAAAGAATAAATCCACTCATATATATGATCATATTCAGGAGTGGAGAAGACGGAAGAGGCTCATTAAAGCTGATATTGCCCTAGAATTCCTACTAGAGTGGTTTTTGAAATCACGATTACCCTACATCTCCAAAGATGTCTCGACTTCTGGGTTACCTCAGAAGAGGAATCCATTTTAAGGACCCAACAACTAGAATTGATTTATGCTCAATTCAGATCCTTTATGAAATTATTCTAGATGCGCCTAGGTCAAACATTGATCCTTGTAAACCTAAACCTAGACCATATGCTAATGGAATCGTGGTTCAGTCGTTTCATCCACCGTAGAAACTTTGGTTAAACAAGTTCATGAAATTTCTATAAATCACTCTGCGATGGAGGAAACTATGGTTACATCTCAACCTTCTCAAATGGAGACTGTAGAGAATGTGCAGTCAAATCACAAGGGTCTTTAGCATCCCAGTCAAAAGAAGAAGGGCAGGAAGGGGGAAGGAAACCAACACAAGCCCAAAACCATGGAAAATGATGAGGGGGAAAAAAGAGAAAATAAGAAGGTGAAATTCCCGTGCAAACACTATAAGGAAGATCACCTTACTCATCAATTCCCTTTGATTGATGAAGCTCAGAAGCTGTTGCCCCAAAATAAATCTGTTGTTCTAAAAAACCCTTTTCCCAAAGGACAAAACCCAACTTCTGGAAGTTCTAATACTGCGGGAACTCATCGTGCCACACCGACTGATCAATCCTATATAAATATGGTTAACTCACATGATTTCCTGCAAACAAGAGCAAAGAATTATACCACGGATTTTCCACAGAAAGACAAGGAATCCCCGATACATCTACTCCTCTTCATATCAAGAGACATGTAGATCCTATGCTTAAGATACCCAAAGGTGTCTATAATCGCGCATCGTACAACCCTAATGCCCAGATTACTCCCAACTACTTAGTTGTAGAGGACTTATCCCAAATGTCATGTGCCATGTCCGCTCTAGAAGTCTTGCAAAGATGCCCATCGTAGCGAAATGTACTTCTAGTGGAAATAGGAAGTATGGATTCATCGAGTATGTTGGATAGGTTTGACATGTCTAATATCAAATATCGGTTTCAGTATCATGTGGCCTTCCAAATTCAAGTAGTCCATGGTTCTAAAAATATTGGATGAACAGTGGTGGATGAAGGCACATCTATGTGCGTAATGTCTATTTCCTGTTGGCGAGCATTAGGATATCCTGAGTTAGTCCCTCTGGTTACATTACTTATATATTTTGATGGGAGATCTTTCCATCCACATGGATTCTTACCCTCTTTTGAGATCCATCTAGTGGGGAAAGTAGTGTTTGTGGAGGTTGAGGTTGTAGATGCTTCTCTCGATTATAATTTTCTATTGGGAAGAAGTTGGACATGCGCAATGCAATCCATCCCTTCATCCATTTTTTGGGTACTAAGGTTTCCCCATGAAGGAAAGATCATCACGATTGACCAAATCTCCTTTTCCTCCCAATGAGAGTTTGGGAGTAGGTATATACTCATCTCTTATGGGAACCTTTGATTTATGTGCTCCCATGAATTATATTAGTTCAACGAGTAACATTATTATGCCATCTAAGGAGGTCTTAACGGTTATTAAAAAAATGATCCTTGGATTCTTCCTACTGATGACGAACTAGTTGTGCCCCTATCTATCGCAGAAGTGACTTATCAAACTTCATGAGACTCTACGATAGATTACATCTCGACTCCTTTTGTCTCCATGGAGTCAAATATCGACTATTCACCTACACGGGAAATAGAATCTACCCATTTCTTTGACTATTTAGATATTGTTTTGCCATTATATGAAGCTATTCTGGAAGCAATGATAGGTCTAGATCAACCTTGGGAACACATGCATCATAGATCTTATTTTCTTCCAGAGATAAACATAATTGAGAATGGAGTGTTTTCTGTGAGACTGAGTGGAGATGTTGACTTATCCAGTAAACCTATAACGAAACATGGGATTTTCTTTGAAGTTAACATGGATAACATATCAACTTGACTATTCTGATTAATATTTCCACTAAACCAGATATCATGGAAAACATTTTCATTGGTGCAAATTGTTCTCCGCAAGAGATCCATTTGTACACTGACTTGTTCAAATAATTTTGTGATTCCTTCGCTTGGTGTTAGTCCCAGAGATGTTCTAAGGATCACTTTAGAACTGTGCCTAGGAATCAATAGTAACTTCTAAATTTTTCATTGAATTGAAACACAGCTGACAGAAAATAATTGTGGAATTCCAATCTTGAAATATAAACAGGTAGTATTCCAATGTGACAGAAATCAAACTTAGAGTAGCTAATGAAAAACGAAATGGCATAAGATAAAGGTACTGCAGAACTAAATCTTTATCCCACATTTAAAGAATGACATGTTGAGCCTGAAAGAGGAATTCAACATTCCTAACAAGGTGAACACAGAACCACCACTGGATAATACAAGGATATTACCTCTAGATCAATTAGCATGAATACTTAAATTACTAGCCATTTTAGAAGAAATAAAATTAAGCACATGCACTCATATTAGACTCAGAACTGCTCTATAGATCATACATACATGGAAGGGATGAGAAACAAGAGAAAGAACAGACTGAACACATAAAAACTTTGAAAGCATAAATGCTCCAAGATATGGAAAAGTATTTCCCTTTCTGTATTGATAAACTATCCAATATATGAAGTGATACTTCTTACAAAAGAGAGCCAACCCTTTGGCTACTTCCTATTTGGCTATATATAGCCTTCCTACGATCGAAAATATAAATTGTTACAATTACTTACAACTCAACAGCTTTATGTTTTTCTATTTATACTCCCTAACAGAGTTTGTTACAATACCAGTCATATGGAAAATTAATGGTTATCCTATGACCGTGACCTAGGATCGGTTTGCTAGTAAAGTAGTATGTCCTGCTTGACTAAGTTCGCATCACCTTAAATTATAAGGTATCAACGACATAACATCCTTCAAAGCTATCAGGAACCTTTTAAACACTTGTTGGACCACCTATGGCCCCATGAAGACATAGATGCGACCATACCGTTGAAGAATGTTGTTTTGCGGACCTCTACTACCTATTTCTTCCATCCCATGCAAGCCCTTTGCTCTTGGACATTTCTTTCAACGGGACAAAATCTTAACTTTGATGCCGAGCTGTGTAACAAGACCTGATTGTATCATTGCTTCGTTACAACTGCTGAGGTGCTACTGCTTCACCATTTGATCGCCATTCGCTGGGACTGGCATATCCCCTTCTTCCGTCCTCCTGCATACTGAAGGCCCATATCCCTTTGAACTTATGAAATAGTTGAACTCACCTTACACATCTCGAGTGAGACCTCAGGTTTTTCCTGTCTCATTTCCTACGAGTGTGTATCTACAGTTTGTTCATGGACGTTGGTCATTTGAATCCTTAGTGCTCCTAGTGAGCCTGCTCTTGAGATAAAATGCACCATTGGGAACCCATGTCACTCATTTTTTGAATTAATCAATCCTGAACAATCTATGTGTCTTCAGCTTCGCGCTCCGGACTGGGGAAGTGCAGGAGCTTCGAAATAAAAAATAGGCCATATCATGGAGTATTTATAGAGCTACTAGAACTATCCTCGGTGAGTGAGCTTGTACTTGTCATAATAATTACACAATTACCCTTTTCGGCTTTGCGTGTTCAGAGCAGCCTACAGCTAGTATGAAGATGGCAATAGTAATAAGTACTGAGAGGCACTTCTTCCAAGTGATGGCGGAGGCTGAGAAGACAGAAACCAGTCATATGGAAAATTAATGGTTATCCTATGACCGTGACCTAGGACCGGTTTGCTAGTAAAGTAGTATGTCCAGCTTGACTAAATTCACATCACCTTAAATTATAAGGTATCAACGACATAACATCCTTCAAGGCTATAAGGAACCTTTTAAACACTTTTTGGACCACCTACGGCCCCATGAAGACGCAGATGCGACCATACCGTTGAAGAATGTTGTTTTGCGGACCTCTACTACCTATTTCTTCCATCCCGTGCAAGCCCTTTTCTCTCGGACATTTCTTTCAACGGGAAAAAAGCTTAAATTTGATGCCGAGCTGTGTAACAAGACCTGATTCTATCATTGCTTCGTTACAACTGCTTAGGTGCTACTGCTTCACCATTTGATCGCCATTCGCTGGGACTAGCATATCCCCTTCTTCCGTGCTCCTGCATACTAAAGGCCCATATCCCTTTGAACTAATGAAATAGTTGAACTCACCTTACACATCTCGAGTGAGACCTCAGGTTTCTCCTGTCTCATTTCCTACGAGTGTGTATCTACAGTTTGTTCATGGACGTTGGTCATTTGAATCCTTAGTGCTCCTAGTGAGCCTCCTCGTGAGATGAAATGCACCATTGGGAACCCATGTCACTCATCTTTTGAATTAATCAATCCTGAACAATCTGTGTGTCTTCGGCTTCACGCTCCGGACCGGTGAAGTGCAGGAGCTTCGAAATAAAAAATAGGCCATATCATGGAGTATTTATAGAGCTGCCTGAACTATCCTCGGTGAGTGAGCTTGTACTTGTCGTAATAATTACACAATTACCCTTTCGGGCTTTATGTGTTCAGAGCAGCCTACAGCTAGTATGGAGACAGTGATAGTAATAAGTACTGAGAGGCACTTCTTCCAAGTGATGGCGGAGGTTGAGAAGACAGAAACCAGTCATATGGAAAATTAATGGTTATCCTATGACCGTGACCCAGGACCAGTTTGCTAGTAAAGTAGTATGTCCAGCTTGACTAAATTCGCATCACCTTAAATTATAAGGTATCAATGACATAACATCCTTCAAAGCTATCAGGAACCTTTTAAACACTTGTTGGACCACCTATTGCCCCATGAATACGTAGATGTGACCATATCGTTGAAGAATGTTGTTTTGCGGACCTCTACTACCTATTTCTTCCATCCCGTGCAAGCCCTTTGCTCTCGGACATTTCTTTCAACGGGACAAAAGCTTAACTTTGATGCCGAGCTGTGTAACAAGACCTGATTCTATCATTGCTTCGTTACAACTGCTTAGGTGCTACTGCTTCACCATTTGATCGCCATTCGCTGGGACTGGCATATCGCCTTCTTCCGTGCTCCTGCATACTGAAGGCCCATATCCCTTTGAACTGATGAAATAGTTGAACTCACCTTACACATCCTGAGTGAGACCTCAGGTTTCTGCTGTCTCATTTCCTGCGAGTGTATATCTACAGTTTGTTCATGGACGTTGGTCATTTGAATCCTTAGTGCTCCTAGTGAGCCTCCTCTTGAGATGAAATGCACCATTGGGAACCCATGTCACTCATCTTTTGAATTAATCAATCCTGAACAATCTGTGTGTCTTCGGCTTCATGCTCCGGACCGGTGAAGTGCAGGAGATTCAAAATAAAAATTAGGCCATATCATGGAGTATTTATAGAGCTGCCTGAACTATCCTTGGTGAGTGAGCTTGTACTTGTCGTAATAATTACACAATTACCCTTTCGGGCTTTGCGTGCTCAGAGCAGCCTACAGCTAGTATGGAGACGGCGATAGTAATAAGTACTGAGAGGCACTTCTTCCAAGTGATGGTGGAGGCTGAGAAGATAGAAACCATCCATGGTTTTCAGGACCCCCAAAAAGTGGTTTAGGAAACACCCTTTAAGCTCCCTGATTAATCCTTGAGATTGCCACGTGGAAGGAGTGGTTTTACTTCAGGGGATGGCCAGAAGTGATAAAATTCATGCAACTGTCCGACCTTGACACTCGGATGACCATCGATTTTCTGCCAGGATCCCTCGATATTAGTGCCCCAGAGGATGCAACTTTTAAGCATGGGCCCCATTCCATGTCCGACCTCCCCGTTTGATGCCAAGCGTTTCATAAACTGTCGTGCTAGCTTTGGTGGTTTCAGGGTCCCAAAAAAATGGCCTGGGAATACCACATCGCAAACCCTGAATAACAGTGAGATGAAAATGCGTCCACGATGGTTTTTTGTCTAGGGCGACTCGGGATAGGCCAAACACACAGTGCGAATGGGTCCTGACTGTGTCCATTCAATAATTCTCTCTTCCCATTACTATTCTAGGTTCTTGGTGCACCCTCTATCTGCTATAACACACTATTCTTCCACTTTTCCTACGTCACTTTCCTGCTTTGAATTTTGATTCAGAGATAACTTTGGAATCCGGTGACGATCCTTCCTCTGGCTGAAAATAACACTAACATCCGCTTTAGTGGGGACAACCTCTTTCTCCTGGGAGAGGTTGAAAAAAATAGACTAGTGTCGTTAGTTCATTGGGTTGTGGAGTCATATATGCTTGTAGAAAAAGAGAGCTACAGAGAAACCATCAAAAAATAGGTGACAAAATGGATTATGATTTCAAAAAATAAAAACAAAGGGGAAATGAAAAATGTTACAAATATTGTACATTGAATCCATTCACAAAGTGGCAGAAAGGAATTAATAGTGGAAGAAATGCTTTAGGAATCTCCCATTCACAGGGTTCCGAAAGTTTTCACCATTAAGTTGGGCCAGCTCATATGTGTTTTTGTCTTGCACCATGATAACTTTAAAAGTGCCCAACTATAAGTTGTCCAACTTCCTTTGTTTATACCTCGACTCTCTTCTGGCATCCCATTTTATCACAAGGACTCCATGTCGAAAATATTGAGCAACATCCCTTTGGTAAAAAATTGCCTTTATCTTGTCTTGGCGAATCTTAGTGGAGACGTCTAGTTGTTCTATGACTTGTTGAATTTCTATCAACTGATGAATTCTTCTTTCCATATCATCTGACCCTTCTCTTTCTGGTTGTCATTATTGGGAGACCTAACTAAATCGTGAGGACAACTTCTTTTCCATAAACCAACTGAAACGATGAGGTGGCTATGGCCCGTTTGACGCTAATTCTGTATGCCCATAATGTGAACTTCAATCGGGAGTCCTAGGATTTTCTTTTGTACTTATCATCTTCTTGATAATATTCACCAAGCTCTTATTCGAAGACCTGGCAAGTCCATTTCCCTGTGGATAGTACGCGGTTGAATGAATCAGTTCAATATTATAATTTTGGTAGAAGCTCATTATCTTGTATGATTTGAAAGCGGGAGCGTTGTCTGTAAGTATTTTCCTTGGACACCCAAATCTTTCTAGAATATTGTCTTCTAGGAAATTTATTATAACTGAGTCACTCGCATTCCTGGTGGGAATAGCTTCTACCCACTTCGTGAAGTAGTCAGTGTCTGTAAGGATCCATCGGTGCTGGCCGCTAGAATGGGGATTTATCTCTCCAATAAAATCAATACCGCACTGTTGGAAAGGCACTTCCACCCAAGTGGGTCTAAAAGGTAATGCTTGCAGCTTTTGCTTTCCAGTGAACAACTACCATTCTTTCCATGGCCTGACGATCTTGCTTGCATCAACAAATAGAGTTGGCCAGAAATAGCCTGCTCGCAATATTTTATGAGCAGTCGCCCTCCATGCATGATGCCCTCCACACATTCCTTTGTGAAACTCAGTAATTATGCCCTCTTTCTCTTCTTCCACAATACAGTTAAGTAAGATGCCAAGTGGATCTTTCCAGAAGAGGTATCCATCCAAAACACAGTACTTGACTACTCTGAGTTTAAGTGCTCTTATCTTAGTGTCACGTCCCCACCGACCTACCTGGACATTGGAGACCATGATCCATTTTTTTTTCTCCCAACACATCGACCGAGTGTCCATACACACAATAGGGAGAGGTCGGATCCACAATCTGCAACCTGCAGCTGTGAACCTGCAACCTTCATTCCACGATAGCGAATCCCACAATCTGCAACCCGAAATTGCAGATGCAGAAATGTGGGAATCCCAAAACGGATCTTTCGAGCTTGGTGATCCTGCAACCCACAACCTGAAACTTTCAATTGTAGATGCGGAAATGCAGAAGTCCCAAAATGCATACTTTCGAGCTTGGTGATCCCGCAACTCGCAACCCAAAACAACTGATCCTGCAACCCGCAACCCGCAACCTGCAGTTGTGGATGCGGAAATGCGGAAATCCCAAAACGTATACTTTTGAGCTTGGCGATCCCGCAACCCACAATTGTGGAACCACGCATGCGGAACCCTGCCTCTTCAAGGTAACTTCATCAAATCTTCTAAGGGGCATAACTTCTTCCTCCAGCATCCAAATGGGGCAAGTTTGGTACCATTTGAAAGCTCTTAGAGATTTCTATCCAATGGTGGAACCCCCTAACAAAGCGAGGCATCCAATCTTCCCATTTCCTTCTCTGAATATCTTTCTATATCCCACTTAGACACTTCCAACCTTATACCTGCCAAGATCTTCCATTCCATCTTACCCATAGAGGTTCCTAAAACCACTTCCAAGGCTTCTCTTCCTTCTCAAGGATCAGGTGTAAATATACATCCCCTTCATAGGTTAGTTATGCGTAAACATTCATCTTCAACAATGAAACACTATCATTCATTATAACATGTAAAATGCATCAAACATATTTAACCAACACATCTATTATTGTAGTAATTACAAGGCATTAAAATCATGCAATATAAGATATTTGTACAATAGTGAACTCAACCTCTTACTCAGTCCTGCATATGACTTCATGTCAATAATTCATACAACCATACATTAATCATTACACTATGAAACATAAGCAATCATCCATAACAATGTAATACCATCATTTGACATAACAAGAATTACTTATCTTTCAATTTCCGAAGCAACTAGCTAAGTGAGAGCAACATTCCACCCAACCTTAGATCCTTGTCTAGTGTATACTCTTTCAGTTGAGATATCACCCCCAAGCTGGGAAGTGTATCCACTAAGGAGGGATAACAAGTTCTCTCACAGTCAAGGCTCCATTATCATGCTAAACCAGCATGTAGTTAGGTTTATCAAGCATTCGAGGGATCCGACCCGTGCTAAGCCAACCTACAACAATTCAAGGGCAATAAGGAAGGCGTTGCTAAGACAGTGAGCTCAACCATAGAGCTGCAAGAATCTCAACACTCAGTTGACCTGGAACCTACAATACCTACCACATCCAACACAAGGAAGACCTACTGCACTGTTACACAGTCTCTCAAGGCATCTTCCATTCTAGTGCTATTCCAGGATGGGCATAGAAATGTCCACTCGCTCTCAACCGACCTGGAACCCACAATACCTACCACATCCAACACAAAGAAGATCCTGTCACTTCTACACAATATCTTATGGTCTTCCCTTCCATTGTTCTTCCAGGATGGGCATAGAAAGGTCCAATCACTAGTTCATTGAGACTATATCCTTCACTGGGTTTATCAAGCAACCCAAATTTGTCCCACAGTTCAACAACTGATTCGTTACCAGGCTTGGATTGTCCTCATGACCGCTCTGTCAATACCACTCTGCAACATCTTCTATCAATACCACTCTATCCCTGCAACTAGGGTTTACACATAGGGTGGTTACAGCTATCAATTCTCTGACCTTTCTAACACACAGGAAGCACGAATAACCTCAGGTTTTCCCTTTCCGGGCTGGTTTTGTGCATACATGAAATACATGAATGATTTCTCTGCGAGGGTCGATGGTTCATGACAATGGAAAGATACGTGAGTGAGTGATTAGTGAGGAATGTCTATCTCTCTGCTTGTATCCTCCCTCTCAGATAATCAAACAGGTTCTGTGAGTTCCCCCAAGTGATTGAGTGTCTTTCTGCAAGTAATCAGAGCCATGCCATGCCATACGAAATCATAGAAATGCTCCATACTCCAGCGACCTCATCCATCAGGGTTCTCAACCACCCACTATAGTGGCATTAATGTCAACAGGGAGTTCAAACTGATTCCCTGTCAAACATGTGGCAATATGGGAAACCAATCCCAAACCCTCTCACCTCTTCTTAGTGGATACACATGGCACTTTCTCATTCGTTTCCTCCTTCTCCAGCTTATTGGTTATTTTATTCATTCAATCGTAATTACATCATTTACATTTCTTCATGGCTTAGTCATCCCATGAATAATCAACTGTCCAAATACTTGCCCGAGCAATAAACTTAAACATCCACTAGTTGGGCCTTGGACTTTAGCTCCACACTAGGGAAACTACACATGATATACATACACAGTATTTACATCAAATCCAAATACACATCAAGGGAAAAATGGGGTATTACAACTCCCTCTCCCTTAAAATAACACTGTCCTTGGTGTTCTCAAAACTGAACAAAAATGGGAATGCCTCCTTCATGACATCCTCCAGCTCCCACGTGGCCTCCTCTAGGCTAAGGTTCCTCCATCTCACCTTTACCCACCCTATGGCCTGGTTCTGGAGCAAGGTAACCTTCCTTTTGAGGATGCATGTAGGCTCCACTTGGAAATCTCCCTCTGGTTCCACCTGTATCACATGCCAATCAATGATATGATTAGGATCGTGTACATATCTCTTAAGCAAAGACACATAGAAAACATTATGAGATTTCATGTTAGTAGGCAATGCAATTCTATATGCAACTGGCCCTATCCTATCAAGGAATTCAAATGGCCCACAATATCTTGGTGCCAACTTGGTAGAACTTCCCAATTTCATGGAACTCTTCATGGGTCTCACTCTCAAGTAGAAATGATCCCCAATCTGAAATTCCTTATGCACTCTTTTTTAGATTTGCATAACTCTTCTTCCTGTCCTGTGTTGTCTTCAAATTCTGCCTGATCTTAACAACTTCCTATTCCATTTCCTCAATCATTTCTAGTCCAAGCACTACTTTGTTCACTGGCCTGTCCTAGCTCACTGGAGTTCTGCATTCTTTGCCATACAACACTTCAAAAGGACTCATCTTCAATGATGCTTGATTCCCATTGTTGAAAGCAAATTCCACTAAGTGTAAATAATCTTCCCACTTAGATGGTTTATCCATCACATACATCCTTAAAATATCTTCGAGGATCTAGTTCACTCTCTCTGTCTGACCATCAATTTGAGGATGATAGGCCGTGCTAAATTTCAACTAATTTCCCAACTATTGGAACAACCCTTTCCAAAAATTGGAGGTGAACTTTGTGTCACGATCTGAAACTATTGCCTTGGGAAATCCATGCAGCTTGAATATCTCCCTCATGAAGAAATTTGCAATATCATTAGCCTTGTGCGTGGACTTGAATGGAATGAAATGAACTACCTTTGATAGCTTTCCCACCACAACCATGATTGAATAATGATTCTTCACTATCATAGGAAGACCTGTTATGAAATCCATAGAAATCACTTCCCACTTCCATTCTGGAATGGGTAGGGGCTGCAACGAACCTGTAGGATGTTGGTGCTCTGACTTAACCTATTGGAACTTATGACATCTAGCAATGTACCCAGCTATGTCTTTCTTCATACCATGCCAAAAGTACTGTTTCCTTGCTGCTGTTATAGTCTTATGATATCCTGGGTGCCCTGAGTATGGCTTCTGATGTATCTCATCCATCACGAACTTCTTCAAATATGCACTGTTTGGAATGTACAGTCTGGTGTCCTGATAAATGATAACATCATACTCACCCAGCTGATATATTGCATGCTTCTCTTCCATAACATTCTGATTCAATTTCTCTTTAATCTAGAGATAGACTTCATCACTATCTTGAGCCTCTAAAATTCTTGCCTTCAAATCTGATTCACATCTACTTATTGTTGCAATATGGAATCTCCTGCTGAGTGCATCAGCAACCTTATTTTCTTTTCCCTTGACATGATTAATCTCCAAATCAAACTCACAAAGAAACTTCATCCATCTAGTTTTCCTTGCATTCATATTTTTGTAACGTACCCTCCTATTGACCCAATAAGAGGAAGGGGACATGATGCCAATCTGTGGGGCTTTCACATAATCTCAGTCCATTCATTAGATTCATACATATAATGTCAAGAGTGTGCAGATTTAAATTAAGCAAGTACGCATAGCGGAATTAAAACTCATCCACACACATATCATATGCATACAGCATATAAAAAACAGTCATCAATTTAAACATTGCAGAAGTAGATACATAGACAGATAGCACTTATCTTCGTTGTGCAATTGTCCCAAACAACTATCTATGTCACTGCAATGTTCCACCCAACCATAGGTCTCTGCCCATCCTGTATTCTTTCAGCACTCAGATACCACCCCCGAGCTGGGCATGATTTCTACAAGTAAAAGGGGACATTTAAGCTCACACACAGCCAATTAATCATTTCATCCCAGCCAAGCTAGTCCACAGCTGGGTTTAACAGGCTACATTTGAACCTTGGATGCTTGCACTCAAGATCAAGCCAAAATAAGGGATACCCATCTCAACCCCAACATTCTCTTACACACATCAAACTCAAAAACTGGGCATGGATACACATTTCCATTAATGGGGTTACAAACAGGATGGCCCTGGGTTTTCCCCGAAAATGTAGGCACACCAAAAATGGATTTGTGAGAGGGAAAATCAACCATAGGGAAGAAAACAATTTCTCCCACTGATATACAAGAAATTAGTGAGCCAAAACAACCTCTATGGTCCCCAAATCGATTTCCCTTTCTTCCCCACTATTATACAACACAAAAACGCCCTTCCCAGCTAGGAGAATGAAGGAAACACAACAAAGACCATGGAAAAAAATGCTTAGGTAGCTCTAAACTTGTGGGAGAGCCAAGCTGGTTGATGGATAATGGCTTGGGGAGCAATTCATGGATCTTTTCTTGCCCAAGAAGCAAAATGCGATTTCCCATGCAAGGTGGCTTTCCCATACTTGAATTTGGACAGCCGCACCTCCCATTTCACAAGGCATTAACTACCTCAACCAACTCTTGGGAGAAATTGATGATTGGGTACAAAAGTCAACATGGGTAGTTGAGGGTTTAATGGGTTCTCTTATTGACACTTGGCTTGACTTGATTGGCTCCAAGGGTTTGAATATTTCCCTCCCAATTCCTTGTAAAATCATGCCCCCATCTCTTGTTGCATTGCATAACTAGTTGTGGGTATTTTATTAAAATGCATATTTACATGATGTTGAAATTCCAATGTGCCTAGCTAGCATGCAAACCACATGCATCAATAAATCGATGGAGGGGCCTTGGCCTTGAGCTCCTCACCATGATTTTATAACAATATTACATCATTTACATCTTAATATAGTGGGGTCAAAATGGGGACATTACATTCCCCTCCCCTTGGATTAACATCGTCCTCGGTGTTCCAACACCTAGGAATAAATACCCATTTTACACATGCCTCGAAATTCACAAATGGTGGCAGGTCTGTCCTGCATTTCATCTCTTTACTTCGAGCTTTCAGAACCAAGTCCTTTGGCTTTCACAAGCTTCTCTTGATGGCTTTGATCTTCCATCTCTGCAGGTGGGCATTGCTCCATAGCAATCCCTTCCTTTTATTCACCTTCCAGCTACTCTGCAAGTCTGGAATTTTCATGGATGCCATCTTTCTTGTTGTCCTGGAAACTATTTGAGGAATATTTTTAGCCAAAACAAATAGCTTTTGGTCCCCTTCTAGGATCAATGTGCACAACTAGCTCTTCCTTTGCTCCCTAGCAACACTTCGCTAGTACTAGCTGCACTCAATGGATTTCAATGTCTCACCCATGAGACTCACCATGGCAATTCCTATTAGGACAAGCATAACACAATATTAAAATTAGTCAATTATTTTCCCAATTAACTTGGCACATCCATGCTTTACTCATGAGACTTCCACACATTTCATGCTTTCCAACATACACATGAACTCATTCATGTTCATCCTTTCACATGAAAATAACTATTTCAGCATTCACAATTCATTTCAAGCAATTAAACACAATTTTTTTTCATCTATGACATGCACTCAACAATCTTTTGTTTCTAAGATGCATCAGTCAAAAGGAAAGAGAAGAGTAAGAGTTTCCCCCTCTTAGTCTTGTTCCAATTTGGAGCCACACCATAACTTGTGGTTCTATGCTCCTTAGCCTCTTTCACTTCAATGTCAATGCTTTGCTTTCCCTTTCTTGGCTATGACACTTAGTGTCTAAGGTCTATCCAATGCTTTTCAGCTAGGGAACCCTTCCCCATTTTTGCTTACAGAACCTTGGGCTGCTAGGACCAACACATGTCCACTAGCACCATCTTTCATTACTGCTCATATTGAGCTCTCTTTAGGACGGTCATATGTCCACATGCATCCCTATGATGCCTTCATAGTTCTTGCTTCCAGCAATACCTACACTCAAACATTGAATCAATTCACATGCTTAGTTTATTTTTATAGGTTTTATCTCCAAACGAGAATTTACGAAATCATAACCGAATCATATACACGTGTATATTCATATTAAATAAGCAAGAAACTACAAGATAACCAAATACTTATCTGCATTGGATGTCTTCACTTTATCCCACAGGATCCTTCTTTGCTTTACAAGCCTTGGATTTCCTATGGATACAATAATGAAAGTTGGGCCAACACGCAGGCTACTCCTCAACCATTCGAATAGGAAATGCTAGGACAGTACATCGATTGGGTTTTATCAATCAATTAAGGAATGTTTGGCGAGCACATCGGCTACTCCACAACATCAAGTGGTTAATGTTCCAACCAACTATTCTCTGAATTTATCGAGCATCAGTTACTCTCTGCATTTACCAAGATTTTTATAATGCAGAACCAGTTACTCTTTGGATTTACCAAGAATTTATAGTGCACAACAAGTTACTCTTTGGCTTATCAAGCATTTATAGTTCTTTTAGGGTCCTTGCTTTCTTGCAATGACCAAGGTTTCCAACAAAGAAACAATAGTGTATCAGCTTAGCTGTTAGAATACTTATACTTGAAACCTTCATTATTCCAAACAAGAAATAAATGAAAATGAATACTATCTGTATTGTTCATTTCCTTTTCTAGTCCAAAGGGTCTTGCTTCGCTTTGCAAGCCTTGGGATCGCCTATGGACTTGGATGTTTGTCCAACACACATGTTTCTCCACAACATAAAAGAGTTAATCCCCAACCAGTACACCTTCATGCCGACTGGGTTTACCAAGCATTCGTGGTGCCCACCCAGTCCCATACCTAGTTGGCCCTCTCCATTGCTGAGCCAGGACATTCGTCTGGGTCATCGTCCAATGGAAGGAAACTGCACCACCAACCATTATAGGTCAAGGATATGTTAGGATATTCCTATACTCCATCCTAGTCCCACCAGTATTTTGATCATTTACATTTTCAGTCATGCATGCACTTTTAGGGTTTGCATGCATCATTAAGGGTTTGGATGCATGTGCATGCATTCCAGTCATCGGTCCAGCACCTAGCCCTTAGTTAGCCAGCCCCCGAGAGCTTCTCTCAAATCAATTTTAGCCCTCCTAGAGCTTATTGCACCCTTCCTCCTTGATTTAAGGAAGCCACTCATCCTTTCTCACCTACCAAACCAGTTTAGTTCAATTATCCACCAGTATTTCCTTGATTTGAGGTGAGAATGACTCCTCACTGTTGTTATCACTCCGATTGACCTCCGATGAGACATGAATACCTATTTTGAATCCAGTTAGCTCCTCATGTGCCCTCCACTGAGCCTCCTTCATTTAGTTAGTGTCTCCATGTGCTAGTTACATTCAGTTACACCTACCACACTCAGTTAGACTTAGTTTGACTGACGGTTGACAGTTACTTATGCATTGATGACTCCACCGATGATGAGATAGACTACTAGTTGTGCTCCGATGACACTCCAGTGATCTTTTGATCACTCCATGAAGGCTAATTCGAATTTCCACCTTGGCATTCGAATCCTCATGCATTGTACTATTTATTTGTCCATATTGTGATTAATTAATTAGTGTGTGTGAAGTATTTTTGCTTCTATCTGAGTTCTACTGTATTATTATTCTGTTTCTCATTATACTGCATTGACCACTCTTCTTATATTTTTTTACTTAATTAATTATTCTCTTGTGAGGTATACATCATCTCTTAGATCTGATGTGAGGATTTTCAAAGGAGAAGACAAAAGACTATCTTCATATTCATATTTTTGATCCTACCTCAACTGATTCGAATCACAGGTTCAAGGATCATCCTCATACTTTTGGATTTGTTCTCATCACATTCAATCTGGAGAACAAGTACAAGCACATGCTTTTTGAGCATGATCCACTTCTTCCCAAAAAGAAGATACCTCCAGACATATGACCAAGCATCACACTTGCTTGAGTTTGGAGAATTTATTTTTGGTGTGTGTCTTACAGTCTGTTTTGAGGGGGGGGTATTTTTCCATTAAATTTCCCCACTTCCTTGGTTTATTGACTGTTATTATTCATTGTATTGGGTGACCTTTGGTGTTAGTTACCAGGGCCCAGGATGGATTAAGGGGGGGTGTTAGGATATTACTATACTCCATCCTAGTCCCACCAGTATTTTGATCATTTACATTTTCAGTAATGCATGCACTTTTAGGGTTTGGATGCATTCCAGTCATCAGTCCAGCACCTAGCCCTCAATTAGCCATCCCCCGAGAGCTTCTCTCAGATTAGTTTTATCCATCCTAGAGCTTAGTGCGCCCTTCCTCCTTGATTTAAGGAATCCACTCATCCTTTCTCACCTACCAGTCCAGTTTACTTCAGTTATCCACCAGTCTTTCCTTGATTTAAGGCCAGACTAACTCCTCACTGCTGTTATCACTTCGATTGACCTCCGATGAGACATGAATACCTGTTTTGACTCCCGTTAGCTCCTCATGCACCCTCCACTAAGCCTCCTTCATTTAGTTAGTGTCTCCATGTGCCAGTTACATTCAGTTACACCTACCACACTTAGTTAGACTCAGTTTGATTGACGGTTGACAGTTACTTGTGCATTGATGACTCCACTGATGATGAGATAGACTACTAGTTGTGCTCCGATGACACTCCAGTGATCTTTTGATCACTCCATGAAGGCTAATTCGAATTTCCACCTTGGCATTCGAATCCGCATGCATTGTACTATTTATTTGTCCATATTGTGATTAATTAATTAGTGTGTGTGAAGTATTTTTGCTTCTATCCGAGTTCTATTGTATTATTATTTTGTTGCTCATTATACTGCATTGACCACTCTTCTTCTATTTTATTGCTTAATTAATTATTCTCTTGTGAGGTATACATCATCTCTTAGATCTACTATACAACTCTGCCTTCGGCTTGCATCAGGCTTTCACTAATACCTCCACAACACCCAAGCAAATAATTCCAAACCAGTACACCGACTGGGTTCATTAGGCATGCAACAACCCTTCATCAATACCTTCGCAACACCCAAGCAAATAATTGCAAAAAAATACACCAACTGGGTTCATTAGGCATGCAACAACCCTTCATGCGCATAACAATTCTCCATCCACACAAGGATGGCACTCCTTCTCCCGGGAAAGCCAATTGTTCCCTTTAGGAACTCTATAGGTGCATTTCTTGACCGCAGGCTATCATGGCCCCATGATACCCACTCACACTACACAAAGGTTACCACTTCTCATACAGTCCTCTTGAGCATCCTTTCTTTACTTTTCCTTTGAATGTGCATCATCAAATTGCATCTATGTAAGCTGATTGCATAAGAAGGATAAGCAGACTCATTAGTATTGTTGCTCTAAAATTGTAACCATATTTCATAACATTCACTATCAAGTATTTAAACACCAAGAATGCATCCATTCCCTTAGGGTGTAGTCAATATTGACAACCCTATAATAACCCAACACCAGAAAGGTGTGCACCCCCTTTTGGATGTGAGACATGTAGGCCCTAATCATACTCAAGCAGTCTGAAATAATAATGAAATAATAAAACATGCACTGCATATTAAATCTAATAACCAGACATGTATATTCTGAGTTAGGGTTACAGAATACTTATCCCTTTTCAGATGTATCCTTCCTTCATTTGCAAAGAATGGGGGCTCCCTTCTCTAAGTCAACAGTACCTCACTTTGCCACCCCAATATTTTCATGCTCCATAACCCACACATGCCTTCTTGGCATAATTTTGTGATTTCACTCACATGGCTTACCAACATGCAGTGCAGCTGGGACATTATCAACATTTACAATGGCATTTCACCTGAAACCCATTTCCAAAGCATGGGATCCTTCCCATCTAGTTTGGCTTCTGCAGGTCATCACACATGGTCTTCTTGCAATGTGTCATCAAATAGCCAAACAGTTAACAACATTAACAATAAAATTCAAATCTGATTGTTCCATAACCAATCAATGTCATTAATAATTAAATTTAATATGAATTTACAATTCTGTCTCCTATAGAAATTAATTTGCTTAGCAATGAGGTCCTCCTCATATTGTTTGGCTCTTGTAAGTGTTATCACTCAGTCCATTATGGTTTCACACTTGCTACCATACATGAACATCCACCTACAACATGTCCCCCTAACACAATTTTATATAGGCCAAACCGTGATTAGCAATTATAAGCAAATTCTCAAATCTGAAATTTACAAATTTGTTTTCCTACAGAAATTAAATTTGCAACCAAGAGATTATTCTCATAAACTTAAATCAGACAATTTTCAGATTTGTTTCATGCATAAGTTACAACCATGAGAACCCTCTCATAGCCTTCGTCTTCTACACATGGTAGATCCTGGTCTTTACTATGGACTTATCCTCATTTCCATACGCAAGACCTTTCTACCTGAGAACTGAAACTTCAATTATCCAAACACGTTGTGAGTATCTATTCATATAATCCTTTCATTGCCACAAGAGTCACTGAAGTGATCTCGTAATTATAATGCTCAATAATTCAAACAGCTTCAGTTGTTAACATTTAAAATGCAATGAAATATATATATATATATATATATATATATATATATATATATATATGCATCATCATCATAATAAAATTGCAAGACATAGTCACACTATCCATGCAAGTTAAATAAACTGTAAATACTCATTACTTCACATTCCATGTAACTTTGTTCTTCCAACAGAGTGCTCTGGTAGCCCATCACATGTCTACCTTCTTCATGCAATCATTCTCCTACATTCACAAAATCTCATGAAATGGTCTCAGTATTAACAATGGTTCACCATTTCATCAATTATCTAATAGCATTGAAACATATATATATATATATATAAAATAAGCATGCATTCACACAATGCATCTCAACATGTGCACCTGCACATATGCATGCACATTCACAAAATTTTACATAATATTTTGATGTGCATTCACTTAATGTATATCCCCTCAATACAACCTTGCATTAATCGTTTAATACTAGGAATTTCAACATATTATGGCCTAACCATGCCTATCTCATATGGAATACACTACAACAGGACCATAAGTCATCACTTGCTTTGGTTGTTAAACTCACAACCAACAAACAAAAATGGTATGATATAATTTCATATGAATGCATTGAGGTTTCTAAGAAACTATAGGGTGCAAGGCTCCTTTCCTTTACTTACTCGCACCTTACCATACTCGGTAGGTTGACATTCACATTCAGGCACTCAATACCATATGCAAACCAAATTATCATAGTTTAAACATAGTTGAAGGGATCTCACCAAATCCTCTTTCAACATTCATGCAATTAAGCATAACTAACCATTACCTGCATGGTTGTTATTTACATCGCTTGATGTTACCTGATCAGTTGGCTTCTTACCAAGGCTACACAGTCCTTTTTCCAACCTTATGATCACATATTTGTTGCACCATCCTTTCCTCATAAGGTTGTTGGTCATATGCAACAACATCATCCACATCCTTAGCCATGCTTCGGTTTTCTTTGGTCCTACAACCAATGCGAACACAACTATTTATTAGCAACCAGAATAATTATCTTAAATGGTTCATTGCATATGTAAAACCTCACTATTTTACCAATATGCAATATCATATACATGCACAAACATTTTCACATGCACTGTGCAATGTTTATTAGTATCCCAACTATCGCATATTCATCTCATTTATCCAATATCTTGTATCTTCAATCATGCTTCTATGATCTAGTTCCTAAAACATTAGCTTTCATCAACCATAGGCACTACCATTAGTGGGATATTGCATGTGTAACTTCACTATTTTATCACTATGCAACATCATGCTCATGCCTAAGCAATTCACATGCATTAAGCAATGACTCTCTAATCATGCCCACTAATTCATATGCATTATTCTCTTACATTTCCAACATCCCTATGCCATAATTTCCAGTATATAAAACTCAGGAAATAAAAACACAATAGCAAGAGAGGATTTAAAGAATTCTCCCTTTCCAATTCCTCATTATGACCAGGAGTCCCTCCTCTACATCATAGCTGATCCTTTTCATGGCTTTTCTTACAAGCATACAAGCAATCATTAGCTATGATCTTCCCATGAATTAGCAATTCAATATATACATACATGTATAACATTGTGCAATTCTTATGCTATAAACAGAAATAGTTTAAGGCGAGAAATTTCCCTCTTATCAACATTGCCTTGCTGCTCCCATTGCTCTTCTGCAATGCATATTACGTCCAATTACTCTTAATAAGGCTTCCACAACCTTCTACGCAATTCCTGCTTCTCATCCCAAGCTTAGAGAATGCATTTTGCACATTCAACGCCTGTCTTCGGGGGATGATGGGGGTCAAGAGGGCTTGCCCTCGGGGGATGACGAGGGTCAAGGGGACAGGTTATGCGCAACATGCTCGTTTTTTTTTTATAAATCCTTCATTTTTGTGCAATCTGGTGCATAAGTTCCATGGCATTTTTCAACTTTTGGCACCTGAAAAATATCCCTGGAAAATAGCTGAAATTCCCTGTTTCGGAGCAAGTCACCAAGTTCTGTCAAAGGGTGAACTTATCTATCTCTTCCAACCTGTTTCGGGCCAACTCATCGAGTTCTGCCATAGTTTCAAGCCAACTTGCCGAGTTCTGCCACAATTTCGGGACAACTTGCTGAGTTCTTCCACCGCTGCGGACCAACTCGCCCAGTTCTTCTGGTCGAAACTCAGCTTTTCCTTTTGACACGTTTTGGACCAACTCATCGAGTTCTTCCGGTCGAAACTCAGCTTTTCCTTCCGACAACTTCAGTGAAAAACTCACCAATTCTCGCCGACCGTTTCAGCCCAAAACTCATAACTTTTCTGTCGAAATTTTCCTTCTTTTTTGGTGAACTTATTGATTTTCTGCCGATTCATTTGGGGAGAAACTCGCCAAGTTTTGCCGGCAACTTCGGCGCAACTCAGTGAGATTCGCCGAAACACATCAGCTCAACTCCACGAGACTCACTGAAACAGTTAGGAAAAACACATCTGAATGTCCTTGTATATTAATAAGAAGTAATTCAACCCATCCACACCCTTATATCAAGAATTTGGGATCCTTTAATCCCATTTGAATTTACCTAGAAATATGCTCTTTCACTAGTCCAAGTGGACAATTTTGCACCTAGTCTTTGTCTTCACAACCAAATATTTATCAAATAAGTATAATAGGTTTGTAGTATGTTGGGAGTAGTCATATAGGTATCCCTAAGTTTATATTACTTCCAAATTGCACTAGAAGCAATGGATTTTCCACAGAAGTCCCATGGGAAATCACCTTGAAGCCTTGGTTTTAACCCAAGGAGTCTACATGGGTGTGACAGAATCTCAAAAGTGCATTGTCAAAGTATTGACCCTGATTACACCATATTTTGGGCTATCAGTGTGTCTCATCCATCCTACTGATTCTAAGTTGTTAGTCTTATGTCAAATCCATCTCAGGTAGATCCAAGTTCTCTATAATTCTGAGTTAGTGTGCCTGATAGGGGGTTGGGTACATTATAGATCCATCATATCGATCTAGTTAAAGCTCCTCCAATATATATATCCATCTTCTTGAGAGTCACACAACCATAGGTTTGATTCCTTCAATATTTCTTCATTCTCCTATTCCAAAAGAATAGCTTTCATTTATAGGATTTAGAAGCTCAACATCTATGGAGAAGAGATTCGATTAAGGGTGGATATGGTGGATCATGGAGGATTAACTTGATTGGAATGGAAATGGGAGAGAGGATTAAAAGGGTAGATACAACCAACCAAGATCTCACTAAAATATAGATCCTTGTTGGGCTAGGGACAAATGGGTTAGAAAAATATATAAGTATGGAAAAGCATGCGTAGCGCGCTGCAGTAGGAAGAAAATACAATTTTGATAATTGCGCATGGCGCGCTGTAGCAAGAAGAGAAAGCAGTTTTGGTGAAAGTGCATTGCGTGGCAACAGGTGATGAACAATTTTGAGGTTTTGCATGTGTCACGCGATGGCAATGAGTAAGGCACGATCGCACAGTAGGACGATGCGCATGGTAGCACATGAGCTATTTTTGGTTCAGAACATGGGTAAAGGTCAGATAGAGACATGACCTATTTTTGGTAAGGAGTAGGTGGACGGTAGATGAAAGCGACCTGTTTGAACATGTGGCGGAAAGCAGTTGAGAAGCTAGGCCATGACGACAATGGCGATAGGCAGGAAAATGAGTGGAAAGGGACATGCCACGATGCAGTGTAACCATTTTGAGGACTGCGGCTGTCAGAAGAGAGTGTGAGCCACGAGCGGCCCAACTAGAGCAGGCTGTCAACGGCGACAGCTAGGATGGCAGTTAGCCACGCCAGTGTTGGAAACTTAGGGTTTCAGCCCAATGATTGTAAAGACATGACCTATGGGCATGATCTATAAATAAGGCACAATATTGTAAGGGAAGGGTTACTCTTGATTTTGTTAAGTATTGATTATTGTAGAATCTTAAGCTTAGAAAAGCCATTGTAAAGGCTCTGCAGCTAAGTGCGCAGACTAAGAACGATTGTACACATTCCATTAAGAGAAATATTAACAACCGTTCTTGTGGATGTAGCCTCCATCCGGGGGGTGAACCACATTAAATTCTGTGTTGTGTGACCAATGTGTGTTTATGATTGTTTAATTGTTTGGTATGAATGTTTAGTGTTGGAAACTTCTATTATGTGATTGCTTTTATATGTATTCGCCATAGTGAATGGGAATAATATGTTAGGTAATGCATGCGCAGAGGAATGTTAAGTATTCAACATGTATGAATCTGTCGATTGAAATGTATGAATCTATCTATTGGTCAAGTAGTGAACATTGAGTTTAAGCCCAGTGTTGGAGCGTGCAGTAACGTATGTTGTTAAACCATCTACAATTTACTGATAAGAACTTGAATGAAATAAATGGATAAAGAATGCTAAGTAGAGTGGTTAGAATTGGACATCGTGGCAAGGACGCGCAGTCTCATTGATGCACCGAGTCATTGAAGGTTGCTGCGAGGTAAGCTCTTGATAGCTTACTGTCGTAACGCAAAGGTATCGCGTATCGCACAGTCATTGGAGGTGCGAGCATAGTTGTGTGCTGAAGTATCCGATGCGGAATAGAAGGTTCGCATAGTTATTTATCCATGCAACCAGCAAAGTGTTGCGCTGCTTATTAGCTTTCCCCCCATCGCATCACTCGGTTGTGGAACTTGATTCCTCAATCACCCCCTGCAGCTTCGCCTTGGGTGAGACCTCAGGCTAAGCGTAGCCTGTTGCCGAAAGGGCCAGTGAATAGGGGTTTTGTTGGTTCTCTGAACCGCGAAGTACCTGAGTCTACATTGGAAACCTCTAACTCAGTCTAGACATCCAACAATCCTACATCTTAGTATGGCCCATTGAAATAATGTCATTGCTCCCCTAGAACTAGCTATAAAGAGATGACATGGGAGATCATCTCTCCACTAGAACTGGACACTGGATGTCATCTCTCTTTAGACAATGGGGGGGGGAGGGTGATGATCCTCAAAAAGAGGCACAAAACAAGGTCTAAATGATAATATTTCGACCTTGTAATGATGTATTTCTCTTTGCAACATGGGTAGGGACCGTAATAGACATTAGGTTATCCTTCTAAACACATATAGGGAGCATGACAAACACATTTTCATAGTGGTAAAAGTATGACACTTAATGATGACTCTAAGTGTGTCATTTAAGTGTATAACACTCCTTGCATCAAAACCGCTTCCATAACATACCCAGTTGCATCTATCTCCATTTCGAAAGGATTCTACAAATTAGGCATTACGAGAAATGGTGCTTGACTAATATTTCTCTTGATATATTCAAAGGATTTTTGTCGCTTCTTACCCCATTGTAACCCCTTGCTTCCTATTGTTATGGCATGGAGAGGTGCAGATACAACAAAAAAGGAAGCTATTAAATTTTGGAGGCATCGTGTTTCCCCCCAAAATCTCTTAACTTCGATGACATTTGCAGGAGTAGGATACTTAGTGCTGGCCTCCATCTTAGCAGGATCAATCTTAAGTTCTCCTCCACCAATCACATACCTCAAATACACGAAGGACTGCTAAAAAAATTCACATTTCTAAAGGCTTGTTAGTAGTTGATTTTCTTCAAGGTCTCCAACACTTACTTGAGATGTGAGATATGCTCTTCCTAGGTAGCACTATACTAATTAGATGAAATTTGGGGTCTAAAATGGGCCTCCTAAGGAAAATAATAAAAAACTCAACGTCACACTATAAATATGCCATGTCACACTAAGTTAAAGGTGTTATCTAGTCAAGGTCAACCTTTAATATCTCATTAATGGTTGTTGACAAGTATGTTGGGTTAGTGTAGAGTTAAGAGATGATGGTTCAAAATAATAATGAAAGGCTTAGATTATTGTGCATATATTATAATTTATTTAATATTTTATATATTTAACAAAATCTAAAACATAAAAACAAATTATAATTATAATGAAAAAATATAATTCCAATAATACTAAAAATAAAAAATCACTATTTTTATTTTATTTTATATTATCAATACTTCTAAGTCCTTTAAATTATAAATTTCACATTAATTAAAATGAAAGTGGAGTAATTTTGAAATAATCAAAACATTTATATAATTAATCACTTATAAATAAAAATAAATAATATTTAAAAAAGTACCATAAATAAAAAATAGGAGAGAGAGAAAATAATCGTTTATTATATCCGCGATGAATTTCTCCCCTAAACTCGGAATTTGACATTTTTTGTATCGTTGGAAATTTATCGACAAGATCTACAACTTTTGTGTTTTGTGTTTTTCGAGATTCCATGCTGATTATCCAAGGACATTTTAGTACCAAATAACTGTTTATTATTTTTGCAATAACTTTTGCCTCCCATAAACTCATAATGTGACGTTTTTAGTACCGTTGGAAAGGTCTCGACAAGATCTACAACTTTCATTTTTTGAGTTTTCCGAGATTCTGCACTGATTTTCTGGGGAGGACATTTTAGTACCAGGTACTAAAATGTCCATCCCAAAACATCGATGCGGAATCTCGGAAAAATTGAAATACAAAAGTTGTATATCTCATCGAGACCTTTCTAACGGTACCAAAAACATCGAATTCCTAGTTAATGGGAGAAAATTAACACAAAAATAATAAACAATTCTTTTCTCTCTCTCTCGTATTTTCTTTTATTTATGATAATTTTTTAAATACTATTTATTTTTATTTATGAGAGATTAATTATATAAATGTTTTTATTATTTCAAAATTACTCCACTATCATCTTAATTAATGTGAGATTTATATTTTAAAGAACTTAGAGGTTGTGATAATATAAAATTCTCCATATTTATTATTTCAAGTATATTTATCATATTTTGAGATGAACTTTTCAAAATCTTAACCAACGTGAGGTTTATAAATTATGACACATAAGCATATTTTACTTCTATAGGTCCAACTAGACCATAATGGTTGACCAAAATACTTAAATTCTATTTGTTTGAGAAATCTTACTCATCGAACACTTGTCCATGGCACATTTTTTTATAAGGCCCATTTTAGACCCCAAATTTGCTATAATTGAACCAATACACCTTCTCAATACACTATCACAAATGAATCTAAAAAGGACACAATACACCATTCATCAAATGCATACATGTAGATGGTGCATTACATAAAACAAAAGGCATTACTAATTGTTATAGGTCAAACTTGCACCTCTCCGTCCGTGATCACCCTGAGATGCTGATCACACAAAAGGACAACTTGGATGGAGGAGCATGTTGACCTTGGATGATATGTCAACTCACTCTATTTTCTGACATTACTGGAAAACCCCCAAAAAATATCATTTTGAGGTATGAGCGCTACTCTACTCAAAGAGACTAGCGCCCGTACGCTACTCCACTGTATAATAGTAGCGCCCATATCCAAGTATATGCTACTCCTTCTCAGCATAGTAGCGCTCACAAATGCAAAATTGAATGAGCGTTAGTTGTTAAGCACTAGGGTAGCGCCTTATATGCTACTCCACTGAACAAGAGTCGCATACATCTTAAAAAATGATTAAAAAATAAATTAATTCATCGAGGAGGATTAGTTGATGGTAGTTTTCTAACTCCCCCAACTTCCTCCATAACTACATATCGACCTGAACTGCTTCTTTAATCCTATAAATACCAAGAAGGTTAAAGGAGAAGGGTTAGAAATTGGAGATAGTAAGAGTGATTAATTGGAAAAATTTGAAGAAGCTTGCATTGGAGGAGTTGATGCTGAAGACATCCAAGCCAGAGAAGAGCCAGATCCAAGAATCTAGTTGCATGAGCCTGTTTCATGATCAGGTATACTTGTACATCATTCTACTTTTGACCAATAAAGGTTGAAGTGTCTTTCTTGTTCCAATTTGAATGTGTTATGAAATGGCATCTTAATTTGGATATGTTTTGGTCAATGCTGAATGTTAAACATTGTTTTTGTTTCTTTCAAGCTTTATATATTGCCCAAAATGTTTTGAGAAAGGTATTGTTATTGCAGGTTTACTGAAGGAAAGGTGGATTTGGAAGTTGAACACGAGATCAAGTCAAGGCTAGGATCAAACTTTGATTGAAAGGTGTGTTCCCAAGATCTACAACTTCTTTCCTTTTTTGTAAATGTCTCTGTAATAGCATCAATACACTTACCTGTCACCCCAACCAAGTTGATAGCATTAGTTTCCTTGCTATAGGTTATATTTGCCCGCCAGCACTAACCATTCATATAAACCTTTCCTTGTCTTTAAGGTGTTCTTATAGGTGTCTTCTTCCTTCACTCATACCTAGTTGTATCCTGATTTGATATCCAACTTGGTGAAGTAATTATCATGCTACAACTGGTCCAACAGATCATTGATTCTAGGTAGAGGGTATTGATTATTGAATTTTCTCTTGTCCAATGTTGTATAGTCAATGCACATCTTCCAAGTCCCAACGTTCTTGGTTACTATGATGATATGCGACCCAAAAGGTGAGTTGTTTGGTTAGATTACGCCCTACTCCAATAATTGTTCCAATTGCTTCTTCACTTCATCTGCTTCAATGACAAACTATCTATATAGTTCAATGTTCAATAATGGATAATCTAGGAATAAGTTTAAGTCATGCTCCACCTCCCTCTTAGTAGGTATCTCCTTGGGTTCTTGGAACACTTCACTATATTCCTATAGAACACTCTCTAACTAGTGTTTCTAATATTTGGTACATCCTTCCATGGATGCCTTAACTTTTACCGATTCACCTTCTTGTTGATTTTGTCTTAAAAAAATAAGTACAAACATCCTACTCTAATTGATTTTTTTTTCTTAGCTGGAACTTAACAGAGAGATCTTTGATTTTCCTTTGTGCGCATTGATGATGAAGGATTTCACATCTTTTGGATCAAGTAGTACTAGGTTGTCTCTCCTCATGAAGATCACTGTAATGCCCCATATTTCGACTAGATAGGTTTATCCGTGAGACATACTGCACTTTATTTTCTTATTATCTGTTGGACTTAGCTAGACTGAGAAAACTATACTTATGACACGATATACCCAATTATATGTTTCTACCATGTTTATGTCATTACTATTTTATGTTGTCGCTATGACTATGATGTTACGATATTATGATGTTACTATGTTCATACGGTTAATAGGTTATGATTATCATGAGATTCATTGCTTTTATGATGACAATATGTGTTTTTATATTTTCATTAATGGAATGTGAAATATATGACGTTGTATGTGGATGCCATCCTATGATGAAATTAATTGAATTGTTATATGTCATGCATACCCGTGATGAGCTAAAATTGTGATGTGAAATAAAATGATGTTGATGATATGGATCAATTGGTGATTGAATGGAAATGCTTGTTATAAAGTATGTATTTTGCAAAATACTAACCTATAGGACACAAGAGCTATGGGATAGCTGGATACTTGATCTGATATATGAGATAAGAAATCGTCCATGTAGTAAACCTTAGAAACCAAAATTGATGATACGATGACATGGTCCGATAATCTCGATAGCAGCAAAGTATGATTTGATAAGGATGTAGACCCAGTATGTTGAGAGGGATGGATGTATTTCCCACCCTATGTTTCCATGATACCTGGGGTTGTGGGAGGGCCGTGTTGAGACACGCTCCCCAAGTTTTTGTGATGACGATGGTCAAATGCCTAGTAGGAGAGGCTAGGTCCGCTAGTTAGCCAACGCTACCACTCTCAGGTTCTATGTGGTTAGGTCATTATAGCTGGCACCCACTTGTGTACTAGCAGAGGAAGGATAGGGAGGATGTGGAGGTAGGATAGGATGGGAGGATATGTTAGTTAGTACTGTTGAGGGTTGGGTATTCCTTGATCTTGATTTAGTGGTAGTAGGTACATTTCCTTCTACTTGATTGATTAAATTGATGTAATCATAAAAATAATGAAATGAAATCTTAAAGGTTAACTTATAAGATAACCGATGATGTTTTATTAATGTTATGATAAATGTAATATACTTGTTCCGTTTGCATGAAGTATTATTAGTATTAGTTATTTGTTAAGCATAGGAAATATGATGTATGTTTATAGTACCTGTCAGACCTGTGCATACGTTGACCACACATGCACATTTTGTACATGTGCGATAGTATCGGTTTACAACATACTTATCAGAATTTAACAATGTTATAAGTTGTCATAGATAACTCAGTTAAGGTTTGGGTAAACGACATAAGTAATAGGTGATTGATTTGATTATGTATAAAATAAGTTAATTAGTCTTATATGTAAACATTGTAATGAACAATTAAAGTAATTTCCACCAATTGTAAGTCTCATCAAGTGAAGGTATCAGAAATATGAGGTATAGACGATAACCATTAATGGTGGAAGTGTGTACTATATAATTGTTAATATTGATTAATTAAACCCTTAAGAGTACTTTGTTTATCAATGTAAGTATGTTAGATTAGTGCTAAGGTACTTATTATTAATTAAGTATGTTATATTAGTGCTAAGTTACTTAAATCACCATTAATATTTATTATTATTATTATTTAACTAATGTTAATACCGATAATGTGTCCTTATTGGAACGAAAGAAATCATAAGTGGGTAAGTGAACATGTTTGAATTATTAAATTAATTAATTGTTATGAAATGAGAAAGGAGTATTATTAAATTATTTAAGGAGCTAGGAAGGTTAGGATAAAACTCAATTAAATTTATATTCATAAATTATTTCCATGTCAGACAACCGATCTAAGATTGGATTTATATATAAATATATATTTATATATTTATAATTAAAACAAACTACAACTTCAAATTTGAAAGGATCAACATGATAGTATTTAATTATTATTTTATTCAACATATTAAATGGAGGATAAGACTAATATTGAATCCACCACCTCATGAAGGTCCTGAATTGAATATTTTGAGAATCATTAAATGATGTGTATTCAACCCATCGAATCCAACTTAACTAGTCTTAATACCATTGAACTGCTTGAGAAAAGTACTATAAAAATAATATTTATTTATGAATTGTATTGTAAAACAAGCCATCAATTTAATGTTTTAGGGACTCGAGGGTTTTTATGGAGGGTGGTAGAGTAAACTAGAAGGAAAGTAAAGGAGGAAAATAGTATATAGAGAAGAGTTTGGGGATTATAGAAGGATTGGTTTTCTTTTGGGAGAACTGTGATTTTGGAGGTGAAGCTGAGGAAGGGGAAAAATCAAGGCTTGGAGGAGGGGGTAAACTCCAAGGAGGAGGTGGAAAACTCAAGGGGAAAACTGCACCTATGGAAATGTAGTAAGGAAAGCTGCTCTCGGGATTATCTTTCTATGGGATCGGAGGCTAGGAAACCCATCGGTTTCCTATGGCGAGCATGATAAGAGCTGGTTGGTAGGGTGGTTCATTCAATTGGTTGCTAATATCTACATATGAAAATTGGGAAGGAAATCTACAACAAGCTACGACACAATCTACAACCTTCGAGCACCTTCAGGAAATAGGTATTTTCCTTGTTAATTATTACATTAATCATATTTTAAACTTATGCTAAAACACACACACACACACATATATATATATATATATATATGTGATGAATCATATATATACTAGAACATTCATGTAAATGGAAATTGGGAAATTGATATTATTTTACCTCTGGAATGTTGATGCAAATAACTAGAAAGAGAAAATACATCTATAAGAATAGGAAAAATAGTAAATGATTAAATAATATATTTATTTATTTATTTAGAAACAAGCCTATACAAAAAATTAGTTTAGAACCTTGTCAAAGTGCTCTGTCGGAAACTAGAGCACTACAATCACATCCCTCATATACATATATGGACTTTCAAAAACTACACCACAAACATCGAGGGGTGCTTCGTCTACCTCTACTTCATCAATATACTCTAAAATTATGGAAAAATTGGTATTGCACTATTTATGATTTTTCATGGGGTGGGGTCCCTAAAAAATATGTAGTGTGTGTACTCGTTTGATGCGTAATTTAATTATGCATCCAACAAGTGCTCCCACTTGAAATTTGAGTAAAATTTCACGGAGATATGTTGAAAATACGAATTAAAAAAGTAGTTTTTTAATTTCAAATATGCTAACTCAACCATTATGGTTGACTCTTTTCTTGAAATTCTATTGGTACTTGAATTCAATGGATTGTTTTCTTATGAGGTGGCTCATTTTCTTATAAGGCCCATTTTATACCCCAAATTTTCTCTAATCGGCATGGAAGAGTTTCATCATCTCTTTCTATTCTTTAATATGAAGGCTACTCATATGCACCTCCTTCTGCATTGTGGTACAGATAATATTCTTGTCCACATCCGAGTTTCTTTCTAACTCCTTTATTGACTCTATGTATAGACGGTTGTTCCTCTTGGATTCCTTCTTGATATTATTTGGGTTCATCTCTGTATCTATCTTCCAACACTTTTATTCACTATGACCATTGAGGTTTCTATGGTTACAAGGGTTTTTCAGATCCTTGTACTGATGTGCCATAGTTGTAGTATTCTTCTCCTTTCCCTTCCAGTTCTTCTTCCTCTCGTTCGTAGGATATCGACTCTCTTTCTATTTTGAACCACTTGATTGTCCTTTCTTTTGGCTTATGTTTTCCAGGTATTTTTCTTTTACACGGGCTTGTAGATCATCACCTACGTCTATATGTGACTATGTAAATTTCCCAAATACATGAGGGGTATATCTAGTTTCTTGAATGATATACCGATCATGATAGCCATCTTCCTGAACTTGGTGGTATATTCTTTCACACTCTACCCCTTTCTTTGCCTAAAGTAATTCCAATGGATCCACTGGTACTCTACATACCCAATAGGGTATAACTAAGAATTGATGAGGGTTTTAAAGTCCTCCCACTTAGTTGCTCATGGACCACCCTCCATCCTATGCTCCTTTGTGCAGCTTTCCCACTAGGTTAATGCATGGTATTCTAACTTCCATTGGGAAAATGGGATCTTTTGATCCTTGACTATTTTATGGATACTAAAATAAACCTCTATTTTCTACAACCAATGATTCAAATTTAAAGCATCAATATCACCTTTGTATGTCTTGATATCGAACTTAGCTTCCATCTTCAAGGGAGATGGGGAAGAAATATTGCTACAAAATATCGACTACTCATTTTTGGTCTCTTTTGTCGGCTCCTTTTCTGGATTGCTTTCATCTTCTGATTTCCCTTCTGATCCAAACTATGGGTTAGAGCCTCCAAAAATCCTAGAACTTAGGTCGAAACTTGCTCTCGAGAGGTGCCATGTGATTGACATGTTGAATGAGATATCGATGACTTGTATTTTCAGTTTTGTAAACCATTGTGTATAATCATCTCGTACTCCTTGAACATACTCATCCTCCATGTCTAGGGTTTGAATACTTCTTTTTTCACCAATGGCCAAATCTCACGAATTCCCACAAAACACAAAGAAAAATTTCTTTGATACAAATATGATTTGTAAACTACTGTGGATATTCCACTAGAATAGTTCGTCACATTGGATCTTACAACTTGGTTATTTTTTATTAGCTTATTTTTATTGAATGCTAAATAACTGAGATTGAAAGAAGAATAAAAAAACAAAATAAGTACACAATCCATACAACAACACAAGATATACCCACTATCACGAAAAACCCATCAACAAATGTAAAATATGCCTTGCTTTTCATATCAAAATTAAAATACAAAGGAAATTACACTCTCTATGGAGTTAATTATGACTACGGACATAATGGCTACTATAGGATATCCTATATCCTCTCTTCTTCTCTAATATCCACTTGCATGTTGTTGCTTTACTATGGAACAATACAATAATATCAAAAGAATGGAACCTCATCTTCTCCTAATGGCTCGGGATTTAACATAGCCTACTAGTCATCTAGTGTTAATTTTAGGGTTTTCGCATGCCCCAAATACTAATTAGGGTTGGGGTTTTGGACATTATATAATGTTCTTCAAAGTACATGCATGAATAGATCCACTTGTGTGACAAATGAGAGCCAACTTGGAATCCACTCGATACCATGGTGGTCAATTGGATACGTTAACTTGTGGGAGGCATAACTTCTTTGTACCGACTGTCTTTAATATGATTCTTGGACCATTGGAAAGGTATTTAAGCTTAGAATCACTTAAATGGCCATTACTAAGCGATGGGTTATTTTACTACAAAAAATTTTGTTTAGACCCTCACACAATTCTCAAAAGGTTGAAGACCCCAAATCTTCAAAATGAGTCCTGCCCATAAAATGGACCCTAGAAGCCAAATTCTCCAATATTCCAACCCCAAAAGCTCTAGATAAGTGACAAATTATATATCGATCCATTTTGGATCAACACTTGAGTTTAATATTTCTTTTAATAGATTCTCTTTTTGAATTTGATTTCCTACCTCTCTATTTCATCTCCTTATTTAAAGGTTGCACTTTCATTTATAATAGTTCTCTTATTTAGTTAAATACTTTTCTTCTTTTCATGCACATGGTTTCATTTAATAAAAAATATATATTCATTGATTTTTTTTCATGAACCTATGCATTTCCCTTAGTTCTCACTCATTTATTTATCTTTAAATGAAATGTATAATACAAATAGAATGTTTATTTCCTTAATACAATAAAATTTGGTAATGTAATTGTTGGAAGGCGGTTAGAATGGGTCATTATCGTAGCACCGCGAGTGCTGCGATACCGCGAAAGGAAGAAAGTTGACCGCAGATGATGATATTCATTGTAATTTTTTGTCAGTTGTACCATAGTATGCGGGTTTTTGAGTCATTCATACCACATTAGGTAGATTTTGGGTCATTTGCTCGAAGTGTCGGTCAGGAAGTAGTTAGAAAGTGGACAAGCAATGCAAAAGCGAAAGCCTTAAAATAGACATAGATTTGTGTTCGGATATCCACATCATCTTTTTCATGATCTTGCATGCAATTAGGGTTTGCATGCAAATTCTAGGGTTTGCATGCACTTTGCATCCATCCCAGTCACCAGGTTGATGCCTCCAGCACCTTAGCCACCTTATTCTACCAACTAGGAGCTTCTTACATTAGTTCATTAGCCCTCCTAGTCAAGAAGGCGCCCACTTCAAACCTACTTCCAGAGAAGGGCGCACTTCTTCACCTACCACTGCAGTTGCACTTCAGTTACACTCAGTTAGCTCTGATTCTCCCTAATTTGAGGCTAGTTTCACTCCCGACTGACTGTTTCACTCCATTGGAGATCCAGATTGACTAGATGACTTGTTCTGACTTCAGTTAACCTCCCATGCACCCTCCACTGAGCCCACTTCCCTATATAAGTGCTACACACTTCAGTTACACATGTTACACTCAGTTAGACTCAGACTGACACCTGGATGACTAGTTCTTGTGCAGTGATGACCACCATTGATTGATGATGAGGACTCCTAGTTGGAGTCAAGCTACTCCATTCAGTGATTTGAATGACCTCCATAGGCAATTCGAATTGCTCAGTCATCGTTACTGTATTGTATTGTAATTATTCACCCTCATTGGGATATTGAGCATTGATGCATGTTTTGCACAATTTTACACCATTTTTCTGAGTTTCATCTATTGTGATTGATTTACTTGCTCATTAGATCTGCTGTGACTAATTTTACATGGTATCAGAGCCATTGCAAAGAAAAGATCTATTTTCTACAGGTGTTTCTACAAGAGGATTTGAGTCAATTTGCTCAAAAATTACAAATTTTTTTGGCATGAAAGATCTCAAGGGCATTCGCTCCTGTGCATGCAAAGCTTGAAAATACTTCGAATACCACTCCAGAAGCTTGAATTTCCACATAAATCCTGGATTTGATACATTGGACCTATTCAACATTGCTTGATCTCCAATCCCAGGTGTGATGCAACTCTAAAAGGGTGGATTGTTCGACCTCATTGTTCTTGGTTTTATTGTGATTTGCAGGTTATTGACTCCATCAATTGCATTCACTACTTTGCCCTTGCAAGCATTTCTACATCAGTGTGCACTCGCTCCTAGCAATGGAATACTCTTCTTCAAAGCCTATCCTCACCCCATTCAATTATTTTGATTGGAAAGATGATATGGAGATCATATTACGTTCAAAAGGTTACTACCAAGTCACTCTTGGTCTTGAATTGGAGCCAAACACCTTGTCAGATAGAACCAAGCACTACAACAAGCTTGATGAAGCTTATGGTCTTCTTTGTCTCTCCATCTCCAAAGATCTTCCCTTCCATCTCAGCGGATTGAAGACTCCAAAAGCTATATGGGAGCAACCTGAAACACTATTTGGCAAGCAGGATGAACTTAGGGCTTTTCAATTAGAGAATGAGTTGATTTCCCTTAGTCCCGAGAATTTTGAGACCATTAATGAATTCTTCACAAAATTCAAGAACTTGAACATGCAGTTGAATAACAGTGGAGTTATCAAAGAGGATAAGCAATTGATCCTCTCCATTCTCAGCAAGCTTGGTAAAGATTATTCGGTATTTTTCTCTACTTTCAAATCCAGTTAGCTAACTACCCCGAATTGGAAGATGCCTACCTTGAATGCCTTCATTGAGTCCGTCACAAAAGAGCATGATAAGTTGATTCAAATGGGGTCCATAAGATCAAAATATTCATCCCTATATGTTCAAGGACCCAAGATCTCGAATGGTAAAGGAAAGAAAAAGAAGGAGAAGCCCAAATTTGAACCTCACAAGCAAAGAGAGAAAGGAAAACAGATGGATGCACCATCCAGTTCGAAGTTCAAGCAAAAGGGAAAAGAAGGTAACCCAAAATCTAAATGTACTTATTGCAACCATGGATTTCATCCCGAAAGTTCATGTATGAAGAAGACTATAGATCAAATGGCCCTCCTTTTGGAAAAGAACAACATAACTCTTCTTGACGGTGCAAGGAAGAAGGATAGGAATGATGATCATGAAAGAGGACAAGCACTCATGGCAACTATTTCGAAGCCCACTACTCTCTTGATAGATTCAGTTGCATCGAATCATATCGCTGCAAATATTGATTCTTTTTCTTCATTTGATCCAAACAGCTCCATCCCCATCCATTTGGGAGATGACTCAAAAATTTCTTCAAAGGGAAAAGGTACGATTCATGTAGATCATGGAAGCTTTCAGAATGTTCTCTATGTGCCTTCCTTGGCTTCAAATCTTCTTTCTGTGTATCAAATGACACACATTGGTGAACTGAAGCAAGTTACATTCAGCCCTAATACAGTTGAAATTTTTGATATCAAAAGTGGAAGACTTGTTGCAGTCGGAAAGGTGAACCACACTGCAAAATGCTATGAGTTTTCACACTTTATTCCGCTTGCAAAGCCCACTGCTCTTCTCACACATGGTAATGAGGTTAGTAGGATTTGGAATGAAATATTTGGACATCTTAATTATAATTATTTACTGCTATTATCAAACAATTCCATGGTAGATGGTCTTCCACAACTCTGTTCCTCGAGGGGAATATGCACTGGTTGCATTATTGGGAAGCACCCCGAGCACAGATTCGACCGCGGCAAAGCTAGCAGAGCTTCTACAGTTTTGGGGTTGATACATTCTGATATCAGTGGTCCGCTGTCCCATACATCATTAAATGGTTCAAGGTATGTTTTGACATTTATTGATGATTTTTTCTGCTTTACATGGGTATTCTTTCTCAAAAACAAGTCAGAAGTGCTTGGAAAATTCAAGGATTTTAAGGCTTCTGTTGAGACCACCACTGAGAGAAAGATCAAAGATCTTATATATGATAATGGTGGAGAATATATCAAGGCTGATTTTCTACAACTTTGCGCCCAAAGTGGAATTCAGATCCAACATACAGTTCCCTACACACCCCCGCAGAACGGTGTAGCGGAAATGAAAAATCGGTTACTGAAAGAGATGGCTACATGCATGATTGAATCAGAAGGTTTGGCTACAAATATTTGGGCTGAAGCAATCAATGTTGTTGCATACATACAGAACCGTGTTCCACATTCATCTGTGAAAGGTATGACTCCTTTCGAAGCATTCTTTGGCCACAAATCGGATGTGTCAAATTTGAGAGTTTTTGGCTCTACTGCATGGGCTAGAATTCCTTCCAAGAAGAGACGAGCTTTGGATACACAAAGTATTGAGTGCATACTGATAGGATATGGGGAAGAATCAAAAGCATATAAACTCATGGATATCAGATCTAAAAAGATATTCATAGAGCGCAGTCTGCATTTTGAAGAACCGCTTCAAGAATTGCAACTAGTCGAGGAAGAAACTATCGTTTCACCGCCTTCACCAAAAGAAGATCCATGCAGCGATAATGAAGGTATGAGTTCTGATATTTCTGATATTTTAGCAGCACATGATGATCATGACATATCAGGTTTGGAATCCGACCATTATGATCCTCCTAAGTTACCAAAGTGGGCCCAAAACACTCTTCAATCTGCTGGTTCGAACCTTGGAAATCCTGTTGATCCGAGACGAACAAGAGCAGACTTTCAAAGAGAAGGTATGGCTCTTTCTATTTATGATCCATTAATTCCTGAGATTTGTCATTTGATGACTAGTTCAGATCCCACATCATACTATTCTTCCCACCGAGATCCTAGATGGAAAAGTGCCATGGATGAAGAGTACAGTTCTCTTCAAAAGAACAATACATGGGAGCTAGTTTCTCTTCCACCTGGAAGAAAATTAGTGAAGTGTAAATGGGTCTACCACACGAAATTTTCTGCTGATGGCTCTATCAACAAATACAAAGAAAGGATGGTGGAAAAAGGTTTCTCCCAAGTCCATGGAGTGGACTACACTGAGACCTTTGCACGGGTTGCAAAGATGGATTCCATCCGCCTTGTTTTGGCTATTTCCGCATCCAAGCACTGGGAAGTGCACCACATGGATGTGAAGAGTGCATTTATACATGGAGACCTTGCTGAAGAGGTATATATGTAGCAACCAGAGGGCTACACATCAGATCCATCATTAGTTTGCAGATTGAAGAAATCTTTGTATGGGTTAAAACGTGCCCCAAGAGCTTGGTACACAAAGATGGACTCCTTCCTTCTTTCTCAGAATTTCCAAAGATGCAAATCTGATCCGAATGTGTATCTTCAGTGAGTCAAAGGTAATTTGTTGGTTATTGTACTTTATGTTTATGATATTCTCATTACTGGTAGCACTCTTACTTCAATAAACAAGCTAAAAACTGCCTTAAATCTAGCTTTTGACATGAGCGATTTGGGCTTGCTAAGTCACTTTTTGGGCTTGGAGATAGCTCAAAATTTTGATGGGATCACTATATCTCAACAAAAATATGCTTCCACCCTATTATTGAAGTTTAATATGGATGAATTTAAGGCAGCCCCATTCCCATTCCTCTCAGGAATCAGTCTTGACGAGGGAGATTCTACACTGCTTGCAGATTGCAGTATGTATCGACAGTTGATTGGTTCACTACTTTATTTGACACACTCAAGGCCTGATATTTAATATGCCGTGAGTGCCATGTCAAGGTATATGCATCAGCCCCATGATATTCATTGGCGAGCAGCCAAGAGGATCTTGCAGTATGTGCAAGGTACGAAACATTTTGGCATACATTATGCTGCAGATTCTGAGCTTGATTTCATTGGTTTTGCTGATTCAGATTGGGTAGGTGATAGCATTGATAAGAATTCCACTTCCGGTTATGTTTTCATGATTGGTCATGGTGCTATTTTCTGGTCTAGCAAAAAGCGGGCAGCCATTGCACTTTCTTCAGCAAAGGTAGAGTATCGAGGGGTAGTCAATGCCTACATTCAGGCAGTTTGGTTGCAGGGTATTCTTTCCGAGTTTGGTTTTGGTGGCACTACTTCAACTGTCCTATTTTTTGACAATCAAAGTGATATCAAGATCTCCATAGATCCAGTTCAGCGGTAGAGGACCAAACACATTGAGATTCATATGCATTACATTCGATAGTTGGTACATGATCGCACCATCATTCTGCAATATTGCCTTACTGGTGAGCAAATTGTAGACATCTTCACCAAGAGCTTCACTGAGAAGAAGTTCTCTTACCTCCGTTCACTATTGGGGGTGAGTTCCATCATGGTGGAGACAGATTGATCCATTATTATGCTTTAGCTTGAGGGGGGCCTTTCTTCCCACTGGGTTTCCCCTCTTTCTTCACTTAGTTTATTTTTAGCATTTTTTGGATTATTGTATTGGGGTGACCTTTGGTCTTTGTTACCAGGGCCCCACATTATTTTTTGCACATCATATTCTCTCTTGAGGGGGGGTGTTTGGATATCCACATCATCTCTTTCAGGATCTTGCATGAAATTAGGGTTTGCATGCACTTTGCATGCATCCCAATCACCAGGTCGATGCCTCCAACACCTTAGCCACCTTATTCTAGCACCCGAGAGCTTATTACATTAGTTCATTAGCCATTCTAGTCAGGAAGGCACCCACTTATCACCTACTACCAGAGAAGGGCACACTTCTTCACCTACCACTGTAGTTACACTTCAGTTACACTCAGTTAGCTCCGATTCTCCTTGATTTGAGGCTAGTTTCACTCCCGACTGATTGTTTCACTCCGTTGGATCTCCAGATTGACTAGATGACTTGTTCTAACTTCAGTTAGCCTCCCATGTGCCCTCCACTGAGCCCACTTCCCTATATCAGTGCTACACACTTCAGTTACACATGTTACACTCAGTTAGACTCAGATTGACACCTGGATGACTGGTTCTTATGCATTGATGACCACCACTGATTGATGATGAGGACTCCTAGTTGGAGTCAAGCTACTGCATTCAGTGATTCGAATGACCCCCTTAGGCAATTTGAATTGCTCAGTCATCATTACTTTATTGTATTGTAATTATTCACCCTCCTTGGGATATTGAGCACTGATACATGTTTTGCACAGTTTTACACCATTTTTCTGAGTTTCATCTATTGTGATTGATTTACTTGTTCATTAGATTTGTTGTGACTAATTTTACAATTTGTAAGTGTTGAAGCATCTTGGATTGTGTATCTTAGATCGGGAGAAATCTGTGAGATCTCTATTTTTGCAGAGTATGATCTGAAGACTGAATATTTTGTATCTGTGTTTTTGCGTAATTAATATGATGTGAGAAAGTTATTGAGAAGAATCCCTGTGTTTTCCTGTCTATTTATGGTAATGCATTTCGCAATATGAATATATGAATGATGCAATGTTTCCTTGCTACGATTAATGCTTTACTGTTATATCTGTTGCGATTGTGAATGATTCTGTTGAATAATGCTATGAATGTGAATGATGTCTGAGTTAAATGCATGGATCTATTTATGAAATGTTGCAACAAGTTAAGTGATTGAGCCACAAACATCCTCCTTCATTTGGTGGAGACATGGTTTCGTAGGTGAGACCTCATCTGCTCTGTAGGTGTTGCTGAACGGGGTAAAACCTATCTGGGCTGGTGCTCAGGGAGGTCACAATGTTCTGGGTGTCAACATCATTGGAAACCCCTGTCGACTGGGTTTATGTCAACAAATGGCTCTGTTGTCGGGACCATAACGTGAAGTGAAAGGAGGATATGTTCTGGCATCCGACGCAACCAGAGATACAAGGCTGGTTTGATCAGAGGTTGCAAGAATTTGCTGAAAAAGAATGTCAGAACTCTCAAAAAATAGTAGATTAGTGGGTGGAATGATATATTCACAATGGTCTGCACGAATATTTTTTCTGCGAGTTCCTAGTCATCTTGTTTGAGTGGCTGGCAAAGTTAACTTTTCAGAAGAGGAACTTCCAAGTTGGTGAACCGACGACTTGGACCCCAGAGCTGATCCAGGAGCTGCAAAAAGTCGACAACAAGGCATTGTGAGCTGTCGAAGTTTGGCTTGACAGTATATTAGAAGGCTATATCACTGAATTTGTGGTCGATACGAACAAATCCTATAGTGAAGTGGAAAGATATTTCTTCCGCGGACCACGGGGAAGGTTTTTGTTGTTATTAAGAAGCTTATTTGTGAGAAGGGTATATTGAAGATGCATATGGATCAATAAAAACCATGGTTGGTGGAGGCCGTGGGTATCGTGACAGCAAGGGGGTCGTACATGGAATGATAAGGGGTTGATGGGTGCAGGTTATGATGAGACTGTGAGTGAATCCAAGGAAGAGAGTGGTCTTACAAGGGGAGGAGCAAGGTTTCGATAGGAAAAGAGGCAGAGGACATGAGAAGGTCCTACTATGATCAAACCGCAAGGTCACGAAGGAAGACCACGTAGGATGAAGCAACCTCACAGTCCGAACAAGGAAAACTAGGTTATGCCCATGATAGAGGTAGGACCAAACCCCAGCATCAATGTGCCCACACCACCTCTCACTATCTGTCAACTAATAAGAAAAAAAACTTCGACGCCACAATGTCAACAAAACTTGATTGCTATTAGTTTAGCGACTGCAGGAAGGAAGTAGAGGATGGCAGGCGAGGATATGAAGTTACCACTATTCCATGGAAATGGAATAGATAATCCTGAACAATACTAGTTCTTATGTGAGGCAGTATGGACCGTGAAGCAAATTACTAACGATGATGTTAAGAAAGGACTGTTAGCGACAACTCTACGAGGTCGCGCGTTAGACTGGTTTATGAAGTTTGTTCTAGTTCCTACAGGAGCTCTAGAGAATATGCTAGACGATATCAAAAAAAGGATTGACTGCAAAATTCAAAAAACCCAAGTTTGAAGCACAGTATATTACAGAACTGAAAAAGATTAAGCAATATCCCAATGAAACGGTGTGGGACTTTGACCAGTGATTTAAGACACTGATGGCGAGGGTTAGTTTTGATATGAGCACTGTCCAACACAAAGAATGGTTCATCGCGGCACTTCTCCCACACATTTAGTTACCGCTGATGCAACAAAACATTACAACGCCCAACGAAGCTCTGGAGATTGCAATGTGGTTGGAAGTTTTTCCAATTGGTGAAAACGCAGCTGGGATGTCGCAAATTCAGACATAGCTGGCTAACTTGACCATACAGCAGCAAGATGTTAAGAAGGGAAAGGAACAACGAGAAGTATGGTGGACGCGATGTCGGGGAGAGGGGCATACTAAGGACAATTGCCTTGACTTCCGCAATTATTTGGTTTCAGGGGCACCAAACCCGTTCAATGGTGGTGGTATGTCGTGGTATCGCATCTATCAGGTATATGGGCACTGCCACGAGGAATGCCAATACATGCAGATGATGGTCACAAAACCAATGAATCTGTATTGTACATTCTATAAGTCTATGGGACATGAAGACAAAGATTTCTGTGCATATGGGTTGCTTCAGGAGAGAACGTACAATGCATTTTATGTAAAGGACGACCAACGTGTCATACAATAACCGCAACCGCAATTGAAGGTAGCCCAGCCGCTACCTAAACCGCAGGTGCAATTTGTACCAAAGCAACAACGACAACAGTTTATGCCGTAATATGCTCCAATGCAAATGGCTCCACAGCAGCCATAGTACGCTCAACAACCACAGTATGTGTAGCAAGGCCAAGGCATGCAACACAATCCTATGCAGCAATAGTTCAATCAACCATAGTAGCAATAGCAGGGTGGATTTCGCGGTAAACACGGTGGAAGATTTCATCGCAGAGGAGGACGAGGAGGTCGCGGACCTGTTCAGTGCTATCACTGCGTAGTATGGGGATACTATTGATGGGATTTCCCACTGTTGCAGACGTAGCGTACATTTTTTTTTGTTACAGATGACATAGTGGAAAACTGCCTGCAGTTGATTCCATGATCGCAAGTAGGGAACATTCCACAGTTGCAGAATTAGAATCAGGTGCAGCAGCCGATATAGAATCAAGTGCAGCAATTGGCGCAGAACCATAACTAATGCCTGAATCAGAATGCTAATCAGAATGTGAAACAACTGGGGAATCCACCGTCGAACCAGAATCAGGGTGTGCGTGTCGCGACAATTTCGGTGGAGCCAAGGCCACAAGATGTGGCTATTGTAGTTATCACTCATGGCGGTACAACGACAAGAGGGGACAAATCACAACCGCTCATTAAATTGGTAGGGAAGATGAAGGTGTCATTTGACATTGAGTCCGAGCGTGATGCATTCTTTCAGGCATGTCGTGCGATGAACCAAGATCACAATAAGGCTATTATTTGTGACATGCCCCCTGTCTTTGATGCCACTTTAGAGGCAGGTCCATCGGCGCAATCTGGAACCTTGCAAAAATTCTTTTAGAGTTGTTTATTGTTAGCGAAGGATCCCGCTATTCTTGCTGAGATCGAGGGATTGTTGCAGCGACCAACTAGGGGATGGAAAGAGTCTGCAGTAAAATCCTTACAACAATGGAAGACAGGTAAGGAGATGTGCATGAACATACAAATTGGGGACTATGAAGTTGATTCGGTTATTCTAGATCTTGGTTCGGATGTCAACATCTTAACCAAGTAGGCATGGAAGAAACTGGGCATCCCCCCATTGAGCTGGTCTCCTGTACAGCTCCGGCTAGCCAATCATGCCAAGGTGACACCGATTTGGAGAGTTCAATGAATGGTGGTGGACATCGAGGGAATTAAGACTTATGTTGACTTTGACGTCATTGAAGCAGTTGAAGGGGGAATCTCTTATCCTGCATTACTGGGGATCAAATGGGATAACGACGGTGTAGTAGTCATCAACTTTAAGAGGTAGATGATTAATTTTGAAATCCGCGATCTCAGAGTTATAGCCCCGTTGTATCCGGCTGAAGGATGCAGATACATTGAACCAATGAAAGATGAAGATCCCAGCGGATGGGATCATGCATTCAATATTTCATATGACTATATTCATCCAACTGCCAACAATGAGCCTGGATGGCGTAGTGACAGCTCTGCGTCTTCCGACTCTGATGACGATTTAGAACATTGGAATAATCGCTTGCATGAGGTATAACTTCGCAAGTGTGGGTTAGTCACGTAGTCATTGTGTCGTGTTGTGACTGAAACGGTCACACTACCAATATATGAAGGGTTGTCTGGCTTGTCTGACTTTCTAGCGGCATTCAAGGAAAAAGTTTCAGAACCATAGCGACTACTGGCATTGGAGGAAGCACTGAATGATGCTACCGCATGCTGGTGCGAAACACATAAGAGGTCGATCGCAGGCTGGCCGTACTGTCGATGATTGATGACGATTCATTTTGGTGATATTGAAGTTTACCACATAGGGAAATATGATGGACGGAATGACCCTGGAAATAATTTGATGGAGTGTCAGACATTGTGGGCATCATGACCAAAAGATGAGTGGGTCCATGCCTTTGTCCATACTTTGGATGAGATGCCGCAATCATGGTATATTGCAGCTGAATTGCAGGGAGAGATTACTACTTGGTTGGAGTTGACAGTTTTTTTTACTCATACGTTCATCTTCGCGGATGCCAACCCAGATGTCCATAATGCTTTGCAGCTCATCTATGTTGTGGTTCTGAAGGTTGTTCCAGTGGCATATCATGCAGATCCGCATACATAGTGCCAAATGCAATCCATGATGGAATGTTATAATATCACTAGTGGGGGAGAAGACGGTGATGATCCGCAGAATGTCAATGTTCCAGAATCTGAAGAAAGTCACGATATCGTAGCACCTGATGCACCAAGTGATCTAATCAACCAACCATTAAAGTTCCCTAAGGTCAATATTGGGACAGAGGCCCATCCCAAGTTCGTGAATGTTGGGGATTATTGGGATGATGAGATGATGGGAAAGGTCACCGACTTGCTACATGAATTCCAAGACTTGTTTCCTACTAAGTTTTCTGAGATGAAAGGTATTTTGGGTGATTTAGGCGAGATGAAGGTCCCACTAAAACCAGATGCCAAGCCAATCAAACATCTACCATATCAACTGAATCGACTCCATAAGGAGAGGGTCAAGGTAGAACTTGATCACATGTTGGATGCTAGAATTATTGAACCCGTTGAGGAGTCATAATGGATGAGTCCTATGGTGGTGCAGGACAAGAAGACTAGTGAAGTGCGCATTTGTGTCGATTTGCGGAAGTTGAATGATGCCTGTTTGCATGATCCATTTCCAACCCCATTTACTGATGAGGTGCACAAAGGTGTGGGTGGCCAGGAGATGTATTCTTTCACGGATGGGTTCTCTGGCTATCATCAGATCCGAATCGCCAAGGAAGACCGCTACAAGACAAATTTTTTGATAGAGTGGGGTTGTTTTCAGTGCACAGTGATGTCGTTTGGGTTGAAGAATGCAGCTGCAATATTCTCGTGGGTTGTTGTTGTCGTGTTTCGGGATTTCATTCAGAATTTTTTGTAGGTATACATGGATGAATCGACAGTCTATGCCTTGATCAATAATCATCTCGAAAACCTGCAGTTGATGTTGGAGCACTGTCGACAACATCAGATATTGTTGAACTTGAAGAAGTGCATCTTTTGTGCACCATTCGGAATACGGCTTGGTCACATTGTGTGCAAGTAGGAGTTGTTAGTTGATGCAACAAAGATTGCGCTTATTCGGAGCTTAACACCACCGATTAATGTCAAGTAGCTGCGAGCGACGTTTGGATACACTAGGTATTATCGCAATTTCATTAGGGGTTATGCCACGATTACGACCCCTATGGAGAAGTTGTTGAAGAAAGATGTGGTATTTCAATGGAGTCTTGAATTTCAAGACAACTTTGAGACGCTAAAGGCTAAGATGGCTTCAATGCGGATACTAGTATTTCTGGACTGGAGTAAGGAATTCCATGTCCACGTTGATGCATCATCGATTGCACTGGGTGTGGTGCTGGCGCAACCAGGAGAGGGGGATCTCGATCACCCCATTTATTTCACAAGTTGGAAGTTGTCATCAGCAGAAAGGAACTATACCACTACAGAGAGGGAAGGCCTAGCGATGGTCTATGTGCTGCAGAAGTTTCGACATTACTTATTGGGAGGACACTTTAAGATGTTCACAGACCAATATGCCTTAAAATACCTTGTCAATAAGCATGTGCTGGGGGGAAAGATATGTCATTGGCTACTTCTTTTTCAGGAGTTCAATTTTGAAGTGATTGTGAATCCAGGACTTTTGAATGCCGAACCTGATCATCTATCGCGGATTGAGATAAGAGAGGATCCAACTAACATTGACAACGAGATTCCTAATGCACAACTCTTTACGGTTGAAGTGGTCGATGGATACTATAAAGAAATCATTCAATTTCTGGCGATAGGTACCGCACTCGAGGAGTTCACCAGTAGTAAGAAGAAGCAGTTGGTTGTCAAGGTTGCAGATTTCTAGCTAATTGCAGGCGAGTTATAAAAATTGGGCTCCGATGAGATATTGCGCCATTGTGTTTTGCCTCATGAGAAAGCGCATATCTTGTCAGAAGCACATGCCAGAGTAGTTGGGGAGCACTATGGATGTCGTGCGACTTACAGGAAGGTGCTTCTCCCAGGGTTCTGGTGGCCCAAGTTGCACAACGATGCAACAGACTATGCGTGGTCCTACGATGTTTGTCAAAGAATCGGGAAGACCTCCAGGAGGGATGAGATGCTGCTGATACCTCAGCTGACACTGCAGCCATTTGACAAATGGGAAGTGGATTTTGTGGGACCAATCAACCCACATGAGAAGCGCACTGGTGCAAGATACACCATCACTGCAACGGATTATTTGACAACATGGGCGGAGGCTGCACCAGTCGTTAATTTTTCCGCGGCAATAACCGCGTGTTTCTTGTTTGACAACATTGTAACTCGATTTGTCTACGCCAAGATATTGATGAGTGATTAAGGAAATCACTTTCTCACTTGCACCATCAGCACATTGATGGAGGAACTACAGATACAACACAAGAAGAGTATGCCATATCATCCGCAAGAAAATGGCACGGTGGAAGCTTTCAACAAGATATTAAAACATGCGCTGACAAAGGTGTGCAATAAGAATCGTTATGACTGGGATATGAAAATCCCAGTAGTCTTATGGGCATATCACACCACGTGTAAAAGGTTGATGGGACAGACACCATTCAAGTTGGTGTATGGGAAAGAAGCGATTATGCCTATGGAGTACATCGTTTCGAGTCTGCGCATAGCAGCATCAACATGTATGGATGTTGCATCGGCATTAGAAGAATGTCTAGTGCAATTAGTACAATTGGAAGAAGATCGCTTTATTGCAGGATTCCACCAGAGTGTGGAGAAGGATCGTCAGAAGGCTTGGCACGATCGCCACATCAAGAACAAACAGTGTCAGCAGGGTGACTTGGTGTTGTTGTATGACAGCAAGTTTATGAAACATCCAGGAAAATTGCAGATGCATTGGCTTGGTCCATATGGCATAAGTCGCATAACTTCAAGAGGAGCAATACAGTTGAAATAGTTAGACGGAGCGATGCTGCCAAAGTTGATCAATGGTAGCAGGTTGAAGCCCTACAAGTCATTCTTGGAGTAGCGAGATTCCTGAGTCGCATCGCGAAAAAAAAAATGCAGGATGTTCCATGGTAGGATGGCGCCATGACAGGGACAGAACGCACAAGCATGGAGGCTTGTGCCACAAGTTAGGAGCAGTCCGCGACAATGGCAGGACTGTGACTAGGTCAAATCAACAATAAATGCTAAAAGTTTAAGACAGATAATTAACGATGCTTGTTTGAATGATGGGCATTAATGGCCGATCCGATTGATCGGATGACAGGATCGACGATGGATTTGGGTCATTAAGACAGGATTTGGTCGGTGTTAATGCAAGATTTAGTTATGATTACAAGGGATTCAGTTGGGCACTACAAGAATGACCCGAGGTTGGTTGGAAGGCACCTATTCATGACGAGTGAGTTCATTTTTCGGTTGAGGAATTGTGCAAGGTTGAGTTGTGTTGTAGAGTGCAGTTGAGCTGTGCTGAGCGAGTTCTAGAGTTGAGTAGGATTGAGCCACCTATTGGCAGTGCAGGAATTAGGCGCGGCATGCCAGGTGAGCCGAATACGGTGGATATTTCAAGTGAATCTGAATCCCCCATCCTCACTGTTAGTATTGAAGAGGAGGTCAATATTGTACAAGAAGTTGCTAGCATGCGGGTGGGATCATCCTCCATTGTGTGCCAGAAGAGGGAAGGGACGCAGCCAAGCTCCCCACGGTGGGACAAGAGACAGACCCACTCCACGGCCCATGTTCCACAAGGGGTCACTGAGGAGAGCCCATCGAGATCTGGTGTTGTGGATTCTGCACTCTGAGCAGGCGTCTATGTTGCGGAAATCCCAAGTTACCGACCTCCATGTCGACCTGGGATGCAGCCATGGAAGCCCATGAAGAACCAGTGATACCAAATAAGGATGCTGGCGATTCTACCAGATATGAGTTGCACCATTGACATCGTACCTATGTTGATGCAGCTCCAGTATGATGATCATGACTTGTTGGCATTGGCACATGTTGTGACGAATCCCTTTAAGCCATGAGCACCAGGGCAGACTAGACCGATTCCCAGCATTCCACATGACTAGGCACTCGGTTTGGAGAAGTCTGGATTGTTGGGGTTGATTAACCTGCCACACTTTGGGTGGTTGACGGAAGTGAATGCCTATGTGAAACAACTGCTATCCTGTTTTCATGGCTTCATTCTATGGTTGGACAGGCATGTCACTGTCATGGTGTATTTGATTTTTGAAATCACAAGGTTTCCCAAGGCCAGGGGTCGACCTATCGCAGTATTTTCAGGGGAAGAACAATGAAAAAAATCTCATGGCTAGGTTGCGGAAGCAATATAAAATGTAGAAATATGGATGGGCCTACCGCCTCAACACCATCAATGAGCCTACGGTTAAAATTGGGGTGTAGATCCTGGCGACCAAAATCGTCTGGAACAATCGGCCAAACCAAGGCAACTCAGGGGTTGTCGCATGCGGGGAACTTTATGTTGAAGGCATGCAAATCATTTGGTCCCTGTTTCTACTCAATCAACTGACGAAGGATGCGTTGACGGCCCAGGCGGGGCATCGACCATTCGCATACAGCTGGTTGCTGATCCTGATAGAGCTTGTCGCCTAGATGGAGCCCGATGACAATCAAGGAATGGAGGTTGATGTGGTGGAAGATCAAAAGGGGGCACACTACCAAAACCTATGTTGGGTGTAGGAACCGGAACGCCTCAAGGAGTGCTCCATACAGTTTTGGCTCTACTGGGAAGCACTGCAGGCGGCAACCAAGCGGATTTCGCGATTGACTCAGACAGCGGCTGAGAAATACAAAGGGATCACCCAGTTTGTGATTGGAATGCACAGTATCTACATGCAAGTGTGACGTGATAAGGATCGGCAGTGGTTGTAGACCCCCTATAAACTATCAGATTAAGACTTATATGCGATCATTGATGAATGGCAAGTTGACTGGAGAGAACAAGTTGTTTAGGAGGAGGAGTCCACGGGGATACCATCAGATGTTCCAGAGATGGACCAACAGCAACATGTGTCGGACCAGGAGTCATCGTAGACCCCTACGGATGACAAGCATGAGGTTGAAGAAGGTAGAAGTAAAGGACACCATGACCATGGGACAATCAGTGGGATCCCCATATTGTCGGAGGCACAGCTTGGCCGACTACTCCATGCTATAAACATTGTAACCAATGTAGCGACTCACAAAATGATGGTAAAGGTGGATGAAGGTTTCCATGTGATCACTGCCCGCCTGGATTCCTTGTGTGTTGTTTTGAAGAAGGCACCAGAGGAAGCACCGGTTTGGGAAATTGGCACAAACGACACTGAGCCGCGGATCAGGAATGTCGATATTCCCCCGACTACGATTATGACTGGTAATGAGGCTTTGAAAGCCTTGCTGAAGCTATTAGAGAAATTGACCGTCAACATCAATGCACTGCTGGAAAAGGATTTGACAACTATACAGGCGGTTGCCACCCGGGAAATGGCGGACTGGATGCATGAGATCAGCAGTAAGTGCCCGCGCTTGCAGGAGAGTGAGGCAACGGCTAAGGAAGCGATTGAAGAGTTAACCAGGAGGGACATTACAGCATGCCAGCCTGTCGATGAATTGGAAGAGGACATTAAGAAAGAATGGGATAAGAAGGTTCAAATGATTGAAGAGTTGAAGCAAGAATAGGATTGCTTCGTCATGGAGAAGGCCACTTTGTGGTATTAAAATGTGCGGGTAGAGGTGGCCATCGTTGAGGCTTGTCACCATGTATTGGAGCCCACCGCAGCATTGGAGGTCGTTCAACGAGTGCAGGTACACCCTGGTGAACCCTGGTACACCCAAAGTGCAGGTGGATGAACGCAAACGTGCCATTGAGGAGGTGGAAACCTAGATAGGGGAGCTAGAAATAACAACGACAAAACTTGCATTAGACACCGTACAGTTTTGGGGATGCATTGTTGAGGACGAGCAGATTGAACAGTTGACCAAGATCAGGTAGGAGGTGGAGGGGCAATTGGCGACACTCAAGACGATGATGCGCACGATGCCGCCAATGGAACCGGTTGCCAAGTCTGCGGACTTAAAAGAGTTGCAGCAGTGCATCACCAAGGTCGACGAACGTCAGAAGAAGAATGCTGCGTAGCTGGAGGAGTTCCAGGACATTGGCAGTCATTTTGTGACTAAATCCGGTGCGGCACTCCAGGCTGTACAAGAGGGTCACCAGCAAGTTGTGTCGAAGCTGAGTGAGCACCCATCTCCCCAGGATGTGATTGATAGTCAGGCGTTGGCTACGATAGTAAAGGAACAGGTCACGCAAATCGATCAGTAGTACGAGGACTTCAGGGTCAAGACCACCGCATACACCTTATCCTGCCGACGTGGCTCAAGGGTGAGCCACAAGATTGTGTTAGGGGCCTGTTGGAACGCGGTTAGGATGGGTCATTATTGCAGCACCGTGAGTTCTACGATACCGTGAAAGGCGGAAAGTTGAGTGCAGATGATGATATTCTATGTAATTTTTGGTCAGTTGTACCGCAGTATGCGGGTTTTTGGGTCATTTGGAACACATTAGATAGATTTTGGGTCATTTGCTCAAAGTGTTGGTTAGGAAATAGTTTGAAAGTGGACAAGCAATGTAAAGGCGAAATCCCAAAAATAGACATAGATTTGTAAGTGTTGAAACATCTTCGATTGTGTATCTTAGATCAGGAGAAATATGGGAGATCTGTATTTTTGCGGAGTATGAGCTGAAGACTGAATATTTTGTATCTGGGTTTTTGCGGAATTAATATGATGTGACAAATTTATTGAGCAGAATCCCTGTGTTTAACTGTCTATCTATGGTAATGCATTTCGTGATATGAATATATGAATGATGCAATCTTTCCTTGCTGCGATTAATGCTTTACTGTTATATTTGTTGCGATTGTGAATGATTCTGTTGAATAATGCTATGAATGTGAATGATGTGTGAGTTAAATGCATGGATCTATTTATGAAATGTTGCAACAAGTTAAGTGATTGAGCCGCAAACATCCTCCTTCATTCGGCGGAAACATCATTCTATCAACTCTCCCTTGAACATCTCGGGTGAGACCTCATCTGCTCTGCTGGTGTTGCTAGATGGGGTAAAACCTGTCTGGGTCGGTGCTTAAAGAGATCGCGGTAGTTTGGGTGTCGACAGTGCTGGGAACCCCTGTAGACTCGGTTTGTGTCAATAGTAATATGAAGGCTGCCATGTTTACTCATACCTTTCAAATATTACCTTCCAATTAATACCAAGAGTTCTTTGATCATATGCATGCCCTTCAAATAGTATATTTTCCACAATGGATAATTGGTACAATGGTTAAAAACATGTTAAATCAACTTATCCATATCTTGGTGAGAGACTAATGGTCACTAAGGTTTGCACGGCCTTGAGTCAATCATCATGAGTTTCCGAATCCAAAGCCGTGATCTACCCTCACAACAACATGCATTTCACGAGTAAATGCATTTCCTACTATTCAACCCATCACATGAAAAATGAGTGTTAGTCCTACTTTGGACATATCCCCATACAACGTCATGAGCCATGTGTGGATTGATTGGCAATTGACATAGCTATGTCTACACGCAATAAAGTCCACATCCATCAAATAATTCCATTTACATATATCAAAATATCAAATTACTACATGACATAACACAATATAATATCCTAACTTAGTTGAGATTCCTTGCAATGCTCATGTAACCTCATGTCAATGTGTGCTTGTGCTTTCCTTGTCACACTAGGCAAACCATAAAAAAATCTAACAAATGATGAATCCAAATTACATTTTTATTTAACATTTTTAATGCATCAATATCAAAATGTGTTACATCATATAAAATTATTTATAACAATTATTTTCATATATAAGCAAATGTGAAATACCATTAATGCATAATAATCTAAATTGTTTAAGTTTCAATGTCTTAAGTTTCACTATTCAAATATATACATATATTTGAACCATGTGACGGATAGTATATCTATGTGACTATTATTAGCACCCATGTACATGCTTATTTCAAAGTATACTTGCTCATACTTATTTTTTGGATCAACATGATTTTGATATGTCTTTTTTTTTTCAAGTGAAAAATCCACTTTCCTCCTATTCTCGAGGAATCAAGGAAGGATAAAGACTCATGGGAAATCCCAACAAACTTCCCCACATATTGTGGATGGTAGGTTGAGCAAACCATCAGCCGTTCATCCAAGCGAGAAGATGTCTCAATGGAATTGAATCCGGGAGGATGGAATGAAATCCATCTATCCCCACCAATGGACCACTGTATCCTTGACCGTTTTGATATGTATTTATTAAGACTATATGTCTTGATATATCTATATATATATGTAAACTGTAATTTTATTTTTGGTACGGGAAAAAAATATATCATCAAATTTGCTTATTGGTAATAAAATGGCCTCAAATAATATTATTGTTTTTATATATATATATATATATATATATATATATATATATATATATATATATAAACTGTAATTTTATTTTTAGTATGGGAAAAAAATATATCATCAAATTTGCTTATTGGTAATAAAATGGTCTCAAATAATATTATTGTTTAATTTGATAAAATTTAAAAGCAAAATTTAACGCTGCAACAATGTTAATAAAAAATCTCATGAAACTCAAAGAGATACCTAATTTAAAAAAAATAAAAAATAGCGAAACCAATCTTTTAAAAACAAATTAAAATGATAAAACTCAAAACTTAAACATAAATCATACACTAATGTTCTTTTATAAAGAATTAGAATTCTACAAATTAAAATGTTTCCATCTCATATATTTATTTAACCTATAATGAGTCCATGAGTTTTCTTTAAAAAAATATATTTATCTAACTTATAATGAGTCCATGAGTTTTCTTTAAAAAAAAATTAAGAAAAATATTGAAAAGCACTACTTGGATTATTGGATTGTACTTTTCCACCACCACATAGTAATTGTGAATTGGAATTTAACATAGGTTAATGGTTCTCCAACCACTTGTTCAATATAAGAATTGTGAATTGGAATTTACTTGGACTATTGGATTGCACTTTGCCACCATCACATAGGAATTGTGAATTGGAATTTAACATAGGTTAATGGTTTTCCAACCACTTGTTCAATATAAGAATTGTGAATTGGAATTTAGCATACGTTAATGGTTATTCAACCACTTGTTAAATTTTACATGTATTTTTAGTATATATATATAGTACGGTCCTAAGAAATATTTCATGAACATGAGCAATAGGGTAATGAAGGCATCACTTAATGTTAATAAAAATAATTAAAAATTTATATTATATAAATTGAAATTTATATTAATATATTAAATTTTAATATATTTTGAATATGAATATTAATGATTGAAATTCTTGAAAGCTATAAAATATAAAAATATATAATATAAATTTAGAAACTGAATTTTACAATTTTAATTGGGAATAGAATATTATTTATCATTTTCAAAATTGTTAACCATTGATTTATTAGAACTTTCAAATGTGATTTTGAAAGTATTAACATGTTAAGAGTTTATATGAAAACAATGAAACACATGGACTTTAAAACTTTAAACTAATAACACATGATTGAACTATTCCATTTCACTATTCGTCTACCCTAGTTTTTTTTCTTTTTTTCTTTTTCTTTTTTCTTTTTTCTGCTGAAAATGCCAACACATGCTAAAAGAATCAGAATCAGAATCAAGGTATGGCCAGATTTACAATCATTACTGTAACATCCCCAATGTTTAAACTTGTTAGGATTTTGTGCAGTACAAAATTTCTTTTCACAATTCATAATAAAGATAAATAAACCCCATGGAATATTTTGCAGGATTACACTAAGTAACATTTCATTCCAACATTCTCTATTGATTTCCTATTCTTTCATTGTATATATTAACATGAATAAGATTTATCCTGCCCAAACATTTATAGCATTTATAATTTATCTGATTCTTCTAGATACAACATTTATATCACATACATCTAGAAGGAGATATACAAGTAATTGACGCAACATCCCCATTGGCAAAACAATCAAATTATATTCTTCTCATCGAAAGAAATCATTATATGCACAACATAATAGCTAAGAATCATTTGTTGCGATTTAATTTCTTAACAAAGGCATCCAATTATATTTTGACAAAACACCATCCATATCATACATAAGAAGAGACACAAAACACATATATACGTGGTTCACCCCCTCCTTGGGCTACGTCCACCAAACCGTTGGATCTTTTATTATTCAAACCGAGAATTACAACAATAATCTCAAAGATCCAAAATCTAGATCTCATAAATTTCATGGCCGCACATCATTAGAACTCAGCATCATGCATAAGGGTGCTCGACCATATATAAGATGAAATTCGATATCCACAAATTTCACTTGTCCTAAATCCTTTCTATAGTATAACTTTACATCAGGAATTATACAGCTGCATGCTATCATGACAAAATCATTGGGCTTTATTATAACAAAGGAGTATAATATGCCTCATTCTTGCATTAATAAAGAGACGGTTATATTTTGCAACGCCTTGTTGCACTTGAGACATCCTAGATATAATTAAATAAATCCAATCAAAGAAGCACTACAGCTCACACTGAGTTTATGCAAAGAGATTGATATATGCTCTAATAAATAAATATAATAGGTACTTGACAAGGTTCAACTTCAAATTTGTCTCTGCTAACCATATACCTTATGAAATCCAATATAGAGACAATGGTACAACTCAACAGAGTTCTATTTCAGTTAGGTTCCCTCCATACTTTTATATTAAAATATAATTATATGAAACTAGACGAGATAAACACTTTGGTGTTAATTCCTTTTCAGTCGAATAAGAATCTTTAATAACTTTAACATATTTCATTTGAACATGAGTATTTCATAACTTAACACCCCAGGTATATATATATATAGCAAATCGTCAAAGATATATCTTACACAAAGAGGTAGCAAACCGCCAAGATCCCATCTAATTCCAAAGGATACTAACCAACATATACTAGCTAGGATCATTCATAAAAAGTAAGCAGTAAGACAACAGCTACCTACAGAGATCGCTAATACGGATAGGTGTTCAACGCAACATCAAGGTTAGTCTCATATCGAGATCGATGTCATGGACAGATGTTTAAGATACAATCAACCAAGATCATATCCTACCGAGATGTTCAAAAATGCAAACTGCAAGGATGATTTCATATTGATATCACTGTCATGGATACACATTCAAACGCAACCAGCAAGGACATAATTATAACCAGAAATTAGATGTTCTCAGGAAGTAAGAAATATACCTACATACCGAGTCAACAGCATTCAAGAAGATGGATTAAGGTAAAGACTATGCCAACACACATTCATCTAATTCATATGTGCAGAGGTTCATCACGAAATCTTAAAACCTGAAACTGAGTTCCCAGAGAAACTACCACCAATAAATTCGACAGGAATAAATAATCAGCAATCTACATACTATCCTTTCCATTGATTCTGAGCATATAGATCTTACACGATTTTACTGGCTGCCATAATTTCCAGCAAAAAAAAACAAAAAAAACGGATCATCCGTTCTCAAACCTGCCCAAGGAGGATCGCATTTCTACTACACAGTCCATAAATTAACTAGGCTTTCGACAGGGGTCGATCTAAGAACGCCCGGGAATGCAGTTGAATGCACAGGGTTTTAGGTGGATCCTCTCCAGATAACCAGCTTTCCCAACATAAAGTAACATTTATATATATATATATTATATACCTTAACGCAATGGGGTCAGGTTTTCTATGCAGCCGTCGCATCCCAAGCGAGATCACTCTCAAGCAGTCCCGAGACAAGCATTTGTCGAAATCAGGAATGCTAAAATCTAAATAGGATATTTCTAACATCGTTTAAGGTATTTGGACACTATCTGCAAATGGGGGTTTAAGTAATACATATACTGGAGTTTTTAATATGATCTCCTCATATGGCGTAAAACCGATCCTACAGGGTTAAAGATCGCTATCAAAATACTGTAAAAAACACAAAATAACACGGAACCGAGTCAGAGTTTCCAGAAAGTGAAACTTATCGTTTTTATTTGAAGTAGTATGCGGCTCCATGGTGGCCGAGCCAATCACGCCATCCCTCAATGAAAATCTCATGTGCCGAACTCCTGATCTCCTGAGAGGAGCTATTCCAAAAAGGAATGCCCGGATCGGGCTTCCCACAGAGTCGTCCCTTCCCAGCTTTAGTGAAATCTCTTTCCTCCACCACTACGACTTCTTCATTTTTTTTCTTTTTCCCATCCTGAGCGAGAGACTCCATCATCGAATTTCCAACACAAGACCAGCGCCCCAACCAAATACGCCCTCTCCATAGATTGCCTTTTCCTCAAAACAAAGTATGCGCCCCCCCCCCTTCCAGGTCCTCGACCATTCCTTTAAACATAGGTTATCTCGCCCACTCGGAAAGTCCGCCTGCAAGGTTGGTGACAAATGGCATACTGGAGTTAAAGAGACTCTCCGTTTCACAAGACAATGCGTCCTTTCCAGTTGGCGTTCCATTATTGCCAGGATCGTGAGCTTTAAAGGCTACCAACCGACTATGGAACTCGCCCCCTATTATAATGCATTACTCTCCAAAAAAATTCCTTCTTTGTGATCAACAGAAACCACACCCAGTGTAAGTACATTAACAAGTACATTAACTTCTATAGTTTATATGATAGATAACAACCAAGGGTTTTCATAGGTGCGCCATGGACATTTTGAAATATATATATATATCTATATATATATATAAATATATATATATATATAAATATATATATATATGATACTCATTCTTTCATACCCACGTATGTCTAGAAATGTGTTGTCATCTACACACAATTCAAGACTTAAACCGGAATGATTTAGAATCTTGGAAAACAACCAAAACTAATAATATAATTGATTTGTAGCAATAGTTCATGATATCAAGATATCGAATGACCACTCACCCATTTATGAATTAAATAATTCCTTTGGTAAGTCCACCCTTTTAACAATGAGAGGCCATAGTCTAAGATAGTCCCAATGGTTCTTTGATAGGATAGTTTATCCTTCTTTAAGAGTACCACAATATATAGATATCCTCCAATACTCTATAAACAACTTCTCTTGTATTATCTTTATGATGCCCTCTAGTGTATAAATTTCAGAAAAATATTATACTAATAATGTTTCATCAATGTGATGTGGTGGTGTGTATATTATACTCCATATTGTATCCTGAGGGTGATGCTATATATGTATAATCTAAAAAAAAAAGTAGCTACTTAGAGCTTCACAAACAAATCTCTCGGTATCCTTTAGCGAGATTAGGGTACTATACAAGTGTGACCTTTCTTACGTCTTATCTCAATAATTTGGTCAAACTTTCCTCACACTCAGAGATAAGCCCTGATTAGAAGGTGGTGATGAGTAAATACTCCCTTCAAATTATGACGACTACACTTTACAGCTTCTAAAGTCGACCCGTAGATTTCTTTACTTCTTCCTCAAGTGCCCGAGGCACTAAGATGATACCCACCATCTATCGCTAGATCTTGATGGTCACCTTACCAATCACTTTCCTTCTTAGCGTATTTAGTCGCCCCTTGTTAAGTTGCGTCACCTCCTTTAGTCCTTTAGATTTACAATAACATCTAAAGCTTAGGAAATACTATAACAATAATTTCAAGGTCCACTAGTGTGGCCTTGGCCTTGAGCTCATCACCAGGGCCACATACACAGTTTACAATTATAATTACCAAAATAATACGGTGAAAAATAAGGATGTTACATCCTTTCCCCCTTAAGAATAACACCGTCCTCGGTGTTCATGCTTTTCAAGAGTTGTCTCCCCCTCTTGAGTTATCTTTTGTTTGCCTTGTCATCTTTGTTTTGATCATCTTCAAACTTTCGTGATTCCTGCATCTTTTATCACTCGCAACCTTACTTGGATGCTTTATCTAGTCCTTCACTTGAGGTAGATATTACTTTCATTCAGAAATTAGCGTCATCTATCTTACACAATTTCAAGCAGTAAACTTCTAAAATTTATCATCAATTCCATAATCAAACTCAGAAACATAAACAATGAGCCATTTTTTATTGCAACATATCGTTTGCAATCCATGGGTCATTTTACCTTAATTACAAGAACAAATAAATCGAGTGTTCCAAGAATGTACACTGTTTAACTTAATTAACACATCATTCTTTTGATCCAGGAAATTCTTGCCTAACACCCAAGTGCTCACACAGCAATCCTTTTGGAACTTCTTGCCTAACACCTTAGTGCTCACACAGCAATTCTTTCGGAGATTTCTTGCCTAACACCACAGTGCTCACACAGCAATACTTTCTCTCATGCATACTAAGCAGCGTCCTGCCTCCCGCATATGCATTTTCTTATAGCTTGCCTAGGTCTTATAGCCAGCCGATTCCCCAGGAATCCTAGTGGCTGTCCAATCCCTGATTGTCTCAGTGCCATTACCGCACTCTTTACACATTTCCCCTCAAACCTTCTCGTTTGAGTCTCGGAATTTGTTTTCCCAAGCCGCCTTGCTTGAGTCTCAAAAATTCCTCTTTCAAATTAATAAATTATTTCGTCATATTATATTCTGCAATCATACAATTACTCTGACCAAATCTGGGTCGAGTTCTTTATTTAATAATCATTAACACAATTTTAAAGGAGTAAGTAACGATTCTTCACCATCTTATTTGACCATGTATAACATTTATGCTTTACCTTTTCACAAGCTCCACATAAATTCGACCATCTGCCCAATTTCAGTTGTTAGTATCATCTTAAAAAAAGAATCGAATTATTGTAAGAAGATCTCTTCCTAAAATAGAACATCGTCTTTCTTACTATAATATTTATACGTGATCATATAAGATATCCTTTCCTTCTACACATAAGCTAGCTTATAGGTTACATAATTCTTTGAACATGATATAACATTCTTCCTAGGATGATTCATGGACATTTTGAACGTTAGATTTTACCATTTCCCACACAATTTCTATTTTAGTTATACAACATTTCTTGTATACACTATCATATAAGAAATAACCAAATGTCCAAACATACTTGCGTACCTTATAAGGATAATCATGTGCATTTATAAAGGCGATCGCATGTCTCCTTATCATAAGATCCTCTTATGTCGAGGAACCAATTTATGGGTATCCTCCCATATTAGTATTGCACTAAATATGAATCTGTATATCACATATTTACCTGTTGCTAGTTGTTAGGCAGTGAGGTGCAGGAGCAAACTTGTTTGACCACATTCAGAGTGTCAGTTGTATCAAGGTAATTAAATCCTAAGCACAATTATTCCTGTAACATGTGTCCAAACGTAAAATTTTTGTTTTACATGTTCCATAAAAACGTATACATCAATTACTATTTTAAGATTTCTTCTGATTTACCATGGAAATTCCATTCAATGGTTCCTTAACTCATAATAATATAAAACAGTCATTCCTAGCAGCAACATAAAGACGTCAGAAATTTACAGCTTCCTACTAACCTGTATTACCCTTTCATGTTACTTCTATATTTCCAGTACTCTCATTCCTACCACATAACACACTCTTTTGACAAACTTGATTTGCATCTACACGATCATTACGTGAACAACAACAAAATAATATTTTAACAACACAGATAATTTGTACATGGATAGTAAGTCATCATAATTCTTGGTCATATAATAGCATAACTTTATAACTATCCCTCATCGTTTCCTAACATCTATCTTAGGAATTTCTGGAATATAAAGATGTACTCATGCATTTTCATCGTATGCAACCTTGTAACTATTCAGAATGCACATGGATATATAGCTATATAACCTACAATTCCTAGTTGATACTTTAAGAACAAAATCTTAATGTCAACATAATGATGCTTCCTTCATTACCAAAAGTGTGAAATACATCCGTTCCAGTTTCCTACATCTTAATGCTTTAATATAATCTTTTCACATCTGAATATGCTTTCTCCTATTTTCACATATTGTCTTCTTGCTCAAAACATGCAGGTATAACAACATTCTCCATTGCGTAGTAACGATTTGCTTAAATGCAAGAATAGGAAGATCATCACTCAATAAAATTTTTGCAATTTTGATAACTTAACTAATTATCATGCATACTTTCGATCACGTTCAAATCATGACCTTCGTCAATATAACTACATATATACATAGCCTCCAACTATATAGAGGATTATTCTCTTATAGTGGTATACTAAATATTCATCAGTATCCCATGATTAATAAGTAAAAGTAACAATCCTAGTCGATCAAGGTACATAATAAGTACTAACATTTCTTTAAGGAAACCAAATACTTTGCACCTAAGTCTCCTTTGTGAGTTTTAAAACATAACGCTTCGAAAAAAAAAAAAAAAAAAAGAGTTACTTACAATCCACCTTCGGACGCCTTATTAACTACCTCTTGTCGGAGTAGATTCATTTGGTTGCTCCTCATAGGTAGATTACCTTCTTTGGTTCGACCAGCCTTACATTCTCCTCCTCGTGCTGAGCCCACTAAGCCCGAGTGTTTGCAACCTGTGCTCTGATACCATATGTAACATCCCCAATGTTTAAACTTGTTAGGATTTTGTGAAGTACAAAATTTCTTTTCACAACTCATAATAAAGATAAATAAACCCCATGGAATATTTTGCAGGATTACACTAAGTAACATTTCATTCCAACATTCTCTATTGATTTCCTATTCTTTCATTGTATATATTAACATGAATAAGATTTATCCTGCCCAAACATTTATAGCATTTATAATTTATCTGATTCATCTAGATACAACATTTATATCACATACATCTAGAAGGAGATATACAAGTAATTGACGCAACATCCCCATTGGCAAAACAATCAAATTATATTCTTCTCGTCGAAAGAAATCATTATATGCACAACATAATAGCTAAGAATCATTTGTTGCGATTTAATTTCTTAACAAAGGCATCCAATTATATTTTGACAAAACACCATCCATATCATACATAAGAAGAGACACAAAACACATATATACGTGGTTCACCCCCTCCTTGGGCTACGTCCACCAAACCGTTGGATCTTTTATTATTCAAACCGAGAATTACAACAATAATCTCAAAGATCCAAAATCTAGATCTCATAAATTTCATGGCCGCACATCATTAGAACTCAGCATCATGCATAAGGGTGCTCGACCATATATAAGATGAAATTCGATATCCACAAATTTCACTTGTCCTAAATCCTTTCTATAGTATAACTTTACATCAGGAATTATACAGCTGCATGCTATCATGACAAAATCATTGGGCTTTATTATAACAAAGGAGTATAATATGCCTCATTCTTGCATTAATAAAGAGACGGTTATATTTTGCAACGCCTTGTTGCACTTGAGACATCCTAGATATAATTAAATAATTCCAATCAAAGAAGCACTACAGCTCACACTGAGTTTATGCAAAGAGATTGATATATGCTCTAATAAATAAATATAATAGGTACTTGACAAGGTTCAACTTCAAATTTGTCTCTGCTAACCATATACCTTATGAAATCCAATATAGAGACAATGGTACAACTCAACAGAGTTCTATTTCAGTTAGGTTCCCTCCATACTTTTATATTAAAATATAATTATATGAAACTAGACGAGATAAACACTTTGGTGTTAATTCCTTTTCAGTCGAATAAGAATCTTTAATAACTTTAACATATTTCATTTGAACATGAGTATTTCATAACTTAACACCCCAGGTATATATATATATAGCAAATCGTCAAAGATAGATCTTACACAAAGAGGTAGCAAACCGCCAAGATCCCATCTAATTCCAAAGGATACTAACCAACATATACTAGCTAGGATCATTCATAAAAAGTAAGCAGTAAGACAACAGCTACCTACAGAGATCGCTAATACGGATAGGTGTTCAACGCAACATCAAGGTTAGTCTCATATCGAGATCGATGTCATGGACAGATGTTTAAGATACAATCAACCAAGATCATATCCTACCGAGATGTTCAAAAATGCAAACTGCAAGGATGATTTCATATTGATATCACTGTCATGGATACACGTTCAAACGCAACCAGCAAGGACATAATTATAACCAGAAATTAGATGTTCTCAGGAAGTAAGAAATATACCTACATACCGAGTCAACAGCATTCAAGAAGATGGATTAAGGTAAAGACTGTGCCAACACACATTCATCTAATTCATATGTGCAGAGGTTCATCACGAAATCTTAAAACCTGAAACTGAGTTCCCAGAGAAACTACCACCAATAAATTTGACAGGAATAAATAATCAGCAATCTACATACTGTCCTTTCCATGGATTCTGAGCATATAGATCTTACACGATTTTACTGGCTGCCATAATTTCCAGCAAGAAAAAAAAAACAAACGGATCATCCGTTCTCAAACCTGCCCAAGGAGGATCGCATTTCTACTACACAGTCCATAAATTAACTAGGCTTTCGACAGGGGTCGATCTAAGAACGCCCGGGAATGCAGTTGAATGCACAGGGTTTTAGGTGGATCCTCTCCAGATAACCAGCTTTCCCAACATAAAGTAACATTTATATATATATATATTATATACCTTAACGCAATGGGGTCAGGTTTTCTATGCAGCCGTCGCATCCCAAGCGAGATCACTCTCAAGCAGTCCCGAGACAAGCATTTGTCGAAATCAGGAATGCTAAAATCTAAATAGGATATTTCTAACATCGTTTAAGGTATTTGGACACTATCTGCAAATGGGGGTTTAAGTAATACATATACTGGAGTTTTTAATATGATCTCCTCATATGGCGTAAAACCGATCCTACAGGGTTAAAGATCGCTATCAAAATACTGTAAAGAACACAAAATAACACGGAACCCAGTCAGAGTTTCCAGAAAGTGAAACTTATCGTTTTTATTTGAAGTAGTATGCGGCTCCATGGTGGCCGAGCCAATCACGCCATCCCTCAATGAAAATCTCATGTGCCGAACTCCTGATCTCCTGAGAGGAGCTATTCCAAAAAGGAATGCCGGGATCGGGCTTCCCACAGAGTCGTCCCTTCCCAGCTTTAGTGAAATCTCTTTCCTCCACCACTACGACTTCTTCATTTTTTTTCTTTTTCCCATCCTGAGCGAGAGACTCCATCATCGAATTTCCAACACAAGACCAGCGCCCCAACCAAATACGCCCTCTCCATAGATTGCCTTTTCCTCAAAACAAAGTATGCGCCCCCCCCCCCTTCCAGGTCCTCGACCATTCCTTTAAACATAGGTTATCTCGCCCACTCGGAAAGTCCGCCTGCAAGGTTGGTGACAAATGGCATACTGGAGTTAAAGAGACTCTCCGTTTCACAAGACAACGCGTCCTTTCCAGTTGGCGTTCCATTATTGCGAGGATCGTGAGCTTTAAAGGCTACCAACCGACTATGGAACTCGCCCCCTATTATAATGCATTACTCTCCAAAAAAATTCCTTCTTTGTGATCAACAGAAACCACACCCAGTGTAAGTACATTAACAAGTACATTAACTTCTATAGTTTATATGATAGATAACAACCAAGGGTTTTCATAGGTGCGCCATGGACATTTTGAAATATATATATATATATATATATATATATATATATATATATAAATATATATATATATATAAATATATATATATATATAAATATATATATATATGATACTCATTCTTTCATACCCACGTATGTCTAGAAATGTGTTGTCATCTACACACAATTCAAGACTTAAACCGGAATGATTTAGAATCTTGGAAAACAACCAAAACTAATAATATAATTGATTTGTAGCAATAGTTCATGATATCAAGATATCGAATGACCACTCACCCATTTATGAATTAAATAATTCCTTTGGTAAGTCCACCCTTTTAACAATGAGAGGCCATAGTCTAAGATAGTCCCAATGGTTCTTTGATAGGATAGTTTATCCTTCTTTAAGAGTACCACAATATATAGATATCCTCCAATACTCTATAAACAACTTCTCTTGTATTATCTTTATGATGCCCTCTAGTGTATAAATTTCAGAAAAATATTATACTAATAATGTTTCATCAATGTGATGTGGTGGTGTGTATATTATACTCCATATTGTATCCTGAGGGTGATGCTATATATGTATAATCTAAAAAAAAAGTAGCTACTTAGAGCTTCACAAACAAATCTCTCGGTATCCTTTAGCGAGATTAGGGTACTATACAAGTGTGACCTTTCTTACGTCTTATCTCAATAATTTGGTCAAACTTTCCTCACACTCAGAGATAAGCCCTGATTAGAAGGTGGTGATGAGTAAATACTCCCTTCAAATTATGACGACTACACTTTACAGCTTCTAAAGTCGACCTGTAGATTTCTTTACTTCTTCCTCAAGTGCCCGAGGCACTAAGATGATACCCACCATCTATCGCTAGATCTTGATGGTCACCTTACCAATCACTTTCCTTCTTAGCGTATTTAGTCGCCCCTTGTTAAGTTGCGTCACCTCCTTTAGTCCTTTAGATTTACAATAACATCTAAAGCTTAGGAAATACTATAACAATAATTTCAAGGTCCACTAGTGTGGCCTTGGCCTTGAGCTCATCACCAGGGCCACATACACAGTTTACAATTATAATTACCAAAATAATACGGTGAAAAATAAGGATGTTACAATTACATAGAAAGTTGGCTCCCAAGGAGCAAGTGTCACAAAGCAAGATTTGAACCCGGGTGGGGAGGATAACAACATTCCTCCCAACCACCCGATCTACACTGAATTGACAATAGACATGAGCTTTGTAAATGGTGTATATATTAAGTATATTATAAATATTGTTCTAGCCATGGATGTTTCCTATTATGATCTCATTGGGCCCAAATGCATTGGCACTAATTGCATTCACAAATACAACTTTTGGGATACGCTATGGGTAATTTGCAATCCAATTTGGAATCAATATCTTTAAAAATTATCTACAGTTTGATACATTCTTGATTGAGTTTGCTTCTTAAGAGAACTGAAAGATAATTTTGATTGCATTTTTTGAATACAATTGTTTTTGTTTAGATACATCATGATGTGACATTCAGTTTGACCATCAATCCTTTCGGCTAGTTACATTAACTTTCACTAGACTAACAATGAACATTTGTAAATAGGCCAACTACAACCATCGATTTCATCCTTTATGAAGACTTTTGAGACACAAGTTTATGTCGAGAGTTCGTTCTATTCTGTGATGAGGAGTGCATACACTGCATTCTATGGCTTAATTTCTCTATGAAGACTTTTGAGACACAAGTTTCTGTCTAGAGTTCGTTCTATTCTGTGATGAGGAGTGCATACACTACATTCTATGGCTTAATTTAAAAAAGAGGTGCATACACTGCATTCTATGGCTTAATTTAAAAAAGGAGTGCATACATTGCATTCTATGGCTTAATTAAAAAAGGAAGTTAAATAATTTATTTACTCAATCTAGAAATTAGGAAAAGTAATAAAATATTCTTTAACAATTAACAAACATGCATTATTGTAGCCCACACACATGTTGCTTACAATTGTTTTCAAAACTCATCCATAATAGAAACAATGACAATCAAATACTAATTAGTAAAAATTAAAATATATTTACATTACAAACCTGATTTTCTTCTTTCCAATTATCCTCATTGTAAATTAGTATTGATAATGAAGTTAAAACCACAATGTTCTATTAAGCTCCCACTCATGCAAATCCTCTTCCACCTTTTGATCATCCTACTAACTATGAGTGTATACTCTTCTACCCTAAAGACTCCTAAGGTGAAATGGGTTTTATGGAAAGAGTATGACTAGCAAACAATTGGAGAATGAAGACTCATGCTCCAATAGACCAAAACTTCAACAATCACATCAAAACAATATTTGCATTACACCAACAAAGATTAGTGATATTTAAATGGAAGCTTTCCATGTTTTGAGATATATGCCCTATATCTTACTCATGCAAAAATAGAATTTATTTAATTATAGTTTGATTGATATCTATTAATGTAAAACCTTACCACACATATAAGAATTAATTCATTTTTACGAATAGGTAAGCAAATGTGAAATATCACTAATGCATAATAATTTAAATTGTTTATGTAAATGTGATGATACATATATATAGTCACATATTTTAATGTAAATATCAATATACCAAATCTCAACTAATTTCAAATATCAATATTAACGATCGATATTGCGTGAATCACCAAATGTTAAACGAATAACACATTATCAGTTTATATGAAAACCAATAACAAATGACTGCAGCCGATAGTTGTAGGTCTATTCAATCTCATATTGTTAAGCAGTATTGTAAAAATAACAGACGACAACAGTATGAAAACCAATCGAGCAAACGGTCCTATCCAACAGTATTGTCAAAGTAGCAAATGACAGCGATTTTATTATCTATTTTCTGGGTATGGTAGAAATTCTGAAAATTCCTCTATTAAATCTTGAAATCTTGATGATTATGAAACAGTTCCGCCACCTGCAAATAGACAATTAGAAAATAATATCAGCATGTGTATTCCATTTTTGGGAAACAATAGATAATACTTCTCCATATACTTCATAGATTGACTTGTTCCCTAACCCTTACATATTTAGTATATCCATACATATCTAGTAGACTATTTCCTCATTTTGGAACCGTGTCTGAAAATGATAAATTACATGTGAAGTGAAAAAGGTTTATAGGGTTGAATTTTCAAATTATCATAGCTTTTAAATATTAAAAACTTTAATATGTCTTCTGCATTACCTTGATCTTCTTAACATACTTCGTGGCTTGGTCAATGTCTACTGGCTTCTTGTTGGTCCTTCCATGTAACTAATTTCAAAATCTTTGGGCAGAAAAATATTTAAACCCGAAATGAGAGAAGGATGGCCCTTAAGTAAACGCTTTGTTCGGATTATAACATCAACTACATCAAGCAATCATGTTGGAAGAATAGTCCCAATATGATAGTTAATTGAGAAAAAAAAAGTGAAGTATTGATTGATGATGTAACATTTTTTATAAAAAAGATGTACATACCTTTGGGCCTTGAAAGCTGCAATGACTGCAATGACTGCAAGAAACTGGTCATATTTTTCTGGAGTATTCTTGAATTTTTTTTTTAAGAATTTTTAAATATGCCAAAGCGTCACCCATTGTTGGCCTCTCTGATCAATCAGAATGTTGATACATCAGAATGTTGATACAGTGAAATTATCCTTTTTCAAACAATAAATCAGAATGCTTTAGAAAGTCATGTTGAACAACAAAGACACCATATGGAAAGATTATACTTCTTAAAAATCATTTACCAAGAAAAATTCTGAAGGCAATAGATCTCTTAAAAACAATAAATAGTTTTGATATCCTAAAAAATCCATTGTGCCATTCCATTGTCATTTTGATTATCAAGTAACAAGAATGCCAGCAAGTATCTCTGGCATGTAAGGATTCGTCCTTTTTTTAAACGAAGAACTTAAAATGTTTTAAGAAGTCATGTTGAACTGTTATTTGGGTTGTTTTAAAAATTATTTAAAAAAGAAAAATTTATGAAGACAATAAATATTTAAAGAAACAATATATGATTTTGATACCTAAAAAACCATTCTGACATTCCATTGCCATTTTGATTATCAAATTCCAGTGGTTCGAATGCATGTAGAAAGGGCTGATTACCACTTGTTCCATCAACTTGACAATTCATTGAAATGATTGTCTTCTTGGTGATAGGATTGTACAGCTTGTAAGCCTTTGCTTGTTCACTGTATAAAAAAAAAAAGCATTTTTTCACTTATATCGTCAAGTTTCCTTCTAAACTCTTCTGGAACATGCACATAGGCTAGGCAACCATAGATTCTGAAATGTGGGACACTTGTCTTCATCTTCATAACGCTCCATGCAGAGTAATTTTGTCCTCTACACTCTTTCTTGGTTGGAGATCTATTCAAAATATAAACGGAGCATGCAACTCCTTATGCCCAATATTCATTTGGCAAGTTCGCAACTATTTCTATCAGGCATTCAAATTTCAGAATCAAGTTTATAAATGGTAACATTTAGAAAACAATCTGAGTAATAATAAAAAAATACATCCCCTTACTAACCCAAAATACAAAAAAATGATTATGCATCTATTTAACTTCTTTGAATGAATGTAAGGAGTGCATACAAAGGATTCGGTGGATTAATTCAAAAAGGACAGAAAGGAAGTTAAACCACGTATTTCTGCAATCTAGAAATTAGCAAAAGTAATCAAATCTTCCCGAACAATCACATCATCTTAAACTTGCATTATTGTAACCCACACACGCTCTTTACAATTGTTCTCAAAATAAATCAGCAATAGAAACAATGACAATAAAATACTAATTAATAGAAATTAAAATATATTTACATGAAAACTTGATTTTCTTCTTTCCAATTGTCCTCATTGTGAATTAGTAATCACAATGGAGATAAAACCACAATGTTCCATCAAGTTCTCACTAATGCAAATCCTCTTCCACCTCTTAATGCAAATCCTCTTCCACTTGTTGATGATCTTAGCAAGTGTGACTGCATACTATTCTTCTCTAAGGACCCCAAGGTGCAATGGGTTATATGGAAAGTACATGACTAGAAAACAATTAGAGAATGCAGATTCAATGATGTTCTAATAGACCAAAACTTCAACAATTACCTAGAAAAATTATTTTTATTATCACAACAATCAAATATTGCTTATCTTTGAAGTGAATCTCTCCACTTTCTTTTATAAATTTTATAAGTTTTGAGAACTACACCATATGTCTAACTCATGCAAAAATTGAATTTATTTAATTACTATTTCATTAATATTCATCCTTTAATATGAAACCTTTCCACACACATGAACAATTAATTCTTTTTTAAGAACAAGTAAACAAATATGAAATATCACTAATGCATAATAATCTAAATTATTTGTGTCCTCATACGTATATATAGTTCTAAAATCTCTATCACTCTAGGATCTAGCTACTATAGATGCCTCACAATTGAAAGATTTAACTTACTATGCAAGATATAAGTGCATAAATAGTTCTTGAAATACAAATGATCAAAACCAAGTTACAAATGATCAAAAACCAGGAAATAAATGATAAATAACAAGAATTAAAAAATGATCAAATCTGAGAGTTTATTAACTGTCCATAATACAAAGTGTTTGGACCATCCTTATATAGAAATGGGAATAAATAGAATTGCTTAGAGGCTATAACATGTGGCTAGCTTAGATTTGACCCCAATCCCCCCTAGGTTGACTAAGGAGCTCCCAAATCACCTCAAACCCTTACAAATTGCTCATGTGAACATTGGGCACGATTTGGAAGACTCACATACTCACACATGTGAGGGAGGTGGTTGGTGGGTGGTTAGGTATCCAAAGAGAGACCAAAATTAGCTAATTTGGGCCTAGATGACTAGATACAATGTATGGGCGCCTTTGGTCAACAACATTTCCTTAAAACAGGAAAGAGTGGGCCTTAGGAAAAATAGGTGCAATAAATGCATTAGGTGGTCATCATGAGGGCACCTTACAGGCATTTGACCACCTTTGGCCCATATTTTTGTGAACCTAACTAACTTCTAACAACCTTGTTCACACATTGGGATGCAATTATTAATGAGTTTAGGACCAATTAATCACCAATATGACTAATGACTAAGGTCCTAGATGTAATATTGGTCTAACAATAATTAGACATAGTATTTGTGATAAAATATAATCAAATAATAACATAATCAAATTTATAAAAATATAAAAATTAGAACACTACAAAACAAGTTAATCTAAACTTTCATAATAAAACAATAATGAACTTTTTACTTAAAAAATAATTCTTTAAAAAAACATTAATGAATAAAACTTTAAGCTTATACATAACTCATGAACCAATGTTCTTTTATAAGGAATTAAACTTAATTTTCCATCTAATATATTTATCTAACATATAACAAAAAATCTATGGGATATCGTTCTTAAGAAAACGTCTTTCCAAAATATTAAAACAAATTGGATTGTAATTAGGCATTTTTCAAAAAATATTAATAAATAAAACTCTAAACTTATATATACTGCATCCACCGATATTCTAAACTTAATTATACTGCATCCACCGATATTCTTTTATAAAATATTACGAAAATAATGTAAGTAATAATAAATAAATACATCGCCTTCGTAACCCAAAACACAAACAAAGCTGTTGTGAAAACCTAGATTGAGTAACTCACGCTTCTAAGAGCTGTTTTCACCGCTCCATATTGATGAGATACAGAGGCCCCAAGAACGAAACACTTAAAAAAAATAGACACACCAGAGGCAGTTTTAGCTCCGAAGGCAGACTTAGATCTGGAAAAACTCATATGCACTTTGGATTTTAACTAATGGTATTTATAAGAAAATAAATTGTGTTTATAATTAAAAAAATAAATTAATGGAAGTTGATCCCATTAACCTCTACGGAATTATAATAAAATATTTAATTCTTAACTGATTATCATTAATAACTTTATGAAGTTTTAATGTAAATAAGTCCCATAATGTAAAGGAGGCAAAGCACGTTATGGGCCATCATTTTTATTTACTTAATGTTGGTTTATGGTTTTATTTTTATTTAACAAATTTAAGGAATTTTATATTTTATCAGTTTATTATTTAGTAATATTTTTATAATCTTATAAAATTATATTATCATTTCCTCCCACTTTAATGTGAACATATCCCAAATTTGTTCAAAATTTGACACGGTCTTTTATATTTTATTACTTTTTATTTATATATGAATATCTTTATTTTTTATCTTTTACTTTGTAAATAGGGTATGACATATTCCAAGTTTATCAAAATTTGTATTCTCAAATTTATTGAATTATTTATAAATTCAAATAAATGAGAAAGTTATATTAAAAAATAAATACAATTTATATCTTCATGGAGGAGGAAGATTATGGAAAATGGATTGGGATTTTGATATGATCTAAGGGGGTGTATATGGCATTAAATTTGAAGGAGGGTACTATGATATGATCCAAGGGGGGCATATGGGTTAAATGCATACAAGATCTGACCCAATAGGGGCATATATGGGGCTAAATGTATATGTAATAGTGGTTGGATTAATGAAAGGGCCTCATGTGCAATGCATGAATAAGTATATATATATGTAATTGTTATAGGTCAAAATAGCACTTCTCCGTCCATGATCATATTTCCCTATCGATCACCCAAAAGGACACTATGGATGGAAGAGCTTGTTGACCTTAGATGACTTAGATGTGAGCCTTGCAGTCATTTCCTCAAAACATATTGTTTATACCTACTTTAGAGCATAACCGCAACTCTTATGCTTTCCAACACGCGGGTTAGCCGCAGGTGTCTATACTGACAACCCGCAGGTATCTTTTGAAAAGCTGCACCCGCTAGCTGTAAGCCAAGATAGCCGTGAGTCACTCCCGGGTCGTCTTATGTCATAGTCACGGGTATCCTAAGAAATCTCGAAAAATATATAAACTCACTAACTATAGATTAGTTTTGGAAGTTATTCCAACTTCCTCAACTGCCTATGCCAACCACCCTTCGAACTAATCCTCCTACTCTTGCCATAAATACAAGAGGAAGGCCTTGGAGAAGGGGAGCCCACTTTTGGGAATGTAATGCTGGAGGAATTCTTGCTCAAGAGAAAGGAGGAGGAATCCAGAGTCTGGTTACGACAGTGCCGGTAAAGGACACGTATAATTTGTGTACTTGCATCATGCATTAATAAAGATTAGATATTCTTCCTTTCCCAAATATGATTTGTTCATGGATGTTTCAAATCTGATTACAAGTTGATGTTTTATGTTATTATAAATGCCAATCTCTTTATTTGTCATCAATCTGGTTTGAGGAAGGTTTAAGTTTGTTTTGTAGGTTGTTGCATTAAGGAGCAAGGACAAGAAAGGCTTGGATCAACCTTCTGAATAAGGTATACATCCTTCTAACCCTAATCTCTTTGCTTAGTAACTATATTTGCAGAACATTGTATGTATGTATTTCTATATCAGTATGTTGGTAGTCTCTCCCCTACTGTAGGAAGACTTTCCCTTACAACAAAACTAGTGACTCTGCTCGGGAGCACCTATTTTCTGCTTTGTAGGATTCTTGAGGGTCTCTTCTTTCATTTTTTATCAATGTAATAGGTCTTTGTGAAGGTTTTGGGACAATTGTTATCCTTTTTTATTGACTCTTTGTGGCCTGATGTGCAATCTGCTTTCTTTTTTAACTTTTATCACAACATACCCGTGAGTCTTTTATACTTACATTCGCGGTTATTACCCTGCACCCGTGAGTTTCCCATTACTATACCCGCGTGCTGTTGTTGTTACAGTCGCAGGATTTTCTCCAAAATTTTGTTTTTTCCCTTAGGGTTTTCCTTCTAGGGTTGTTTGCTTTGATCTTGGAAGTCTTCCCGTCGATTTTTAGGTGCTTGACTACTTGTGTGTAGTGGTTTGAGTCTTGTTAGCCCTTTACGAGTCCTCTTTTGGTTCTTTTTGCTTGTTGAAGGTTCCTTAAGTCTTTCTATCCCATACTTTATTTGGCGGATGCTTGGATTTAGTCCTATGTAGTCACTGATTGTTTGGAGAGTAGATTGTTATATGTTTCTGATTCATTTGCTTTATGTCTTTTATATTGGATGATTCTTAGAGCGTCTTGGTTCCAAATTTTGAGTTACTTGTAGGGTTTGTGAAGCAACTTGTTGGGTTGGTATTTTTTAGTACTTTGTGTTGGTAAAGTTATTATTGGTATATCCTTAGGTTTAGTTTCCTTCCATGCATCATTGATTATTCTTGTTTGTTCATAAGTTATTTGCATTTTATTTTACTTATAGAGAAAAAAACAAATAGAAAAAGAACATTTACTTTAGGGAAATAATTTTTTTTTTTTGAAGTAGTTAGAAGTTGTTTATGCTTTTCTTCTTTGAAAATAAAAAATAAAAATTGTAGTTGGCTTTCAGGTTTACTTTGCATTTCATGTTTTGAAAGACAAGCAAGAAAATTGTGAATCTTTTTACATTTCCATATGTACACTTTATTTTCAGTTGCAACCTTCACACACACAAAAGAATTACCCGTTAGAGTAATACAACCTTAAAAAGAATCATTAATAAAATTTATTAGTAACTTTTTTTTTTTAAGTCTCACACAAAACAACTAGCTTAGGCTAGGGTTTTGGAACATAACACATCTAAACTTTCCAAAACCATTCAAACCTCAAAATCGTAGTAAGACTGTCTTTTAGGTAAATCAACTTTTGTGGATGTGTGTCGGGAAGCTCTACTCAAACCAGAGTTAAGAACGAGGTCGTGTGAGATTGGATTGTTGGGGATACCCCCCCACTTTTCATTTGAGCATACATGAGAGCCAATTCATGTATGGGGATCCATTAGTGCCTTGTGTACTCTTGGATTTCGGGCTTAGTTACCTTGCCCATGCGTCTTGGCTAGACCTTTGACTATCTCCCCAGACTCTTTCTGCAACTGTGGTACCCTTTAGTATCTTTGACATATAGGGATTTACACATGTGATGGTCGAAGGATATTTCGATTGTACCTAGGAAAGACGTGGGAGAAAATTCCTTACAGTTATTTGGGAGGGTGATTTGTGATTCAAACGCTTGCACCTAGAGACTCTGTATTGTGGACCCCGGGTAACTGTCCTTCACTTCTCTACTAGTTAGTTTTGGGACCTAATCTTCCGAGACTCTCCTTTGAGAGTATCATCTCTATTTGCGTGGTCTTTATTACTTTAGGAAATTTTCAGTGGTGTGTTGTTTGTTCCCTGTTGTTTTAGTGGCTACGAGGTTTAAGACTTAGTTTATATTGTTGCAAGTGTGTAGAACCAACCTCTTCGTAGGTCATGAAGGTTGAGAAACCTTCCTCCATTTACAGTGGAGCCTCCACCGCCACCTCAATGGTGCCGAACTGACTCATGTGGTTCATTTGAACTCGTCGGTACACTCGAACCCCCTAGAGAACAACATCTTATTTCTCAAACTCAATCGGTTTAGGAAACTATTGAGATTGAAGATTTTCCTACTGAAGAGTTCGCAAGACCCTTCAATCCTCCACTTACTAGACCGAACACCCCTTTATTAGAAAGAGTTGTCTCTTTAGGGATACCTGAATTGAGTGTATATAGGTTAACACCTGGTTTTGCTATGAATAGCACATGGGAAGGATTGAGAGTGCCTCATACTCCCACCTCAGCTATTATGTCAGGAGGTTTATCTCCTACTCCTCTAAACACATTCACATCGAGCTCACAGCAGTTTACTTATGCTCCGAGAACCTCCTTCAGCTTCAATATTGGTTCCTCGGGATTGTCTAGTACTCATGGTGTGACAACATCTATGCCTTTTGGATCCTCCATTGGCTCATCTGGTATTCCTTTTTCAGGGATACCTTCGGTGTCTTTCACATCTTCCCCCTTTGTTCAGCGATTCCAAGTTAACCCTACTTCTCCTCCATTTAATCAAGGATTTCCTTGGCTTGGAGGACACATATCTCCTTGTATGTCATTTGTAGGCTCAATTCCTACCTCGTCTACTGCATCTACGCTAGGTTATAACCCCTTCACAGGTTTTAATGCACATTCTTCCAATGTGCAAACTTCTAATGTACCTGTAGGGAGTACTCCTTTTTCACTATTTGGTGGAATGGGAAGTAGCAATTATACCAAGCCTCTATTTGGAGGCACTTATACTCAGCCGCAGTGGATGAAACCACAAGGAAGTAATCCATTAGCCTTTGGCTGGAGAAACTTTCAGAATGTTTCTTCTTCATAATTGGTGGCTGGGGGCATCCCCAACCAGCCTTATAGGATCCAAGTTTCTGGTGCTTCCCCTTACCAAACTCCTCCACATCATATTCCATCGGCATGACCTTGCTTTCCGTTTCTAGAAACTTTGAATTTGCGAGACCTTTCGAAACTAATGAATGATCTAGTGCGTCACAACCTTGCTTGGCCTCCGATCCCAACCAATCTTCCTTCAAACATTCCAAAGTTCGAAGGTAAGAATGGTTAAGATCGTGGAGATCATGTTACAACCTATCATATATGGTTCACCTCTAACTCTTTAAATGATGATTCAATTCTATTTTGGCTCTTTCAGAGAACCTTAATGAGTGTAGAAGATAAATGGTAAATCGAATTTCTAGCTGCAACATACGATAACTTTTGGGATTAGCGAAACTTTTTTTGAATCACTTCTAGCTTCCCCTCTAGTATGATGCTAGCAGGGATCTTCTATCTACATTAAGATAGAACAAAGCCACTCACCTTTCTGATCACATTCAGGAGTGGCAAAGATGAAAGTGACTCATGAAGGATGAGATTGCCCCTGAGTTTCTTTTGGAGTGGTATTTAAAATCATTGCTCCCTTACGTCTCGAAAGATGTTTCAACTTATGGGGTAACATCTTAAGAGGAAGCAATTCTAAGGACCCAGCAGCTCGACCTAGTATATGCTCAATATGGGATCCTTTATGAGATTATACCTGACACACCGAAGTCTAATATAGATATTGGTAAGCCAAAACCTAGACCTCATGTCGACGACATTGTTGGTGTAGCTAGGGTTTTACCCCTAGCTTGTGCAAATGAGCACCTACTAAGGAGAATGGACTCCTTAGTAGCAGTTCAGTAAATGTAAATAATTAAGCTAAAACATAAATTAAATTAATTCTAAAACATGCATGAAACATAAACATCAAATTTAAAGAATGGCTTTTTGTATTGATATTACCTCCAATGTGGAGGTTGATGAAGCTCCTTGCAAGGTCCAAGAGGATGCTCCAAGCTCCAAAGTGCTCCTTCTCTTCCTCCAATGATGGGAATGGGCCAAAGGTGGCTCTCAAGGTGAAAATAGTTCAATGGTGAACTAGGGTTTCGAGAGAGATTTTGGCAGAGTAAGGGTGCTTGTGATTGTGGATGTGGAATAAAGGATCTCCATCACCTATTTATAGTTTTTTGGTGGTGGAGTGCTGACCCATGGTTTTGGGAAACACATGGTTTTGGGCAGCTGTATAGGGTTTTTTCCTCCTTTTCCTCATTATTTTATATTTTTTATTCCCTTTTTAGGGGATTTTTGCTATTTTTGAGGAATTTTGGATATTTTTGGAGGAAAAAGCAGTTTTTTAGCCTTTTTAAGGCTATTTTGAGGGTTTTGTGGCCTTTTGGAGGCATTTTAGGCCTTTTGGAGGCTTTTTAATGGGATTTTTTGGGATTTTAAGGGAAATATGGTAGGAAAATGGACGAATGAGTCATATAATGTGGTAGACGAGGTAGTGAACACTTTTTGGGTGTTAACAGTTGGTTCAGCTGACTCATCTGCACTAGAGGCTTTAACGAAACAAGTGCATGCACTTTCAATGAAGAATTCTATGGTGAAAGAAACTATGGCTGCATCCTCCCCTTCACAAACATAATCTGTGCAAAATGTGCATACAAATGGTCCTTAGCAACACAATAAAAAGGGTAAGAAAGGGGAGGGAAACCAACACAGACCCAAAAAAACTAAAAATGCCGAGGAGGGAAAAAGAGACAAAAAGAAGGTAAAGTTTCCTTGCAAACTTTGAAAGGACGACCACCTCACTCAACAATTCCCTCTCATTGAAGAATCCTAGAAGCTATTGAAAGAAAAGAAACCGACTGTTTTGAAGGATACTTTTCCCAAAGAATAAGGCCCAACCTCTGGCAGCTCTAATACTAGGGGCACTCATCGTGCCACATCAGCTAATCAATCGTATATCAAGATGGTTAACTCACATGCTTTTTTGCAAACGAGAGTGTTGACGCAGTGTCTATCGACAGGGGTTCACTTCGTACTATCGCCAACAAACTACCAACCTGAACTCCCTTATACACCGGCTCGGAAAGGTGTAACCCTTTCTAGCAACACTTTCGGAGCAAGTGCAATCTCACCCGAGATGGATAAGGGGGCTGCTGGAACCAAGTTTCCGCAGTGGAGTTGAGGATATGCTTTCAGCACACATTACCTTTTCAATAACCAAAGATCATAACATTCACAGCATGCTATTACCTTATCATTCGCATTTTAAGTCATTCGCAGAATTCAACAAATCACAAACATTCGGAACAAGATATTCAACCTACTTATTCAGATTAGTAGCACTTCTTAAACCCATGGCATATTCGCATCAACAATACTCTAAAACATTCACATTCATCATCACATCATTGCACAAAAATAAAGATAGAGATTACACCATAAACGAACATCTTCATTCATTCACAAACCCTGCGAAATGAACCTCGCAAAAACTGTCAATACACCATGCTGCAGATACAAAACAAACCCAAAAGATAGCATCAATCATAAAAAATGGATGCCCTTAGGCCTACAATCCTACTCTATTTATATGCTTCTATTTGGTTACAAAACAGTCCACATGACCAAATTCACTAATCTAACAATTCTTGTGCTTCCACAAACTCCGCGAATGGTCCTTCTTTCGCGGAATAACCCTTTCGCACCTGTTCGCTTACGCACTTCCTGCGGACATATTCCATGCCAACAAGCCCCCAACACAAACTTACGGCTCATCCTGAGCTACCTCAGTTGGACACTGCTGGTTTGTACTCATCCTTCACTGTGTTCTGCTTCTAAAACTGTTCTTCACGTCTAGACCTCGTTGTTGTGTACTTCTCAACTTCGTTAGTCGATCGTTGGCTTGTTTTCATGTACTTCTTGAAATCATCCTCCAGTCTCTAGAAACCTTGATCATCTACCTCATCGACATCTGGTGGCTCACTCCATGCTCGTTTCAAACTGGAAGAGTTCTATCGACACTGTTAAGGTGGGAAACATGCCGACTGCTCCGGCACATCTATTTCGCACCTTGGATTTCCCTCTACTGGGGCCAAGGGGCCACCGCCCCTAGTATTTTGGGGGTCACAAGGACCACAGATATTCTAACTACCACCACGTTACTAGACATATCGGTTGAAACATCTCCTCTGCTTCTCCCAAGTGTTCGCGCTGCTACGTTCTATGGTCATTCATGCACACTCATCGTTGCGGACAGTAGCGCAAGGGTTACAGTGCCGCGATGTGCCACATTGACGAAGATCTAGTTAAGAAGAACGTGGATGTAAGATGACAGCTATTTTGGTTAGGTCACAAAAGACCTATTTTTGGCAAAGATCGTCGATAACTACCAACCAGTGGGTAGGTGCAAATCGAGATAGACAACGGGTCACAAAATCAGAGAACTACCAATCAACTAATTGTCAAATGCCGTGAACGAAGGAACAACTCGGCGGAAGCAACTTGTTGGCGGGCATGACAATGGGGAGGTTAGCAACGTGTCTACACCCAAATTGGAAACGACTGAAGATCAACTACCAGACACTAGTAGTCCGGTTTTGGGAAAGACCGTGGAAAGTTTTGTAAACCTAAGGGTTTCACTTTCATGACATAAAGACATGACCTATGGGCATGATCTATTTATAAGGCAATTTTGTATGGGAAAGGGTTAACATTTTTTGGGTATTAGCGAGTATTGTTAGGATTTTTGAGCAAGAAGCCATTGTAAAGGCTCTGTAGCTATGTGCGTAGAGACCTACTTTTGAGGAAGAAGACATCTATAGCTAAGTGCATAGATGAAGAAATGTTGTACCCTTTCCTAAGATAACAAAACAACAGTTCTTGCGGACGTAGCTTCCCACGTGGGGGAGTGAACCATGTTAAATCCTGTGTTGTGTGATTGCTGTGCATGGTTGCCTTGGTTATTTGTTGAGTTAATCATAATAAGAATGCTAGAAATTACAGTAATCTGATCTATGTTTTCTTTTATCTGTATTCACTGTAAAAGGGGATGGAATAAGATGTTAAGTAATTCATATGTGGATGAGTGTAACAATCAAGCACCTATAAGCTCTTGTATGAATGGATCTCTGGGTTAACCATATGGTTAAGTGTTAAGGATTAAATCGCAGTATCAAAGAACATGGCACTACGCATATCACCTATTTGCTTAAGTTATGGTGTTTATCAAAGCTAATTAATGATGAATGATTAAAGTTTTATCGAATAAGAATTGACTAAGGAGTGATCAGATCTCATAAACCCACTGCGCGGCTTGGGACCGCACTCAGGGTGCCAATATCCTGTGTCTTGAAGAGTCTTGACAAGAAGTAGAAGACTTCGTGCAATCACCTACGCAGTTGCGAAGTCCGTCACCGCGCTGCACATTAATCAGTTGAATCTATCTTACCACCTTGTTATGGAAACCTGCTTCTGCAACCACCCCCTCAACTTTGCCTCGGGTGATACCTTAGGCTGCTTGTAGTCTGTTTTCGAAAGGGCCGGTGAATAGGGGTTTTGTTGGTATTTTGTACCGCGAAGTACGTGGGTCTAGATTGAAAAACCTCTAGAATAGTGTTGCGGCCAACAAATGGTTTCGTTGCCAGGACAAGACCGGTGATGCGACAATGTATTTAGAAAAGTAATGTGTGACAGTTGGCATCAAGAACAGAAAGAAATCTGGGCCTGGTGTGATAAGATCGAAAGAGACTTCGCAAAGAAAGAAAACAGACATACACATCTATCTAACAAGCAATGGTTGAATAGATACTTGTGGAGAGACATCCATGAAATTTTTTGGGCATCGTCTCCAAATGAGCTACATGAGTGGATATCGCACCTATCAGAAAGAAAGAATTGTTCCCAAGGTGGAGCACCTACAAAGTGGAGTCCGAAGCTTGTTAAACAAATCAAAGCAATCGACAACCCCATATCGCGAGCAGTCGAATTTTGGGTTTATAGCATACTAGAAGGTTTTGTGACCGAGTTTGTTGTAGATACGCTGAAATCATACAGCCAAGCTGAAGCATACTTTTTCGAAGGATTCAGAGGTAAGTTCTTGAAAAACCTAACCCTATACATTAAAATGATTTTAGTTGAGAAAGGTGTTTTAAGAATGCAACAATAGTTCAAAATCTGTCATGGTAGAGAACACGTACAGTGATTCTGATGAAGAAAACCATACTTTGAAAAGTGGAAAGAGATACAAGCTTACTAATGAGAAGAAACCCACATCCTCTAGAACTCGTATAAATACCAAAATTCCATGTGACCTCAATAGTAATAGCACTCAGTTATTAGCCACAATCCAGTGCATTATACCTCAGAATCAATCATTCCAGAACCCATCCGCTGCGAGCGTCGCGCAACCCATCCCACAGCTCAGTAATACTACTAACACCGCAGGACCGAGTGCTCATAGCACTACATCTCGGCCCATTCCCCATGATACTATCCCTAGCACGATCCAACAACTTGTATCTACTTTTGTCACAGGGAATCAGTCTCAAAATAGTACAAAATCCAGAAGCAAAAGGACAGATAATGATATAAAACTGTCGATATTCAAAGGAATGGGTCAGGAAGACCCTGATCAGCACTAGTTTCTATGCGAAGCCGTGTGGAGTGTTAAGCAAGTGACAGATGATGCTATCAAGAGAGCGCAACTCATAACTACTTTCATAGATAGAGTGCTACATTGGTTTATGAAGTATTCTCAAACACAACCAAGAACCTTAGCAAATATCAAGACCGCCATTCAAGCCGAGTTTAAGAAACCCAAATCAGAATCACAGTGCATAACGGAGTTGAAAGAAATCAAGCAGAAACCCACTGAATCAGTCAAGGAATTCGACCAAAATTTCAAAACATTGTTGGACCAAGTGAGCTTTGTTATAGCTCCGCAACAGCATCAAGAATGGTTCATTGTTGCTTTGTTTCCCCACATCAGACAACCACTAATGCAATAGAAGGTTGTATCTCAAGTTGAGGCCTTGGAGATCGCAATGAAGTTGGAAGCTTCACCAATTGGAGAAAGTAGTTCGGGGATGATACAGATCAAGAACCAATTGGCTACCTTGACATTAGAATTACAAGGTATGATGAATGGAAAAGCGTAGAGACATGAACAACAACATGAATTTTGGTGCACAGGATGTAAAGGAGAGGGCCACACTAGAGAACATTGCCCCTTATTTCAAGAATACCTTAACAGTGGCGCCCCAAACTCAATAAATATGAATCAGAACTAGGTGCCATGCTGTGAAATTTGTAGAAGCAGAGGACACAAACCTGAGGATTGCTACCTGATACAAAAATATGTAAAAACACCTAAAAAATTATACTGCAATTTCTGTAAGTCAGTTGGACATGATGAGTCCAACTGTCGCACTTATGAACTGATGAATGAAAGAAAGTGAGATATGAAAGCAATGTGAGGTGCTGGAATGTACCGCGTTCAAGTGGAAAATCAGCCAAAGCAATAGAACACCCAATATGATCAAGGAGGATATAGAGGCCACGGTGGTGGATATCGCGGGAGAGGAAGAAATACTGGTCAAAATCAAGGAATAGGACGAGGCCAGGTAATATGCTATAACTGTGGCCAGCCAGGTCACGTATCCAGAGAATGTACTAATCCATGCACCACATGCAACTACTATAAATCATTTGATCATGTGATTGAAGATTGTCCGGTGCTTGAGGTAGAAATGTAGAAGAGGAGAAGAACAGAATCACCGAACCCTAACATCCAGTTGATCATATTAGAGAATAGACCCATAGATTAGAGCGTCAATGCAGTAACACGAAGTGGCACTAATATAGGAAAATACAATAACATAGAAGCCTCGACTTCTGGAACAACTGATCCTAAGAAAAACCTTGGAGAAATAGTAGGGATAAGAAAATATCATGGGAAAGCACCTCCATTGAACTTACAAGAAAAACAAAGAAATATTCAAAGAAGCACGGGACATGTTTAAACAACTACCACCTACTTCACCAAGGATTTTGCTGTGAAGTCAAGCACCACAAATACAAGACATGCCACTGGCATCTGATCAGACACGCACTGCACCAAATACCTCTAATTTTGTTGCACAGCTCCTACAAAGTTACATTAAGTTATTTAAAAACAAGGACACTCTTATGGAATTTGAAAAACTGATAAATCAGTATGAATCATGCAGTAAGAAAGGAATAGCAAATGGCGCAGTACATAACGTTAGAAGTCCGAAAAGAACTGGCAGGGAAATGCGGTTCACTACACAGATAGGAGACTATGAGATGGACGAGATTGTTCTTGATCTCGGATATGAAGTGAATGTCTTAAGCAAGCAGACATGGCAGGCGATGGGAAAACCAGAGTTACAGTGGTCACCTATACAGTTAAGAATGGCTAACCAAGGCATAGTTATACTGCTCGGAAGGTTAACCAATACCATTGTTGACATTGATGGAGTGGGAAGTTATGCAGACTTCGAAGTAATTGAAATTGTGGATGATAGCAATCCTTATCTAGCACTACTGGGCATCGATTGAGCAATGACGAACTCCACAGTCATCAATATGAAAATGATATTTGAAGGCAATGACATAACAGTCGTCGCACCATTGGATCCTTCACAAGGGGAGCGATATGTTGAACCTATTGAAGAAGAGTATAGAGCTCAAAACCTTGACCGTATCTATCAAATGACAACAAATGTTGTAGATTATATTGATATAACTATGGATAAAATGGTCAGCTGACGCTGCGACAGTTCTTGCATCTCAGATTTTGAAGCAGGATTAGAAAACTGGAAACACAGAATGCATGAAGTATCTGCCAAACGATGCATAATAATTACAAAATCACTCCACTAGATTGGAAAGCAGGTAAGTCCAATTCCCACTTATGATGGTACAACTAACGTCTATTCATTTATCAAAGAATTCTTACAAAGTAATCTTCCACCTTGTGAGGATCAACATTCTTTGGCCTGTAGGATCCATTTCACTAAATCATATTCACTTTTAATCCTTCAGACATACTATTTCCTCATTTTTTCTCTTACCCGCTTGTTGCATCACTATAGCAAGCGTACCCGCGAGTTGCATCACTATAGCCTGTGGGTAGCATGTAAAATGGTAAAATAACTAGTTAAATTACTTTTTACTCCCAAAAAGCAGTTATTGGGTGACCTTTAACCCTCCATCTACCCAAGTAATGTCTCGATTTGTCCTTCCACCTACCTTTGGGAGGAATATATTGAGCACATATGGCTTATGGACAGGAAGGAGAAAGAAGAGCAAGAGAACTCTAGTGGATTTTTGCCCTATCTTGAGTCTACACTCATTGATCCTTGTAGTTGTGAACCCCTTTATGTTCACCTTCCAAACTCCTACCATAGTTTGAGTTTTCCATTCGTGGAGGATTGAAGTGGTGGAGGCACAAGGGGATTGATCTAGATCTTGGTTCAGATTGGTTGCCAACAAGAGGTCGTATCACATTGTACTTCTTCTTGTTTATTAATAGAAATACACATATTCTCGTCCATTAATGTTGTAAATGTTGTTTATCTTACATTGGGTTGCATTTACTTGTTATATCATGGACCATTTCTATTGATAATGTTAATGTCATTTGTATATATTATGTACTTATCGTATATTGGTTGTCAAGACTAATTTGTAGATTCAAGTGCACGGATTAGAAAAGCTCCAACGAGGATCTGCATCAAACGTTTGGATCGAGGTTGGTTACATTCTCCATTATCTTAGCATTTTCATTTATAATAGCATAGTTCTGAGAATTAAATTAATTTATGGTAGTCAGTTGTCTGTTGTGATCTCCCAAGCCATAGTGAGTTTTCTCCAACATAGAAATGGCGACTCCGCTAGGGAAAACATCCATGTTTGGGAATTTTTTTTTAGCATTAGTCCATAATTAGAGTTGTTGTTTGTCGAAGCTCTATGTCACTGATTGACCGTTAAGATACACTATAGAAAACTTTCTTTTTTTGAGCCATTGGACTCTTTGTTTGCCCATTTTCCTTTCCTCACCCGTGGGCTAGCTTAGCTCTGCCCGCGTATACCCGCCTCTATTTACACTGCTACTCGCGGGTACCCGCAAGTATTCCTTTGACAGTAGCATACAACTCCGGCTCTTGTTGGTTTATGAATATTGGTTGTTGTTGGGTTGGCTTTGGATGATCCTGGGTGTTTTTTGTCTTGTTTCTTGACTATTCCATGCCTTGGTTCTGACCAGAACTCTTTGTTTCTCTTAGTTGAGCCTTGTTGGTTTTTTCCCATCTTTTGATTTAGCCTTGTTGGTTTTTTCCTTTTGAGCTCATTTCTTTGGCTGAGTCTTACTGTTTGGAATCTGCTGGGTTGTCCTAGTGATCTTCTTGGCACTTCAATGACTGAATAGTAGGATTCTGTTTGCATTTTTCATTTTTTTATATTGAAAAATACAAAAAAAAAAAATACATATAGTTTTGCATTTTCCTTTTGTTTTTAAGAGAAAATACAAAAAAAAATTACTTTCATGTACTACATCTTGCATTGGGTGCCTGCTTCTTTCATTTAGGTTCCGATTGTGCATCGAAAATATAAAAGGATTGCATTTTTATTTCGAAATCATTGGGTTGATTGTGCATGTTAGTGACATTGATTTATTTGATAGATGAGTCTAGGATTGGACGATTTTGCATACTATTGAGTCTTACACATCACTAGTTTCACGATCATATCCCTTGAGTAATCACAGCCATTAAAATTAATGCTTAATTTTAAAATTGATTAGACCAAATTTATTTATAGGGTACACCAACTAGAATAGGTTTAGAGTCTTGGAATAGATCATTGTGAGTAAACAATCCAAGACTACTAGACAAAACAATAGGTGTCTTACCAGGGAGTGGAGGAATCCATGGTATATATCAGTGTTCTTAGGAAGCTCTACTCAAACCAGAGTTAAGTACGAGGTCACGGGAGGTTGGTTGAAGGGATATCCCTCTGATACCGACTGAACATGGGAGATATTTTTAGGGTTTGTTCGTATCTAGGGGTACGAGAGGTTCATCCTCTTGTGCTTCGGGCTTAGCTACCTTGCCCATATGACGGATCCCACCTGCGACTGTCCCCCTGAGCATTGGTTATATTGTGGTGACCATATATTCCTTACGTAGGTATCGCATAGGGTACTTCCAGTGGTTATGTTGTTTGTGTCCTGAGTCAGATAGGGATTGGACAACATAGTTGTGTTTGTGCAGTGGACTTGACCCTATACATGCGGTGAAGCCTGGGTGTATCTATAACTAATTATGTTACCTCTGGATATAGTTTGGGAGTCTCAAGCCTCTCCTAGATGAGACATATTGGCTCTAGTGTCGGGAGCTCATTTAGCCACTCTGTTTGTCTGCTCTTGATTGTAGTTTCTCTAGGTGTGTGCTTTTGATTTACTGTTTTTGATCGATAGTTGGGCATAGAAAATGTTGTGATTTTATATTCTCTTTGGAGATATCGTGGAGTCCTACTCTCCACCATTCCCATCAGTTAGTTGGTTTAAAACCAGCCGATTTTTCATGCCATGCTGCTCGGGGATGCCGATGGGCTCCCTCCGAGTCTTCAGATTCTTACGAGACATACATAGCCAAAATTATGACGGCTGCATGTTCCGACACGGAGAACATCCCCATGATTCCATCAGGTGGATTCGAACATACTACAGACACCCCCACACCTTGTGAGGCCTGGGGGGGTGATCCACCTGAGACTCAACCTAGTTCTATTTGGCCAAATCCACTTGAGAATGATCCGTTCGATCCTTCGAATCTGGTTAATTATCTTTATGGGATGCCAACCTTACCTGAAGATGAAGACGACGATCCTCCAATCAACGTTAACCCGTTCTCATATAGTATGCCCGGTTTCAGCACAGTTGATCCTCCCACTGCTTTTGGTAGTAGTGCTGGCACAAGTCATGGTGTTAGCAACACTGCACCCACTGGAGGAAATACCCTCATCGGGGGCACCACGTTGTCCACTCACACACATAATATGAGGACTGGTCACAATCCTCCTAACAATGCTAATGTTGGAAGAAGACCACCTCCTAGGACTTTCCAACCCAATAGGAACACTATTCAAAACACGACTCACCATCCACCACCTAACACACATATCGCTACCCGTCAACCCAGGACCACTTTCACAAATGTTAATGCTCCTCCTAACTATGGGGGTGGACAAGTACCACACACTTTTTCATCCACCACCGCTACTAGTAATGCTAATGTAGGAGGTGGGAATATATCTTGTCCTCATGATCATAACACCACCATTCCTACTACTAGTAACACCAACGTTGGGGTTGGGAATACTTCTCATACTTTGGGTCACCACACTGTGAAAATCCTCACAGCAGATCTAAGAGATGATGTATACCTCACAAGAAAGTAATTACTTAAGCAAGAAAATAGAAGAAGAGTGGTCAATGCAGTATAATGAGCAACATAATAATAATACAGTACAACTCAGATAGAAGCAAAAATACTTCACACACACTAATTAATTAATCACAATATGGACAAATAAATAGAACAATGCATGAGGATTCGAATGCCTAAGGTGTAAATTCGAATTAGCCTTCATGGAGTGATCAAAATATCACTGGAGTTTCATCATAGCACAACTAGTAGTCTATGTCATCATCGGTGGAGTCATCAATGCATAAGTAACTGTCAACCGTCAGTCAAACTGAGTCAAACTGAGTGTGGTAGGTGTAACTGAATGTAACTGGCACATGGAGACACTAATTGAATGAAGGAGGCTCAATAGAGGGCGCATGAGGAGCTAAATGGAGTCATAACAGGTAGGCATGTCTCATCGGAGGTCAATTGGAGTGATAACAGCAGTGAGGAGTCAGTATGGCCTCAAATCAAGGAAAGACTAGTGGCTAACTAAAGTAAACTAGACTGATAGGTGACAAAGGACGTGTGGCTTCCTTAAATAAAGGAGGAAGGGTGCACTAAGATCTAGGAGGGATAAAATTGATCTGAGAGAAGCTCTCGAGGGATGTCGAACTGAGGGCTAGGTGCTGGACTGATGACTGGAATGCATGCAAACCCTAAATGATGCATGGAAACCCTAAAAGTGCATTCATGACTGAAAATGTAAATGATAAAAAATATTGGTGGGACTACTATGGAGTATAGGAATATCCTAACACCCCCCCTTAATCCATCCTAGGCCCTGGTAACTAAGACCAAAGGTCACCCAATACAATGAATACTAACAGTCAATAAACCAAGGAAGTGGGGAAAATTTCATGGGAAAAATACCCCCCCCCTCAAAACAGACTGTAAGGCACACATAAAAAATAAATTCTTCAAACTCAAGCAGGTGTGATGCTTGGTCATATGTCTGGAGGTATCTTTTTCTTGGGAAGAAGTGGATCATGCTCAAAAAGCATGTGCTTGTACTTGCTCTTCAGATCGAATGTGATGAGAACAAAACCAAAAGTATGAGGATGATCCTTGAACCTGTGATTCGAATCAATTGAGGTAGGATAAAAAACATTGATATGCAGATAGTCTTTTGTCTTCTCCTTCGAACCATCATGGGTGAGATTATGCCAAAAAGAACCATCAAATAATAATGATTGCTTGAAATCCAAATCAGATTTAAGACTTGAAGAATAGTTTCTTGAGATCTCCTTTGAACCAGCAGGGGTGAAATCAAAACTATCATATGCATGAGAAATTATCTCAAGTAGTGTTTGCTTAGAATCCAAATTAGATCCAAGACTTGAATCATGGTTTCTTGAGATCTCGTTTGAACCATAAGAGGTGAAATCAGAACCAGTAAGTGAATGAGAAATTATCTCAAGCAGGTGGCAATGGCTATATTCTTCAATGACCTTCTGAAAGCATGATATAATGATCATATAGTAATAAATAAGAGGTGATTGCTTGAGGAGAGCGAATGCATTACCTCCAATGGTTGATTTTTCCTCCGAAATAATCATGTGATCATGATGCAAACCAACATGCTCTGGTGCAAGAGAGGATTTAGGACCTTCTGCAATATCTAGAGTGTGAGCTAGCACAGAAAGAGAAGAAAGTTGGAGCATGAGTGTAGAATCTGCAAGCTCTTTGTGGACAACTTCAATATGAGATGATACTGGTTCATGATCTAAGAGACCATCAAGGGGAGCGAATGCCTCACTGGGCTTGTTCTCGAAAGGGTTTGGACCAATTCCTTCATTCTGTCTGCCAAATATTTCATCCAGGTAAGCCCATATATTCTTTGGAGATGAAATATTTGGGAGGTCATATAACATGAATAGAGACATAGCATAAGTCATGAATGCACAAGCTTGTTTACCTTCACTTAACCAGTCATACTCTTCATCATAGGATTCGAACTCTTTTTCAAAACAATAATCAAAGAGACCATGTCTCTTCAAATGTGCTATCATTTGTTGTTTCCATTCATCGTAGTTGAATGGAGAAACATGAATAATTCCTTATGAATACATCGAAGCTGTAGAAGACCTGGAAAAACAATAGAGAATATTTGCAACTACTACTACTGCAAAGGTGCAGAAACTGCCACAACTACTGCACTCGAAATCTTGGTAATAACCTGCAAAAAACTCTTAGGAATGGAGATAAAAAATACTCTCAACATGCTTTGATACCATGTGAAAATACTCACAGCAGATCTAAGAGATGATGTATACCTCACAAGAAAGTAATTGATTAAGCAAGAAAATAGAAGAAGAGTGGTCAATGCAGTATGATGAGCAATAAAATAATAATATAGTACAACTCAGATAGAAGCAAAAATACTTCACACACACTAATTAATTAATCACAATATGGACAAATAAATAGTACAATGCATGAGGATTCGAATGCCTAAGGTGGCAATTCGTATTAGCCTTCATGGAGTGATCAAAAGATCACTGGAGTGTCATTGGATCACAACTAGTAGTCTATCTCATCATCAGTGGAGTCATCAATGCACAAGTAACTATCAATCGTTAGTCAAACTAAGTGTGGTAGGTGTAACTGAATGTAACTGGCACATGGAGACACTAACTGAATGAAGGAGGCTCAGTGAAGGGTGAATGAGGAGCTAACTGGAGTCAGAACAAGTAGTCATGTCTCATCGGAGGTCAATCGGAGTGATAACAGCAGTGAGGAGTCAGTCTGGCCTCAAATCAAGGAAATACTGGTGGCTAACTGAAGTAAATTGGACTGGTAGGAGAGAAAGGACGAGTGGCTTGGAAGGGTGCACTAAGCTCTAGGAGGGCTAAAACTGATCTAAAAGAAGCTCTCGAGGGCTGGCTAACTGAGGGCTAGGTGCTGGACTGATGACTGGAATGCATGCAAATGCATGCAAACCCTAAATGATGCATGCAAACCCTAAAAGTGCATGCATGACTGAAAATGTAAATGATCAAAAATACTAGCGGGACTAGGATGGAGTATAGGAATATCCTAACACACACGAGTGTTCATGCTAATCCTAATGCTAGGAGTGGGAACATACCTCACCATTATAGTCATTACAACTCGGTTCCCGCTACAAATAGTATGTATATGCCCCATAATTATGGTGGCAACCCTTAATACAACCTAGTCAGTGTTGGCCACCAGTTAAACCCACCTCAATACGGTGCCCCAAACACACATATGCCTGCTTACTCTCATGCGGGTCAGGTAGGAGGAGGTTATCAACCCTATGGCCATGGTCAAGCTTATGGTCCGCTAGGTCCTCATTATCATCATTTTAATGCTCATGTTCAAGATTTTGGCCCACCCTATAATCCAGTTCCATTCAACCAACCTTTTATGGGAGCTTATAATCAAGCTTTCTAGCCGTAGCTCCCATTCCTTGCACGTTTGAATCTTTTGGATATTTCGAAGCTCATGAATGATTCGGTGTGTCACGATCATACTTGGTCCCCGGTCCCTACCAAGCTCCCTTTGGAAATTCCCAAGTTTGAGGGGAAAGGTGGTGAGGATCTGGGTGATCATGTCACAACGTTTCACCTTTGGTGCTCCTCCAACTCATTGAATCATTATTCCATTAGATTATGACTATTTCAGCGCACCCTCACGGGGGCAGTTGCGAAGTGGTATGTGGAGTTTCCTGGGAACATCTATAGGAGATTCAACAATGTTTTGGTTTTCTTAGACCATTTCTAGTTGCCAGTTCGTTATGATACTGGTACTGAACTGTTGTCTACTTTCTGTTAGAATAAGGCCACACATATTTCTGACCACGTTCAAGAGTGGCGTCGGCGGAAGAGATTAGTGAATGCCAACATTCCTCTGGAGTTTATGTTGGAATGGTTCCTTAAGTCTCTACTCCCATACATTGCTAAGGATGTTTTGATGTCCGGCATTGTGACTGAGGAACAAGCTATCTTGAAAGTCCAGCAGTTAGACCTATTATACTCTCAGTCTGACATTTTATATGACATTATTCTTGACGCACCAAGAACAAGATATGAGCGTATGTCAGTTCTTGTGCCACATGTCGATGGCATCGTGGGATCCACAAGCACTTTCCCTATAGACTTGGTAGCTAATCAAATGCAAATTTTTTTGTTAAACTAGTCTACTCCCTGACAAGTTCACACCTTGTCCACTTCCACTCCGTCATCTGATGTACACAATGTGCAATCAACGAAACCGTCAGATAACCAGCAACCTAGCGGTAAGAAAAAGGGGATAAACTATCATAGGGGTGGAAACAATGGGAGTAACGACAATATAAATCGTAATACTCCTCATAAAGAGAATGCCAACCGACCTCGGGAAGGAGGAAACGTTGGCGAGGATCATAAATGTAGGTGTAAGGTGAAATTCCCTTGCAAGCTCTGTGGGGAAGATCATATTACTCACTTATGTCCTCGAATTGAAGAAGCATCAAAGCACTTGGTACAAAACCTAGCTGTGTTGAAGGATCCCCTTCGTCATCACCAAAACATGCCTTCGCATGCTCCCATCACTGGTTTTGGACCTAACGAACCGACAACAGCTTGTTCCAATACTAGTGGTTATGGATGTGTGAACATGGTTCAATCGGAGGTTTGTGTTGCTACTTGTCAACGTGATTATGGTGCACCACAATCTAATATGGGGAGTGAGCCTCCCCCTCCTCCTAACAATTCCTTGCATATCGAGAATCCCTCTAATCTGCCGCAGATACCGAAAGGTGTTCTCAAGGGCTCTACGCATAATCCTAATGTTCGAGCCGCCCAAAACTACTCCACTGTAGAATATTTGGGCCAAACTCTGTGTGCCATGTCAGCTCTTGAAGTTTTGCAGGCCTGTCCTTCTTAGAAGCATGCCCTTTTGAGTGCGTCAGGAGTTCAGGATGGGGGAAATCCTAGTGTTATCAAGTTTGATAATACTGTTGTACAACCTCGCTTACCTTACCATGTGATTTTCAAATCCAGGTGGTGTTCCTTCAGAGTTTTGTCAAACGTACTATGGTTGACGAAGGCGCTTCCACATCAGTAATGTCGTTAACTTGTTGGAAAGCTCTTGGCTCCCCTCCTCTACTCGCGTCTAGAACCACGCTCACTGCATTCGACTACTCGTGTCTAGAACCATGCTCACTTCATTCGACGGTCGGTCTTTTAACCCGCATGGAATTATCCCTTCCCTTGTTGTCTCCTTGGGAGGTAAGCCTATTCCTATTGAAGTCGATGTGGTTGATGTGCCCATCGACTACAAACTTTTACTGGGTCAGAATTGGATGTATGTTATGAAGGCTGTCGCATCCACTGTATTAAGAGTTATCTTCTTTTCCCATGAAGGCAAGATTGTGACCATCGATCAGCTGGATTTCATTAACACTCCTTCCACAGCATCCATGGGATCCATAGTCTTGCAAGTTACTAATTCTCTGTCAGCAACTGGGAACATAGGTGTTGGTATGTACCCTTCATTGAGGGGAACTTATACTCTTTCTGCACCTATGAATTTTATCGGAACCATTTCCCACGATGCGTCTACTCCTTTGTATAATATTCCATTCTGGAATTCCTATTGTACTGATGCATGGACTTTACCATCCACGAGTCCTATGTCTGGAAACATTACGCACGTCGGGATGTCTGTGCCCTTGTCTGTAGCTGAGCTTGCTTACGAGCATATCCAACAAGCCACTGCAGAACCAGATCTCTCTTCTTCCCAGACAGTCGAAGAAGATCTTGTTACGCTGCTAGTTTGGGCAGCCAACTCATCTTGTTCACTCAACTGCCTTGATGATACTTTGCCATCTGATGAAGCCATTATGGAGGCCATGTGTGGTAGTGAGAGGCCTTGGGAGGATATGCATCATCGCTCTTATTTCCTTCCCAACCTCGAGTTCGTTGAGCAAGAAGAGTTTAGGATGACTCTAGAAGAGATGGTTGGTCACCCTGTGGCTCTTTTGGAGTCGAATGATGTTTTTGCAAAGGGGAATATGGTCAATATTTCCCCAACCATGTCAATCAACATCTCTCATACTCCCGGAAAGGTGGAGAATGTCTACATTGGTGTCGATTGCACTCCTAAGGAGATTGCTATTTACACTGAATTGTTTACAGAACTCCGGGAAGCTTTCTCCTGCTCATATGAGGAGATGCTAGGAACAGACCCTCGTATTGTTGAACATGATATTAGAACATATCCTAATGCTAAACCAATTCGACAATGCTTACGTGCTGTGAACCCTAGGAAGGCAGCTGTTATTAAGGCAGAGCTGGAGAAACTACTCAAAGCTGGTTTCATCTACCCCGTTCCCCTTACTGAATGGGTTTCAAACCCAATTCCTGTGGATAAGAAGCAGGGAACGATCTGTGTATGCACTGATTTTAGAGATTTGAACCATGCATGTCCGAAAGACAACTTCCCCACGCCATTCATTGATAAGATCTTGGATGCTTGTGCGAGAAGTGATATTTTTTCGTTCATGGACGGCTTCTCAGGCTATAATCAGATTCAAATCAAACCTGTGGACCAACATAAGACAGCATTCATTTGTCCATGGGGAACATTTGCATATCGGAAAATGCCCTTCGGCCTTAAAAATGCTGGAGCTATGTTTCAGCGAGCCATGACCTATGCCTTTCATGATCTTAAGAAGATTATGGAGGTTTTCTTGGATGATCTTGCTGGCCATTCTTGCAAGAGAGCAGACCACCCCAAGCACCTCCGTATGATTCTCAAACGATGTATACACTACAAAATTTGATTGAATCCCAACAAATGCATCTTCGCTGTAAGGACTGGTCGCCTTCTAGGATTCATAGTTTCCAAAGAGGGTATTAGAGTCGATCCTCTAAAAGTTGAGGCAATACTTCAGTTTCCTCCTCCATGTAATTTGTTACAACTTCAGAGCCTCCAAGGGAGAGCTACTTTTCTACCTCGATTTGTAGTCAATTATGCTAATATTACCGAAGGTTTCGCACACTTATTGAAGAAAGACACACCTTTTATCTGGGATGAGCGAGCCCAGTAGCCCAGTAGTCTTTCGACACCCTTAAGAAAGCTTTGGTATCGGCCCCTGTGCTTAGTCCACCAAACTTCGCATGTGATTTTATCCTTTATGTGGCCGCGTCTCAAGAGACGATTGGCATGGTCTTGGTTCATGTAGATGATGCACTCATCGAGCATGTTATCTATTACCTCAGTCGAAATCTAGTAGACGCTGAGCTAAGATATACTCACGTAGAAAAGCTGGCGCTTGCGACTGTCCATGCAGTCCAGTGGTTACGAGATTACATTTTGCTTAGAACAAGCATAGTAGTAGCTCACATCAATCCATTTCAGTTCGTGCTATCACGATGCCTCATAGGGGGAAAGTATAACAAATGGATTGTGATCCTTCAGGAGTTCGATCTCGATTTTGCTTCAGCAAAATCGATGAAATCATTGGTGTTTGCTCAGCTTATGTCAGACCTTCCGAGACTTGATGAGGATGTCATTCATGAAGATTCCTTTGTGGATGAGCACTTATTTCTTATCTCGTCCAAAGACCCTTGGTATGGGGATGTCATTGTATATCTCCAAACTCTGAAGTTTCCTCCGCATTATTCACAAGACAAGCGACAGCATGTGAAACATCACGCTAAAGACTATACCATCATCGGCGACACTTTGTATCGCCAAGGAAAGGATTCCATTCTCCATCATTGCTTAACTCACAAAGAAGCGGAGCTGGTGCTTAATGATTTCCATGCTAGGGCATGTGGCAGTCACTTATCCGGGCTTTCTATAGCCCAACGTATCATGCGAGCTGGTTATTTTTGGCCTTCCATCTTTAAGGATTGTGTTAACACTGTGAAGAGATGTCACCCTTGCTAGGTGTTTTCTTGGAACATACGCTCGCATCCAGTGCCCCTTCATCCGGTCGTCGCCATTGGTCCCTCACTAAGTGGGGGGTGGATTTCATGGATTACAAACCAGCTTCGGCTGGGGGGCATCACCATATCATAGTGGCTGTGGATTATTTTTTCAAAATGGGCTGAAGCCATGCCTACCGTAAAAGCCGACGGTGCTACTATAGCCCATTTCATGTTCAATCAGATTATCACTCGATTCGGTATCCAGAAAGAGATTGTCACTGACCATGGAAGTCACTTTCAAAACAAGATGATGGAGGATTTGTCTCTCAATCTTGGGTTTCGTTAAGAACACTCGTCTTCCTACTATCCGCAAGCGAATGGTGAAGTTGAAGTAGTCAATAAGTCTTTGAAGACCATTCTCCAACGTACCATCTAACAAAGCAAGAATAATTGGCACATCATGTTATATCTTACTTTGTGGGCGTATCGAACCGTAGTCAAGACTGCCACCAGATTCTCATCGTTCTAGCTAGTTGACGATGTGGAGTCACTTTCACCGATTGAATGTGAAATCCCTTAACTTAAACTAGCCATAGAGCTCCTCTCTGATACGACAGGTATTGAGCAATGTTTAATCCACCTCGAGCAACTTGACGAGCAACGTCAAGATGTCGATGTGGCCATAGATGCCAACAAACATCGTGTCAAGGTTCAGTATGATAGGTTTTTCCATCCCCGACAGTATGCTAAAGGTGACTTGGTCCTCTTATATGACCAAGCTAAAGAACCCCTGGGGTCAGGCAAGTTCAACCCCATGTGGCATGGTCCTTACATCTTGAGGCACATCCTGGAAAAAGGAGCCTGTGAATTAGAAGACTATGAGGGGACTGTCTTGAAGGAGCCTAGAAATGGGCTCTATCTCAAGTGGTATTACGCTTGAACCTCAAATTCAGGCTGATACTTTTGTATACTATTGTATAGCTGCTTCTATACATAGTTTAGATTTCTTTTGGTTTTTCGGGTCTATTGATTTGCTTCTGTTTGATTGACAGATGTTAGTAGAATATCCTACATTCTTAGGTTTCACGGATGGTGCTGGCTGACATATGCAGCAGCTTGCTTTTGCTACCTGGTTTATTTTCTCACCTGACCACCTAGTTGTGTCTTCAGGAAGTACTTGTCTCGGTCCTACGTCTAACAATGTGGCTGAGTATAGTGCCGTCATCAAGCTACTTCGGGATGCCATTTCCCATGGTATCGAGTCTTTAGAATTCCGCCTGGATTCACAACTAGTTGTGTCTTAGTTGAATAGGCAGTACCGTGTGCGAGATCCTATGTTACTTCAACAATTCCTAAGGGTAAGACTCTTGGAATGACATTTTGTTTCAATTACATACATACATGTTCTAAGAAGTGTTAATCATATATCTGATGCATACACTAACTATGTGTTAGATTGGCATTTGTCACATTCACCATGAAGCACACAAAGGAAAGAGACATTCATACATTTGTACATACACACATATAGTATAACTGAAGAACCAAAGCTTTTTATATAAATATGTCCAAAAATGGTAGTGTCATACAAAACTGGAGCCCATAGCCTTAAAAAATATACATATCGATACACAAATGAGATATTGGGATATCTACTCCCTCCGAGGAATCCTAGCTACCGACCCGACAGGATATGTCTCATAAACATAGTGAACTACATTGGCTACCTGTTGCAGTAAACGCACCCAGTCACCAAGAACCCCCACTACTTGGCATTGCATGGCCTCAGGTAGTCGTGCCACCTCTATTTGTGGAACCCTGGCAACCATCCATGATAGGTTGTGCTGCAAGGTCTGTAGAGTACGTCCTGCTGCAACATCACCTCCATCATCACCCAAACCCCTACGACCATGTCTCGGGAAGCCATCGGGTCTCACTGGGCCTTTGTCTGGGAGGAAATAGTCAACCATTAGCATATGATACTACCACCAAAAATATTTTTGCATTTCATCTATAATAAAAAATCCATAAAAATTTAATAACACAAAACCTAAAAAGAGTACTCACAAATGTCTCTGAATGCTACGTCTGGTGGGAGTGGCATGTCCCGATCTTGGCAGAAATCTATCCCTGCATAGGGGTAGTCATCTATGGCAATGACCTGTCGGTCCCATCAGCGAAAGAACTCCTCAGTATATGGTGACGCCAGATGACGACCACCCTGTTGTGTCAGGATCTCATCCCACCGGGTTAGGGCTGGATCGTGGAGACTATGAGGAGGGACATCCACCCTCAGACTAAGCCCCAGGACTCTCTCAAAGAAGAAGCTGCATAGGATGCTACCATACCCAAATTTTTTTTCCTTCCCTTCTTTGCATTCTGTCAGTTGTGTCTGTATAGACACCAGTAGTGTGGTATACCAATCGAATACTATAGGTTGCATGCATTGTGATGCATAGAACATCACCGACCTGAATGCCTGGTGCAGAGCTTTGGATCCAGTAATCTGCACTAAGGTAGCCACAATGATCTTCATGCTTAGATCTGCTATGGCATTGATGGGCACCTGACTTCCCACCCCTCATGTGTTTGCTGGACAATACCATGCTATGTAGTCCTGGATGGTGATCCCACCACCCACAGTACGAGAAAGTCCTGAAACTAGTGTCAACCACTCCTTAGATATCTTGACTATTGCATGTCAGCCATCCTTATTGAGTCAGTCCATTTCACCTGAGTTCTTCCAAATATTTCAGCGTAGCTGGTACCTCGTGCTAGTTGATGGGGGATGCATTAATGCCCTCCTTCCAGTGAGTCTCCTTCCATCGACTTCAACCCATTTATTCTGGCACTTGAGGCTTAGAGTTCGGTTGAGTACCTTGAGGCTTAGAGTCATTAGTGGCAGGTTCTCTCGCCATCGACAGTTTTGGGAATACATCAATGTCCCCTGATCGATGGGTTCATCCTAGTGCTTGACTTCAACTCATTTATTCACACTTTGATGATTGTGCTTTATGCCTTCATGGCAATTTTCATTATTGGTGGGTCATCTCATGTCTGTTAACGGTATACATCATCAACTGGTAATTAGATGATGTCACATCAGGTTCGAATTCAACTCCTTTATTCACTTGATGGGACTTGCATCGTCGAAGACTTGTGTAGAATACCCCAGGTGATGGTGGCATTTAGTATGCTACCTATGACTTTGAATTTACATTTGAGATATCACCTCTCAGATATCAGCAGTTTGTACCTCCAGTATTGCACCAGTTGTCTCCTTTTCAGCAGGACACCATATCTTAGTGTAGAGGGATGATGGCTATGATCACTTATGACATATACCCATTATGCACTGCCTATTCATGGCCATTGTATCAGATTGTTGTACTATACCGACATGTATTCAGAGATACTATTGTACTATGACGAGTGAGCTTCTCTTTCCACTTGTTTTACGATCACTCCACTTCTGAGTTTTATAATGTATTTCGGCCATCGTAGCATCAGTCTCTGACCTCAGACATTAGGAAGCATCTGCTACAACATAATCTTCCACCTTGTGAGCATTAACATTCTTTAGCCTATAGGATCCATTTCACTGACTCAGATTCACTTTGTATCCTTCAAACATACTATTTCCTCATTTTTCCTCTTACCCGCTTGTTGCATCACTATAGCAAGCATACCCACGAGTTGCATCACTATAGCCCACGGGTAGCATGTAAAATGGTAAAATCACTAGTTAAATTACTTTTTACTCCCAAAAAGCGGTTATTGGGTGACCTTTGACCCTCGATTTTCCCAAGTAACGTCTCGATGTGTCCTTCCACCTACCTTTGAGAGGACTATATATTGAGCACATATGGCTTATGGACGCGAAGGAGAAAGAAGAGAAAGAGAACTCTAGTGGATTTTTGCCCTATCTTGAGTCTACACTCATTGATCCTTGTAGTTGTGAACTCCTTTATGTTCACCTTCCAAACTCCTACCATAGTTTGAGTTTTCCATTGATGGAGGATTGAATTGGTGGAGGCACAAGTGGATTGATCCAGGTCTTGGTTCATATTGGTTGTCGGCAAGAGGTCGTATCATATTGTACTTCTTCTTGTTTATTAATAGAAATACTCATATTCTCGTCCATTAATGTTGTAAATGTTGTTTATCTTACATTGGGTTGCATTTACTTGTTATATCACGGACCATTGCTATTTATGATGTTCATGTCATTTATATATATTATGTACTTGTCGTATATTGGCTGTCAAGACTAATTTGCAGATTCAAGTGCACAAATTGGAAAAGCTCCAACGGGGATCTACATCAAACGTTTGGATCGAGGTTAGTTACATTCTCCATTATCTTAGCATTGTCATTTATAATAGCATAGTTATGAGAATTGAGTTAATTTATGGTAGTCACCTATCTGTTGTGGTCTCCCAAGCCATAGTGAGTTTTCTACAACACAAGAATACACTGCAGTAGTGGCAGATGAACATCGCATCTCAGCATTAGACATGGCACTGAGAGAAACACCTGCTAGATGGTGGCTACACATAAGAAAACATTGACATCTTGGGAACAATGCAAAATTGGCATGCAAATCAGGTTTGCTAATAAGGTCACACTACCTTTTCAGAAATACAATGGCCAGACGAACCCACAAGATCATATCACAGCTTGTGTACAAGCTTGGGAGGAAATACCGTAGACATAATGGGTACATCTCTTTGTGCATATGTTAGAGAAACCTATTCCAAAAAACTAGTACGTACAGGATGAGATGCACACAGGAACTGCGGATTGGTCCATCCTTACTGCGACCTTCAAGAAGGATTTTAGTTTCCTAGATGACCAGCTGACAATACATGACGCGCTGCAACTAATCAAGCAAAACATATTTATCCCACATTGCAAAGAGGAAAATATAATGCTAGAAGATTTTTTTGACACAAGCAATGTACTTGCGAGTCTCCAACTAGATTGGTCAGAACAGGTAGAGCAACCTTTGGACTGGTACAACATAGTTGAAAAAGTTGAAGATAGCGATGAGGAGGATCCGCGCAACACAAAGATCTCTGAATCAGAAGGAACATGAGAGATAGAGGGACCTCTAATTGAAATTCCAGAAATGAGTGGGCCAGTTAAAACAAAGAAAGTGAACATCGGTACCAGTGAAGAACCGAAGTTCACAGCAATAGGAGACTACTGGGATGATGACACAGTTGCAGAGATCGCAGGTATATTATAGGAATATCAGGAAGTATTCCCCACAAAATTCACACATATGAAAGGCATCCTGGGAGACTTAGGAGTGATGAAAATTCCCTTTAAGCCCAAAGCAAAACCTATTAAACAAAGGCCATATAGACTAAATCCATGCTACAAGGAACGAGTTAAGGCAAAACTCGATAAGATGCTCGATGCAGGAATTATTGAGCCAGTTGAAGAATCTAAATGGATAAGCCCATTGGTAATCCAAGACAAGAAAACAAAAGGTGATATTAGGATTTGTGTTGACCTCAGAAAGTTGAATGATGCCTCTATGCATGATCCATTTCCTATACCTTTTACCGATGAAGTTCTTGATAACGTTGGAGGGAATGAAGCATACTCTTTTACTGATGGATTTTCTGGATACCATCAGACAAAAATTGATCCAACTGAAAGGCACAAAACCAATTTTGCAACATAATGGGGGTCATTTCAGTATACAGTGATGCCTTTCGGCTTGAAGAATGCACGAGCCATATTTTCAAGAGTAGTGATCGCAGCATTCAAAGACTTCATCCACAAGTTTCTAGAAGTTTACTTCGATGATTGGACCTTCTTTGGGTTACTGAAGAACCATGCCGCGAACCTTAGGATGATGCTAGAAAAATGTAGACAGCATCAGATTTCATTGAATTTAAAGAAATGTATTTTCTGTGTTCCTTACGGGATTCTACTGGCACACATTGTGTGTAAGCAGGGATTGATGGTTGATCCTGTGAAGATCACAGTTATTGTAAACTTGCCTACACCAAATTCAGTTCAACAATTGCACACTACAATAGGGCATACCGGATACTATAGGAAACTCATAAAGGGGTATGCATAGATAACCGCAACAACGGAGAAGATTTTGAAAAAGGATGCACCATTCATTTGGAATGAGGACTGCGAGAAAGGATTCGACACATTGAAAGAAAAAATGGTCACCGCGCCGATCCTAGTTTTTCCAGACTGGAAAAAGCCATTTCACATACATGTTGATGCTTCATGTATAACATTGGGTATTGTTCGTGCGCATCCAGGAGGAGGAGGAATTGATCATCCCATTGCATTTTCGAGCAGAAAGTTGTCATTTGCTGAGAAGAGCTATACCACTACTTAAAGGGAAGGACTTGCAATGGTATATGCACTACAGAAATTCAGACACTAATTGCTTGGTGCGCACTTTTCAATGTTTACTGACCATTCTGCATTGAAATACCTGGTGAATAAGCCAGTGTCAGGGGGACGAATATGTAGATGGCTCTTACTCTTCTAAGAGTATGATTTTGAAATAATAGTTAAACCAGGAAAATTAAATTTAGGCCCTAATCATCTATCAAGGATCGAGTCAGGAGAGGAACCAATGAATCTAGAAGACAATATGCTTGATGTGCAATTATTTGCTGTACAGATCGTCGATGATTATTATCAGGATATCATTGACTTTTTAACTAACGGGTTTGCACCTACTGAGTTTACTATAGAGCAAAAGAAGCAGCTAGTAGTACGAGCCGCAGACTTCACCATTATTGCAGGTCAGCTCTATAAGTTAGGACCTAATGAAGTGCTGCAAAGATGTGTATTAGAACACGAGAAGCCACTTGTATTAGTTGATGCACATTCAGGAGCCACAGGAGGTCACTATGCAGAAAGGGCTACTGCACAGAAAATACTGCGTGCAGGGCTATGGTGGCCTACAATCCATAAGGACTCCAAAGAACATTGCCAGAACTATGATGTCTGTCAGAGGACAGGGAAATCATCAAGAAGAGATGAAATTCCATTGAATCCTCAGCTAACTTTGCAGGCATTCAAAAAATGGGCAATTGATTTCGTGGGACCTATTAACTTACCAGGGAAGAGAACTGGCGCGAGGTACATTATTACCGTGACTGACTACCTCACCAGATGGGTAGAAGCAAAACCTGTGAAAAATTGCAACTCAACTACAGCCGCATAATTTATCTATGAGAACATCCTCACAAGGTTTGGATGCCCAAAAATTTTGATGAGTGATCAGGGCACTCACGTTTTGAACAAAACTATTGAACCTTTGACTAAGGAATTCTACGTCCATCATCAACACAGCACACCTTACCATCTACAAGAAAATGGGACTGTTGAAGCATTCAATAAAGTATTGGAGAATGCATTAACTAAGATATGCAATGCAAAACGCGATGACTGGGACATGCGCATTCCTTCTATATTATGGGCATACAGAACGACCTGCGAGAAATTAACTGGGCATACCCCTTTCAAATTGGATTATGGGCAGGAAGCAATCATGCTAATGGAATATATTATTCCCAGCTTGAGAATAGCTGCATTCACAGGAATCGCAGATCGCGTAGCACTAGAAGAGAGGTTGTTACACTTGATTGAGTTGGAAGATGATCGTTTCATTGCAGGATTCCACCAGCAAGTGCAGAAAGAATGTGAAAAAGCATGGCACGATTGCCACATCAAGAATAAGTCTTTTCAGGTAGGTGATCTAGTTCTCTTATACGATAGTAAATTCATAAAGTTCCTTGGAAAGTTAGAAATGCATTGGCTTAGCCCATACAAAATTATACATGTTACTAATGGGGGCGAAGTCCAATTAGCTACCTTAGCCGGAGATACATTGCCAAATTTGATAAATGGAAGTAGACTAAAGCTTTACCGTGATAGCTATGCTCCACAGCACCCTGAATGATCAAGAAGAAGAGAAAAATACTGAGTGTCAAAAACAGCTGAAATTAGGCACTAGATATTACTGAATCTGTATATGTAACTTGTTAAGAACGGTCTCTATACCGTGTAGCATTCTTGATGCTGCGCGGATAAAAAAAAAAAGACAAGAAAGGAAAAGAGCCGCACGGTTGCGAAGTTTAAAAGGAAACAACCCAGAGAAAATAAATGCAATACTACGAACAAACAGGGCAGGACCTATATTCACCTGCTGCGCGGTTTGATGCAACACTCCAGAGAAGTAACCGTTACAGTGTCGGTCGGACAAATAGCCGTTAAATGTGTTTTTTTTCGGTAATTGTTAGAGCATTTAACGCACATATAGCCGTTTTGAGTGAATTAATGAAGCAATTGATCGAAGCATCTGCCGGATTTGGCTAATGGATACTACAGTTAATGCTTATCCAACCATTAGGGGACGCGGAGGGGACTTTGCCACACCTATAAATAACGCATCATAGAGACTCGCGGGCGTTACCAAGGAACCCACATACCCTCATCATTATAGTCTGAGTCAGCTCTGCAAATTATCCATTAGTCTACTAAGTACCGTGCAAGTGAATGTCACAGGAATCCTTTGTCTTTAGAGAATTCACGGTCCAAGAGACTGTAAGAATATTCCAACATAGAGGGATTGAGGAGTTAATGAAAACCCCAAGCAAGAAAGTCGCCACTGACTCAGAAAAGGGTCCAAGAAGATCACCAAGACACAGTCCATCAATGCAAGACAGAGGCAAAAATCTAGTAGGGAAGAAGACAAGGTCACCAAGGATGAGTTTGGTAGGGTCAGCAAAGCCAGTAGCTGATAAAGAAATACCCTTAACAATGACCGTAGATTACGTTGCACCATGTACACTTGACGCGCTGGCCATTAGATTACTGAAAATTCTGAAATATGACATACCACTCTCACCACTTTCAAAGCATGTGGAGGTGGACAAAAACTTGCTAGGCAAGATCCCTGATTGCAAGTGGGAGGACTATGATCTTCTGGCCATGCAAAAGGAGAATCCCAGTGAATCAAGGTTCCCACAGTTCTAGCCAGAAAAATACATTTTTTGGAAGAAGAACGTAAGGGGTGACCTCACATTGGTCATAGAAAGATGGTTGTCTGAAGTAGCCAAGTCAGGACTGCTCAACCTTCTCAGGTTACCACACTTTGACAGATGACCAAAGCTCAATGTGGTAGTGCAAACTCTGATGGCACGCATCCACCGGCAATACTTATGGTTGGAAAAAGATATCGACCTGACGATCGACTTGATCCATTGAATAACAGGACTGAGCAAATGAGGAGAAGATCCAAAGAGGTTTCTTCAAGGAAAAAGCAAAGATAAAGAGGTAGAAAGACTAATGAAGCAAACGTAGTCTGTCATAAAAGGGAAGTGAGGCTTCCAGACGGACGACATAAAGGACCAAGGAATAAGATTTGTCACGCAGCTTTGAGCGGGTAAAATCCTCAGAAAGTGCAGACCATTAGAAGTCTCTACAGGCACAATACTACTTGGTGCCGCAGCCGCTGAAGGTGAAGAGTTTAATTGGTGTCAATATCTACTAAATGAGTTCCTGGAGGAACTAAACGACACGCAGATCAATGGAGGATACTTCCATTTCACTTGGTTAATAGTGCTGATAGCATTTGTAGGATGAAAGGAGCCGAGTCACTATGTGGGAGTGATCACACGCACTTCGGACTGCAGAGGTGCTCGATATCAGAATATTTGGGCAAATTCAAATTCAGAAAGACAGCATGAAACAACACTACTATTTTACACATATTATGACCAGCTACGTGGGGCCATAATGCTTACACCGCGGATACCAAAAAAAGGAACAAGCAAGGATATCCGCATGGTAAACTTTTATGCTGCGATGAAATGCATATCGATTTCGTGTAAAGCACAGACGAAGAATCCCGACTGGTACCCAGGAAACTACAACATGTACGAGGAAGATGTTGAGAATATCATGAAGGAGTGGCCAAATGAATTCTGAGTTGAGGTCGTAGAGATCCAAAGTGATCCTGGCGAGAATAACCCTATCTTATGTCCGATAGTAGAAGAAAAATAGACAGGAAAAAGGAAGGACATTGGAAGTTCTTCAATACAAAAGGAACCAAGGAAGAAGCAGAAGACAGTCAAAGACCAGTTGGATATAGTGCTTCACGACGATGACTACATAATGATCGCCATGAAGGTCACTGAGCAGATGGAAGAGGTCTCGACTGACAAAGAGAAGTAGAACAAGTAAATTCAGGACAGCTTGGATCAAAACTTAACTAAACTGCAAGGAATTTCACTAAAATTTGAAGAAGTGAGTAGAAGATTACCCCTGCCACCGCAATCAAGAGCTCGAGGAGAGACGGCAGAGACTTCGCAATAGCAACTCGATGTTCCTACAAGGACCCGTATTATTCATTTGCAACCATTATTTGTAAGGTTTCCCTTACATGTTCAAGAAAACTTGGATACAAAGAACGTGGAGCACGTAGAACTAGATCTTGCAACGATACCGTTGCCAGGCCTCCATTACTTGCAGATGTAGGTTTATGAAGAAATGCATCAAAGAACAACATAAGCACTGAAGGAGAGCTATGCTACTGCAGGACGAGAATGATCGGAGGCTAAGATTGAGAAACACGATCACTGTGGTCACAGATGGCATAGGAGAAATTGAATTACAGTAGGAACCAGGGAATACTATCATTAAGATTGGCGAGCTTGTAACAAGTCTTAAGTCACAAATGCAAGACATGGAGATTCTCCATGAGGTTGATATTACTGCGTTGAAAACAAAGATCAATCCAGAGACCCCACCAAACGAACAATAGTTAAGGGAGCAGTGAAGGTTGCAGCATATAATATTGCTGTTGAAATGGCTAAGTGCCAGAGTTTACTGGAAAAAGCATCGACGGCATTTACTGCCCTTGATGAAGATCAACAGTTGCTGGAGGTAAAGAATACGGTTAAAGACAAGCAAGAAACACTGGAAAGATGGAGTGAGGAGGTTAAGTTGCTACCAACAAGAAATAAGTTGGTGAAATATAGAGAAATAAACAACCTCAAAAAGGAAGTGCAAGCCTTACGCAACAAAGAGACTGAAATAAGTGATAAGTCTCAACCATTATTAGAGGATGCCGCTATGATATCGCAGGATATCGAAGAAAATTTGAAAGAACTAGGTGAGAATTAGGACGAAGTAAAAGGCCAAATCGGCCAGGAAATTACACTCGAGATGTTGGAGACAGTCAGCCAAATCGAGGAAGATGCCAAGGCCGCGGTACAAAAGTTGACCGCTACTTTCAATGAGGTCGCTGCAAAGCTCACTCTGTGAACAACTAAAAACCTTGAAGAAGTAGTAGGTGGATCGGGGGCGAGCCACATGTAAGTGTTAGGGGCCTGTTGGGCCTAGTCCAAGTGGGGCATTTTGAAGAAACCAATTTTGGGAGCTGCGAGGAGAAGTGCAGCACAGTTTTGGTACGTTGTGACGTTGCACACCGCACAGTGTCAGAAGGACCGCGCAGTTAGCACGGAAAGGGTTACAGCACCGCGATGTGCTACGTTGACGAAGATCCAGCTAAGTAGAACATCGATGGAAGACAACAGTTATTTTGGTTAGGTCACAAAAGACCTATTTTTGGAAAAGATCATCGATAACTACCACGCAATGGGTAGGTGTAGATGGAGATAGACAACGGGTCACACAATCAGAGAACTACCAGTGAACTAATTTTCAAAGGCCATGAACGAAGGAACATATCGGTGGAAGCAAGCTATTGGCGCGCATGACAGAGGGGCGGATAGCAATGTGTCTACACCCAGATTGGAAATGACTGAAGATCCGCTACCAGACACCAGCAGTTTGGTTTTGGGAAAGACCGTGGCAAGTTTTGTAAACCTAATGGTTTCATTTTCATGATGTAAAGACATGACCTACGGGCATGATCTATTTATAAGGAAATTTTGTATGGGAAAGGGTTAACATTTTTGGGGTATTAGTGAGTATTGTTAGGATTTTTTAGCAAGAAGCCATTGTAAAGGCTCTGCAGCTGTGTGCGCAGAGACCTACTTTTGAGGAAGAAGACATCTGTAGCTGAGTGCGTGAATGAAGAATGATTGTACCCTTTCCTAAGATAATAAAACAATAGTTCTTGTAGATGTAGCTTCCCACTCAGGGGTGTGAACCACCTTAAATCCTGTGTTGTGTGATTGTTGTGCATGGTTTCCTTGGTTATTTGTTGAGTTAATCATAATAAGAAGGCTAGAAATTACAGTAATCTGATCTATGTTTTCTTTTCTCTGTATTCACTGTAAAATGGGATGGAATAAGATGTTAAGTAATTCATATGTGGATGAGTGTAACAGTCAAGCACCTATAAGCTCTTGTATGAATGGATCTCTGGGTTAACCATACTGTTAAGTGTTAAGGATTAAATCGCAGTATCAAAGCACACAGCACTGCGCATATCACCTATTTGCATAAGTTATGGTGTTTATCAAAGCTAAGTAAGGATGAATGATTAAAGGTTTATCGAATAAGAATTGACTAAGCAGTGGTCATATCTGATAAACCCACTACGCGGTTTGGGACCGCACTGAGGGTGCCAATATCATGTGTCTTGAAGAGTCTTGACGCAAAGTAGAAGAATTCACGCAGTCACCTACGCAGTTGCGCAGTCCATCACCGCACTGCACATTAATCTGCTGAATCTATCGCACCACCTGGTTGTGGAAACCTACTTCTGCAACCACCCCCTCAATTTTGCCTTGGGTGAGAGCTCAGGTTGCTTGCAGTCTATGGCTGAAAAAGCTAGTGAATAGGGGTTTTGTTGGTATTTTTTATCACAAAGTAGCTCGGTCTACACTGAGAAACCTCTAGAATAGTGTTGCGACCAACAAGCCTCCTACTTTTATACTTGTTCGTTGCGTCTTTGATGCTAAATTCTGAAATTATTGCTAAATCCTTGCGCATGCTCTTTGGATGCTACCATCCTGTCCTTCTTCCATCTTCCAATCTGCATTCGCTCATGGTTGTCCCTGACTCTTCACATGCCAATCGTGTGAAGCATAGACTACATCCTGGTTGGCCATGCTTTCGTTTCTTTGTGCTAATCGTGCAATGCATCTGGCATGCTTCCGCTATTTGTCTTTATCCGATTTTTTTGTTTTGTTTTGTTTTGTTTTACACCGTCCTCATCCGCCATGCATCAGATCATGGTGATAGGGCTTCAGCCTATTCCCATTGACTAATTTAGGTAAAAATACTCCATCAAGGATTTATAGCTACACCGCACCTCTGTTGGCGACAAAAGTGATAACATAATATGGTCCCAAGCAGTGTATTTGCAACTTACTTGGGTGTTTCGCAAACTTACTTTCATACAATAGAACTGTATCCCCATTATCAAAGTGCTTCGACCTGATATGGCGGTCGTGCCACTCCTTCTGCCGGTCCTTTTCCACTTTCTGGTGAAACCCTGCAATGAATCGATCTTCGTCAAGTTGTATTAGTTGTTCCAACCGTTCCTCCATCGCGGCATCATTGATCATTCCTATTGATGCTGCAATGTGCAAGCTTGGTACGATGTATTCCATCGGCATAACTGCTTGCTGGCCGTAGACGAGCTTAAATGGAGTCTGGCCAATTAATCGTTTGCATGTGGTGCGATGCGCCCAAATGACTGCTGGGATTTCTAAGTCCTAGTCGTCATGGTTCAAATTGCACACCTTGGTGAGGGAATGCTCCAATACCTTATTGAACACCTCAACTGTCCCGTTTTCCTGAGGGTGGTAAGGCATACTCTTCTTGTGCTGGATTTGAAATTCTTCTATCATTGTGGCAATTGTTTGGTTAACAAAGTGCGTCCCTTGGTCACTTAACAACACTTTTGGGCACCCAAATATAGTGACCACATTGTCAAATAGGAATCGTGCGGCAGTTGCAGCAGAACAATCTCTTATTGCTTCATCTTCCACCCAATGCATCAGGTAGTCTGTTGCAGTAATGATTTAATGATCCTATTCTTTTCCAAGGTGGGTTGATGTGTCCCACAAAATCAATAGCCGATTTGTCGAAGGCCTGCAGCGTTACTTCTGGCACTAGTGGAATTTCGTCTCATCGTGAGGGATTCCTAGTTCGTTGGCATACGTCGCAACTCTTGGCATAGTCTGCAGCACATCCGTACAAATTTAGCCACCATAGCCCTGCTCGAAGGATCTTCCTAGCAGTTGCGCGTCCGCCATAATGTCTCCAAGCAATCCTGTCATGAGATTCCGACAGGATCTACTCCTGTTCATGCGAAAGGACGTATTGTTGCAGAATCTCATCTGGGTGCATTTTGTACAATTCTCCTGTAATTAACTAGAAGTCGGCGGCTCAGACAACTAGTTGCTTCTTCTAGTTGGTAGTGAATTCGACCAACACCTTCCCAGTTGCTAAAAATGGAATGATTTTTTCATAGTGGTTATCGACCATGCTAATCCTGAAAAACTGAGCGTCCGAAAATCCTTCATCGATGCTCCTTCATTCTTCTCCCAACTCTATCCGTGAGAGATGATCAAGTCCCATGTTCAATCATCCTGGATTAACAATAGTCTCAAAATTGAACTCCTGAAATGACAATAACCAATGACATATCTTCCCCCCCAACACATGATTGTTCACCAAGTATTTTAGTGCGGAATGGTCTGTGAACATCTTGAAGTGCCCCCATAAGAGGTAATGTCAGATTTTCTGCAAAGCATAGACCATCACCAACCCTTCCCACTCGGTGGTCATATAGTTCTTCTCCACAGTGGAAAACTTTCTACTTGCGAAGGCTATCGAGTGGTTGATGTCGTCGGTTCCTGCTTGGGCCAAGATAATACCTGTAATTCCCCATTTTGACCATTAGGATATATTAGCTTTTTATGTAAATATTGTATACATGTGATGTATGTTTTCCTAGTGTGGAGCTCAAGGCTAAGGCCCCGCTAGTGGATGCTCGAATTTTATTTATAAGGCATGGATTAGATATTATGTTACCCATGTGTTATTTAGCCATGGAACGTTATAAAAATGGTGTAAATAAACATGATGCAATAAAATAACAAAACTGACTATGGAAGCAACTAATGAGAAAGGGCCATGTGTATCCACTAGGGAGTGGTGAGGGGGTTGTGGGATTGAACCATAGGCTACCAAATCTCATCTTGAGAACCTATTTGAATTTCTTTGCTTGCATTTAATTATGGGTAAGAAAGTTGTTGAAGAAATCAGTCCATGGCTTCAATGGAGCATGGGTAGCCCATAAATTTGTATGGCAGGTATGGGCTCTGTTTTTCTTACACCACAAGTCACTCTACCTCATGGGAATTGCTTCTTCCACTTCCCCACTCCATTGTTGAACATCCCAGCATCAGATTTCATCCATTACACATGCCCAACAATGAAAAAAAACCAGAAATCGCAACTTTGCAAGAACCCACGTTTTGAAGTGCCATAAACATCCAGAATTTGGTATGGACAGTGAAATCCAATGGGGGATCCATAGATATGAAACTTGAGGAAAAATTGAGAGCATTAGATACCCCGAAATCCATTGGGAAACCCAGTTTTTATAGCCCAGAAATCCAGTGACGGGATTGAGTTATTCGATGATAGAATTGTGAGAAATCCAAGTGTGAATGTTTGAACAGAGGATTGGATTGCTTGAATTTAGCTTGAGATTTCTGTAGCTTTGTGGTTGAGTGCACTAACGTATCATCCTCCTCCTTTTCTTATTTCATGCTTGAAAAATCCAACTGTGTGTTGGCTTAGCATGATTGTTTGAGTGAAACCATGGCTGTGACAGAGCCTGTTTAGTTCCTCCTTAGTGGATACACATCCCATCTCAGGGGTGATCTCTCAGCTGAAAGAATATAGGATGGACAGAGATCTATGGTTGGGTGAAATGTTGCTCTCACATAGCTAGTTATTGGACAGTTTCATCTTAAAGATAAGTATTCTCCGTGGTTTAAATTGTGATCATTCTGTGCTCGGTTTTGAATGTTAATTATTCATGTTAATGAAATGATTCTCTTAATATGGTTAATATGAATCTTGTGCATAGCATGAGGATGGGATCGATTATTGTATGATTTTTTCGTTATTCTACCAGGAAGAAATAGGATGATGTATTCCCTTCTGTGTGTGTGTTTTATTATGGTTATTTCATTGTGTTTATATTGAGTATGATCCTGCACTGCATTTCAAGATAAGTATTCTTTGTGGTTTGAGTTAAGTTAATTATGTGCCCTGCAATGTTTTGATTAATGACTGTTGTTATATGTTGAATGCATGATGAAATGGTGTGTGGATAGTGTGTAATTTCGCTATGTTTATTAAGAATGATCTGCACGGATAAGTTTTTATTTATTCATGAATTTTCTTACTAATCAACGGGGCTGAAATTGTCAAATAAGCCTGGTATGTTTGTTCATGTTTCCTTCCTTGCAACCGATCGATGGGAGGGGACGTGACAACACCTAGTGTGACTAACGACGCATCAACGTGTACGTGAAATTCTTTTGTCCAATCTGGAAATGTGAGGATTGGTGTTCTAACCATCTTCTCTTTCAATATGTCCAAGCTTTTATGACATTCCTTGGTCCATTCAAACTTAGCATCCTTCTTTAGTAACTTCTCCATGGGTGCTGTGATGGCTGGATAATCTCGAATACATTTCCTATAGTCACCTGTGTCTCCCAATGTTCCTCGTAGTTGCTTGGCCATTGTTGGTGGTGGGAGGTTGATAATGATGGCAATCTTCGCTGGATCTACCAACATTCCTTCTCTGTAGACAATGTGTCCTAATAAGATGCCAAATGGAGCACAAAATATAAACTTCTTGAGGTTTAGGTAAATTTGGTGTTGTCGACAATGTTCTAGCATGAGTCTTAAGTTCGCGACATGATCCTTCACTAATCTATATACCGTCCAATGATCCATGTAGACGACGATAAAATTATGAATATAATCTTTGAATTCCGCTACCACTATTCTGGAAAAGATTGTGGGAGCATTCTTTAGTCCAAATGGCATTACAGTGTACTGAAATCATCCCCACTCTATTACGAATGTAGTCTTGTGTAGATCTTCTTTCGCAATCTTGATCTGGTGGTAGCCTGGAAATCCATCCATAAAGGAATATAACTCCTAGCCTCCTACTCCTTCAAGCACTTCATCCGTGAATGGGGTCGAGAACAGATCATGTAGGAAGGCATCATTCAGTTTCCTCAATTTGACACATATTCATACTTCACCAGTTTTCTTCTCCTGAACGACCATTGGGGTGATCCATTATGATTCTTCCACTGGTTCTATAATGCCTACCTCCAACATTTTTTCAATTTCGGCTTGCACACGTTCCTTGTAGCTTGTGTTCAATCGGTACGGCTGCTGTTTAACCGGCTTCAGATCAGGTTTCAGGGGGATCTTCATTTCCCCTAAGTCGCCGGAAATTCCCTTCATCTTTGAGAATTTCGTTGGAAACAAATCCTGAAACTCATGCAATAGGTCAGTCATCTTCACAATGGTCGACTCATCCTATTAGTCGCCAATGCTTGTGAATTTTGGGTTTTCCTTCGACCCAATGTTCACTTTCTTGATATTCAGTGGTTGCTTAAATTTGTCTAACTATATATCTTGTGCCACAACACTGCGAGTACCATTTGATTCTAGTATGTATATATCCCTAGAATCATCCTCATCGTCAAGCTCTATGATGACGTTATAACACTCCATCAACATTTATGGTGTCACAGTCCATTGGAGTTCCATTGGTTGTATGGTCAGTACCACTTCAAATATCTTTCTGTGGATCGCCTGTATCATGGTGTGGATCAAGGTATTTTCGTCTGAGAATGAGAATGATTGGTTGAAGTGAATGGTAAGTTGTTTCCAAGAATTTGTCCCACGTCACAATTCTGATGTGACATACCAGTTCCGCGGTACCTTATCCAACGTGTATACGAATGCATGTACCCACTCATGTCTTGCTTTCGATCCCCATTGGTGTTGGAAAGTGTTCAGATGCTCCTTCGTGTTAAGTTTATACTAATTTAACTAGCAGGATCACTGAAAGAAACACAATCACAAAATAGACAGAGATTTTACCCTGGGAAACCCTCATAAGGTAGAAAAACTAGCAAAGCTTTCCTCAATAAGATGATCAACCAAATACAAGATGTAGTCCAAGACTAGAGCTCCTTCTCTACCTCCTATGCAGACCTCTCTTGCACTTGTGCACTACTTTCCGAGTGGTGGAAGAGTGAGATAAGTGAGGAACAATGTCCTCTACTTATACTTGTTTCTCGACTGATTTTTTACCCTATGGGGCCGGCCTCTCCTAAGCGAGTCTAATAACACCTAATAAATTAACTCAGGGCCGACCCCCACATGGGAGATCTAATAACCCTAGTTACCATAATCCATCGAAGGAATAAACATCTCCGGATACATAATAAAGTCCCATCGGAGGAATGAAACATCTCTGGAATAATACAAATATAATATTCTTAGAAGTTACAATATTTCAACACTCCCCCTTAACGAGAAGGATATTATAACAACATCTACAGGAGCAAGGAGTCATTGACTACATGATACATGATACATCTATAAATCATTGGAAGCTTTCTTTATACATCATCATTAGTAACTCAGACAGTTACTGAAACATAATAAATACTGCAACATCAACATCGTCACTATTGAGTCTTCATCTTCTCCAGCACTCGATCAGCTACAACATCATCATCTGGATCTCTCGATCAATAGCCTCATCGTCTGGATCTACCGAACAATCTCATCATCTAGATCCTCACGATCAATAGCATCGTCATCACGATTCGCAACATCGTCATCTAGATCATCACGACCACAACATCGTCATCTAGATCATCATGATAACAGCATCATCACCAGACGATCTGCATCATCATCATCAATTGGATCCTCTCGATCAACAACACAATAGCAGCATACCCTACAACACACATGATCTATTTAAGACACCATATCATGTCTAGGGATGATGCAATCCACTCATCAACTTAGACAAAGTCTAAGGACCACTTCTCGGAGACATATGTCCATGGATCAATTCAGAGACTGAATTCCGGGGACGATACAATCCCCTCACTCTCGGAGACATCTGTCTGCGGATCAATTTAGGACTAAGATCTAGAGATGATACAATACCCTCACTTTCGGAGACATCTGTCTGTGGCTCACTTTAGGACTGAAGTCCAAGGATGATACAATCCCCTCACTCTCGGATACATCTGTCTGTGGCTCACTTTAGGACTGAAGTCCAAGGATGATACAATCCCCTCACTCTCGGAGACATCTGTCTATGGCTCACTTTAGGACTGAAGTCCAAGGATGATACAATCCCCTCACTCTTGGAGACATCTGTCTATGGATCACTTTAGGGCTGAAGTCGAAGGATGATACAATCCCCTCACTCTCGGAGACATCTGTCTGCGGCTCACTTTAGGAATGAAGTCCAAGGATGATACAATCCCCTCACTCTCAGAGACATCTATCTACGGCTCACTTTAGGGCTGAAGTCGAAGGATGATACAATCCCCTCACTCTCGGAGACATCTGTTTGTGGCTCACTTTAGGACTGAAGTCCACGGATGATATAATCCCCTCACTCTCGGAGACATTTGTCTACAACTCACTTTAGGACTGAAGTCCAAGGATGATACAATCCCCTCACTCTTGGAGACATCTGTCCGTGGCTCACTTTAGGACTATAGTCCATTGATGATACAATCCTCTTACTCTCGGAGACATATGTCTACAGATCACTTTAGGACTAAAGTCCAAGGATGATACAATCCTCTTACTCTTGGAGACATCTATCTGCAAATCACTTTAGGACTAAAGTCCACGGATGATACAATCCTCTTATTGTCCACTTAGACAAAGTCTAAGGACCCTTTCATCGACCTCATCATCGGAACAAGAAACCTCATCATCAACCTCATCACTGGAACAGGTAGCCTCAATATCATCAATACAAGTATCCATACCAATACAAGTATCCATATCATCAATACAAGTATCCATATCAAATACAAGTATCCACACCAATACAAGTATACATATCAAATACAAGTATCCACACCAATACAAGTATACATCATCAAATACAAGTATCCACACCAATGCAAGTATACATCATCAAATACAAGTATCTACATGAATACAAGTACACACAGGTATCCTTAACATTGACCTTACCATCAATATAGGCAATCGAATCATCGATACAGGTATCCACATCGATACCAATATCCAAATATTATCATCGACCATATCACTCCACCTTTTGAGGAGGGTCCTTCTGAACTACACCAAGCTTATTGCTATGAATATTATATATATGTTAATTAAAGTTATTAATTATTAAGTGAAAGGGTGTAACCCTTCACTATACACGCTCAAGCTTATAAAAGCAAGCCTCATTGTAAATTATTAAATCATCATCTTATCCATGATCAATTATATATTATTATTTTATCAAATGGAGTTATTTTCCATTGGAGGATTATTCGCTTGAATAATCACTGAGTATATCCGGACACGGATATAGCATTGGTATCAAAGCCTCTCGGCCCTCTGGATTCCGGCTACTGGCCATACAATTGTATACAATTGTCAGAGTTTCTCTGAGCAGTTGGTCCTTGACCATAACCTGGCCTTTGGCCTTCCTCCACTCACACATCAGTGATGTCCACCATTACATTACAGTTCTGACCTCTGACACTCAGTCCCACGACAGATCCACGCTCCCATAATTGCCGCGACCTCCACAAAATCTCCTTCCCGCTTCATTTATCCCCACGCTCCACTGCCTCCTGCGCCACACTCCACCCGCTCCTCTCGCTGCTCACTTCGTGAATCCCCCCCCACGCTGCATACACTCACATTCTAGCTTTCTCTCCCTGTGTCCATCTCCATCCCACACTCATCTCCTTACTACGACCCTTCCACGCGCCCCCTCTCCCGCCCTTCTCCACGCGCCCCTCTCATACGCCTCCTCTCTCCCCACGCGTTGCCACTCCCACGAAGGCACCCCTCCGGCCGCACGTCCCATCCTCCGCCGACTCCTCCTTATGCACAGCATCACCACAACCAAGCACCCTCACCCTCCACTCCCCTCCTAACCACCGCGCCTACCTGCAGGCCTCTCCCCGCGCAGCCCTCCACACCCCTCCAGCTTCACCTCCACGCACAACACCTACCTCCCTGCGCTGCTACAAACCCCGTTCATCACTTCACGCCCACCACCGCATCTCCATCGCCATCCCTCCATACTCCCCTCATGCTGTAACCACTGACACGCCACACCTCCACCATCCCGTGCACAGCACCCACATCAGTTAAAAACCTAATCAGTCGAAGTTTCTATAATATTATTATTATTATTAAAAATAATAATAGTTATTATTATAGTTTAAAAAAAATAAAAAAAAATAAAATAAATAAATAAATTATTATAATATATTATTATAATAATTTAAATATTTGGATTTGAAAAAAAAATATATAATAATAATAATTTTTTATTATTATATTACATCATACCTTCAAACCAAAATATTAATAATATTATTATTATTAAATTTTAATAATAATTATTATTATCAAAAAAAAAAAAAATCAATTCTTTTGAAATAAGAGTTGTTTGAAGAAACAAAGCAAATTCAAGTCAAAGAAGAAATTAAAGACAAAGTCCAAGCAAGACTCCTTATCATCAAAGAAGTCGAAGAACACTTATCATCGAAGAAATCAAGTCAAAGTAAAGGAAGGCTCATCAAGAAGTCGAGACACGTTAATGACAAGGACGACCAAGTTCGACATTATGAGCAAGGAACAAAAGATGTTAGACCAAAAAATGATGCAGAACCATAATACATTAATGGAGGTGTTACAAAGACTACTGCAAAAAAAGGACCAAGTCGGTAGTCCAAATGTGCTAGATGCCTCATCTCATATTTTCACACAGGAAGCACTTGCCAAAAATCAAGATATAAAGAAGGAAATAAATAATTACGAAGCAGAAATAATACGCTTGAACAAAATCGTTAGCGACAAAGATGAAGAACTAATGTAGTTACGACATAAATTAGAAAGTCAAGAATCAGAGGTCGGCCAGTGTCGACAACAGATAAAAGTTCTTCAACAACAAAATGACGACTCTAAAAAGACACATAAGTCAGAGATCGCGAAGAGTAATAAAGCATTATCTAACTATGTTGAAGAAATTGTTAGACTAAGAAATCATAACAAGATACTAGTCACAAAAATTAAGAAGTTGAAAAATAGTCCGAAGATAGAACAATCTTTGGACGACAGTGAAGGGAAACTTCTAGACAAACAGGAAGAAAATAGTTGTATCAGAAGTCATAATGAATATCTTAAGGAACAACTTAAGACATCTGAAGCTGACAGAAAATCGCAAGTCGAATTGATTAAGAAGTTTCAAAATGATAATAGGCAGTTAGAAAACAAGTTGGAAAAAATACAGAACAAAAACTTAAAACCTCAAGAGACGAAAATACAACTTCCAACTCAGATCAATGCTCTAAAGGCGACATCCAAAAACGAAAAATGACATCGTGAAAGTTCCTTATCGACACCCCAACCATAAAAATCGATATTTGAAAAAGTGGGAAATGTCGAAAGATAATGGTACTAATGTGATCAAATTTCCTGACGACACATCAGTAGGGAATCCCATCAGTCCACAACAAATCAATTTGGGATGGATTCATCCGTCGACATATCGGAAGTTATGCTCTACACTTAACAGTTCGTATCGACATGTTTCATCAGCCATGACATCGCAAAGAACAATACGACAAAATTATAAGGCTTTGAGGACAAAGCCTTTCTAAGAGAGTGGCAATGCTATGAATATTATATATATGTTAATTAAAGTTATTAATTATTAAGTGAAAGGGTGTAACCCTTCACTATACACGCTCAAGCTTATAAAAGCGAGCCTCATTGTAAATTATTAAATCATCATCTTATCCATTATCAATTATATATTATTATTTTATCAAATGGAGTTATTTTCCATTGGAGGATTATTCGCTTGAATAATCACTGAGTATATCCGGACACGGATATAGCACTTATCTTGGAAATACTCAAACTTTACTCGAGACAAAGGTTTGGTCAATACATCGGAAACTTGTTCACAGGAAAGAAGCCTGAGGTAAGTCACCTCAAGATATTTGGATGTCCAGTGTACATTCACATTCCAAAAGAAAAGAGGACCAAGTTATATCCTTCTGGGAAGAAGGGAATATTTGTTGGATATTGTGAAGCATCCAAAGCATTTGGAATTTACATCCCAATTTTTCATCATATGGAAATAAGTAGGGATGTGACATTTGATGA